>JACVBY030000621.1:1691714-2133357 GCA_017589505.3 Metroxylon sagu
AGCACTAGCTTAGAAAAGAACATGGGGTTAAAATTTAATGACACAAGCAAAGAAGAATCTGGTTGAATATAAGGTTACAAGATGCCACATACAAATCAATTTTGATCCTTGTTTACAACACAGAAAAGGATGGAGAGATAGAAATTTGTATCATATAGGACTAAACAGATATGATGCATAATGTTGGGATAATTAAGGGTTTTCATTCAATGCATACTATTTCTTGACTTTAATCCTTGCTTCTTTTCCCCATAAAACACCTAAAACCTTAAAAATAAGTTTAGAATACTACAGATTAAAAATCCCCAAAATTTGTCGCTCTCCTTGTGCCAATGCATGCTATGACACTAGAGGCCATAGCATGCCAAGTATTGGCATGGAAGAGTAATGCTTCGTTACTTGGTTCCCACAACATTCGCATAAGGCAAGGTATGCTAAACCATATCGAACTGCCCAGTACGAGGCGCATCGAATCCGGTGTGGAACTAGTACGGTTCATTGTTTCGAAATGGTACGGGACTGATACCGCTTTGAACCATCCTATATAGCCCAAAACCGTCTCATACCAACTTTATACTGACCTCATACCATACTAAACCACCCCATACCAATCTTATACTGATCTTGTACCATACTAAACCGCCTCATACCATATTGAACTGCCCAATTCAACTCATTATGGGGCCGTTCCTGAGTTAGAACCTTCCAGTTTACCTAAACAATACGTCATTGGTTCTGGCATGTGATGACCTAGATACCACACTTAGCATTTACGGTATGTCCCATACTGTTGTGCATCATCTTGCACCAAAATGGTATCGATTTTTGGTATAGCAAACCTTGGCACAAGGTAAGTAAAACCTTACATGAAAAATGATTTGTCAGCCAAGCCAAGTGACCCCACACCGGCACTTACCACTCGGTACAACTTTTTTTCTTTTTTCTATTTTTTTTTCTAATTGTATCAAGGCATGATAAGGTGTACTTCCCTTGTATAGGGAGGATTGTACACCAAAGGCCAGCCAATAATATGGTACCAATCCTCTAGATTTGATCCTTAAAAAATACAAACACTTACATGTCATTAAATAATTATAACAGGCATTTCTTGCGAGAACTAGTACAGGAGCAAGCCCAAGCAAAATTGGACTGTTGGCAGGATAGAGCACAGGTCATTGATATCCAACCAGTGAAGTAACCAACTCAACCAATTGGCTGCCTCTGTAAGTGCCTTTCTAAATACCTATCACAACTTTTTACCATTACAATTTTCATCATTCATATGAGGAAGTATGAAAGAATTATAAGCCATCAATAAAATACCTGTGACAAATAAACTCTGATAATGCAGCAGCAGCAGCTTCTCTCTGAAATCCTTGATGCCTACTTAATGCTTTACTCAAAATCACACATATAGGTTGGACCTATACAGTTACATCAGCAAAATATCATCAATCAAAATTAAGTAGAAAATCACCTCAAAATTTAAAACACAAGTGCTTGCATACACATTGTTTTTTTTTTTTTTTTTTGCTAAATTTTTTTGTTAATTTCATTCCATAAGCATATATTGCAAACAGGTTGGAAAAGTCACAAAAAGCAGCCAATAAAAATGCAACAGGTATAAAATCCAAACAGCAAGATAACGGGGAAAACAGAACTTTAAGTATTAATATGCAATATGAAGAAAATATCTAAAAAGATACACATAATGACATCATATGAAGGCTTATACAGCATAGGTTAATGTGCTTATGACATCATCCTCTTCTTTGCCAAAGTAATGACAGAGTCTGAAAACTCACCTTCTAGTGAATTTTGCTTAACAAAGACACTTCTATCGTTTGGACCTATTACTTGGTATAGCACATAAATACTAAAGCTACAATGATAAATCAAAAGAAACATTGTAAATTGTGCTTTCAACTGACTCATAGTAGGGGACTACAAAGAACTAAAGAATTTTCTAGTTTTCTTTATTTCAGATAGTTCTTTTATCTTCTTGTTTAAATTATATGAAATATGATTTTTGGAATAGCTTTTTAGTCTGTTCTTTATGTCTGTATATATGCCTGCATGCATGTGATAACAATCACATATTTATACTTTCTTATTAAGGGTGCAAATAACATTCTATCAAGTTATTCTCTTTCTTCTAAGACTGATGAGATTTTGCACGATATGGGAAGGAATTTTTTTTTTTTTAAAAAAAAGACATCTTCACCAATTTACCTCTTTGGGTCTCTTTATGGATGTGCAGCACGCAACCTCCTGAATTAGGTCAATCCAGTTCTCTTTGTCATTGTGCTCTCCACCTCTAGCCAAAATCTACATATCAACAAGCAGTTCTTACCTTTCTTAAATACCAACAAGCCTTACTTGTAATCTTTAAATGGTAATACTAAAACAACATGCTCCATAGGTTTGTTACCTTGCCCATTTCAATATCCCCAACACAATCACAGAATGATTGAAATGCAGTTAACAGTGATCTGCAAGGCATCAATGTAGGACAATCAATTACAGTTATTCTAGAACAATTAAGAGATCAAAAACAGATTTACTTTTCTTAATCACAGCAATTGTACCGCAATTGTTCCTGTTGGCCCAATCCAGATAGACCATGGCAACTTCCAAGTTGAAGTGTAAGTGCAGAAAGAACAGAAGAATAACTTTGTTCGACTGCTTTCTTCCCAGTCTTGCCACCCCCTCTGTGGTGCAGTAAGCATTTAGCATCTCAACGAAAGATGATACATGATACTGGAACATCTAAAGCTTAAGGTCAACAATTATATTCAAAAGATGCACACCTGAACAATGCAATGAGAGCAAGAATAGCTGCTTGCAGGATGTGCTCATCACCAGGTGACTCAACAGGATGGGTGTTACGGTCTCCCTTATCTATATCACTTTTAAGAACTGTTGTCCGGTTGAGCACAGATATCACATATTCCAGAAACAAAACCGAGAGTGTGACATGCTGGGAAAATGCCTATCACCAAAAAGACAAGGGAAAGTCAATAAAAAGGAAAATAAGGGAAGAATACAATAATAAGGACCATATTTTAATAAGTAAAATAAAAGGCATTAATGTATAAAAGAAATCTCCAATAATGTAATCTTTGTTTGACACACAACCTGCTAAAATAACAAAACTAGGGTTTCATATAAGCTAATAAAATATATCCTTTTCAGTTTTAGCTAAATTTGTTGATTGGTATGCTCATATATGAACCCAGATTTTTAGGACAGAAACTACAAACAATTCTCATGAGAAACCAGTCTAATATGAGAGGAACTGACTTGAAAGTTATAATGTTGTAGGAGAGTGCAGGCATGGTATCATTAAGAACTCATAAAGCAGAGTCAAAACCCAAATGACAAAGAGTAAAGAATTCTGAGTTGGAAGTTATATTGCCAAATCATGTAGAACTTCTAAGTTTCAAGTTTGTCATGTTTTACAAATTACAATAAACAATATACCTTCTAAATTTCTACACATTTTAAAAACATTATTTTCTAACTCTTGGATTTCTAAACTTCATCATGATACATTTGAACCACAAAGTAAACCAACCTTGGTAAAGAAACATGTTGAGAGAACTGATTAGTATTTTGAATTCTACCATGGACTTATATATTAGGATGCAATGGTTGCAGTCTTTTTCATATGTTTAAAAGAGGCTATCATACAGTTGCATTTTCGCAGCAGTCGTCTCAACTTGTACAATTAAATGTCAGTAGTACTAGTATCATAAGCCATGCAGATCAGGTACCTAGTCAATATATTACCGTATCTTATCACACCAACACACGGTACACAACAATGTGCCAGTCAAATGCTAGTACTCCCAAATCTAGAGAGGGGCAAAGAAGACACAAGGGCACCTGATGGTGGTGGTGGATTGTGGATGTAATACCCAACATAAAAAATAAAATAAAGTAAAATAAAATAGGCCACCGGTTCACCCAAATAGGCAAACCAAGTCCTATTCCATTTGAGGTGGGGGCCCTGCTGCCTTCTAAATCCCATGACCCACCTTTTCCTCGGGCCCCATTCTTCTATCTCTATGTGAGAACCATCAGAACATCCTCCTCGACCTTTCTCCTCTCGTGAGAAACTCAACCCCCACATGCCCCCTCTCTCTCTCTCTCTCTCTCTCTCGTGCAGGGGCCCTACTGTCCTCTAAATCTCATACCCCATCTTTTTCTCATGCCCAAGATTTGCTATACTAGAAACCGATACCATTTCGGCACTAGACTGGTATACGGCGTACCATACCAAATCGATGCCGTATCGGATAGATGCACTAGAGGGGCTCAACCTATAAACCGCCCCTAATCGAGCCGAACCAGGCGGTTCGATACGAATAGGGATGGTTCAGTTCAGTACGTCGGTATGGGATCAATTCAGTCGATCCAAAGTGGTTCATCTTCCGTACTGATCTAAGAGGCTAAACCGTCTCGATTTGAGACCGATTTAATTCGGTTTGCCCCGAATCGGCTTGTTTGGGATGGGTTCGGCATATGATGATCATGCCTCATTCCTCTATCTCTTCTGTGAGAACCGCCAAAAGACCCTCCTTGGCCTTTCTCCCCTCTTATGAGAAACCTAACCCCTACATGCCCCCCTTCTCTCTCTCTCTCTTTTGTAGGTGCACGCAAGAAGCCGAGCAAGACTCCTCTCTTTCTTTTTCGCAAGCACCTGACTTCTTGTAAGTTTTTACAGCAATTTTCTTCCTTTCCTTCATTCTCTCCATATTATTCTAATATTGAAACAATTTTCCATATGTGCTATATTATTTTAGAAGTTTCTATAAAACAATTTTTCCAAAGTTAATTCCAGCAAAACAATCTGGTTTAATCTATAAAATTAATTTTCTATTTTTTAAAAAATTAATTTTGGTTTTTAAATATTTGTACAAAACATAAGTCTTGATGTAATAGTAAGGTTTCTCCATTATAAACTAAGTATCCTGAGTTTAAAATACAAAAAACACTCTCTTTGGATGCCAGGGCAAAGCTACATACATCAACCCTCCTCAGACCCCACCATGACGAGAGCCTCATGCACAAGGACTGCTCCTTTTTTTAAAAAAATATTAGTTTAGTAAATTTTTATATATTTAATATCCATAATTGTTTTGTAAAAGAATAATTTTATGAATTAGGTTCTACTTAATAAGATAACAATAAAGTGAATAATAATAGTTATATTGGTATACATTTCTAAAATTAAATTTTTGCACACTGAAAATACTATAATTTAATTTCTGCACAAAATATTATAATTTAATTTCTGCACAACAAATTGTAAATAAAATTCTGATTATTAAATTTCAATACATATTATATTTCAGTATCTTAAATTCTATAAATTAAATTTCAGGGACTTACAACCTATCAAAGAGAACTTATTTATTGGAATAGTAGATATCATATTCTAGTTATTAAAATGAAAAATTTCTAAATATTAACATGAAATTCAGAGTATAAATAGCTAGAATTTAATTTAGTACATTCCTATGGCATAATATTTTTGGAATCAGTAATAGTTAGACTCTATTTGGTGGCTATGAATGATCCTTGGCAAACTTAAAAGTCCTGTCGGATTCAGAATTTAGAGAAATTATTCAAGGGATGTCAAGGATGTTAGCAAAATACATAAACAAAGAATAATGTGGATTACTAGGTTCTAGAGGGATTCATCTGGATTACTTGGACTTGTTTGTTTATTGTTGCACTTGTGAGGTAGGTAATGATTCACTTTTTTAAAGCTTTCTATTTATTTCCCTTCAAATAAATAGTTGATGCCAAATAATTATAAATTGACTAATATGCAAATTTTGAATTTTATGCAATCGTGCTAAAACTATGTTTTGTACAGAAAATAAATTTGAAAAATTATTACTTCTACTTTTATTGCCAAATGCTATGCATAATTTCTTTTAAAACATTTATAAAATATGAATATTTTGTTTTAGAATTTGACATCTAAACAATTTATGAATACCATTGATCTTGTTCAAATTTTTGACTCTTAGCATATGTTTTGGACCCTGTCCATGGGATACATTGGCACACTGACCACTCATTATTCTAGCCTACTCTACAAGGTGTACTAATGATAATTGATAAAGGGAGGGCTGGTATGCCAAACCAACAGTATCGATACTATACCAACATGGTAATGATATGGATATGAAAACAGTATTGCAAACCTTGTATCTCTATATATACATATATATGTGTATGCATGTATATCTATTCAAATGACATGTGAATTTGTTTTCTGGACTAAACCTTCTCTTCTTCTTTTTTTTTAACAAAAAAATACCTTAATTTTAGTTGAATGTCTTTATTTTTTCAATAAAATAACAAAGCAATAGATAATACTGTCAGAACCAAAACTCATTTCACTTGGCCAAAACCATAATCAAATTTTAAGCACTGCTTATTCTCCAATACAAGTACTCAATCTTGTGGAGATTTACTTTATGTAGAAAATTTGAATAGGCATATAGTCTATTTTCATATGCATGGCATTTTATTTTAATAGTATTCCATGCCTATTTTCCTTCCATATCAAAGAGTCAATTGGGGATTACAAAAATGAAATTAAAGGCTTTTTCTGAAAGAAACAATGGCTGCAAGCACTATCATCGAGGCATTACAAAATTAAGATTTTTTTGCATGTTTGAACACTTGGGCGCTAGGACATTTTGTGATACTCTTTGACAATTTATATCAACAAACCATGATATCATCACTATCACGTGTCCACCTTTGGCATTTATATCAGGAAGATTTCAAGTCCAAAATAACATATAGCAACACCCAGCCCAACAAGGGAGGACCTTAATTGCCCAACCAAAAGGAGTTGAAGAAGCAAAGCAAGCCAAGCTAGCATGCGTACCATTCTTCTTTAGTTCAGTTCGTGGATACCATAGCGGGTCAGTCATGCGTACGATGGCACAATTTGTGTAAGGGGCACATTCGACTAAACAAATATAGTGACACAACTTGTGCACAAGGGACAAAAGTACCCATGTAATATGGAGGAGCCCTTTGAAGGTTCTCGTGTCCAACTCCATTGGGTATTAGGACACTTGATACCCATGTCACATCTATAGGTGGCATTGACTCCAACTGCTTTATTTTCTACATATAATCCCATGCAAGTGTAAATTTATAACTCTTCTTCAAGAACCATAAGTCTGAATTTTTCAACAAAACTTTCTATCTATGATGAAATCACACAAAGGCAGGAATATGAACAAGCATGCTTTACAAAGTAAATCCCTCTTCAACCATAGTTATAAAAACTAAACCAAAGATCGACTCGATTCAAGGTCCAAGTCACCAGGGTCAGTGGTCCAATCACTGGGTCAACTGTCAAATCAAGTTAAAATTAAATATATTTAATAAATTTAAAATATTTAAAAATTAATATATATATATATATATATATAATATTCATTATTAAAGAAATGTATGGTGATAATTTTTTTATTTTAATTATTGACCTTTAATCACATGGGTCTATATTTTACAGCACTCTTTTACAGTTGCAAATAGAAAATAATTATGAGTGTCATCCAGTATTTCTTGGTTTTCCATGTAAAGAATAATAAAACTTATTTCTTTTTAAATTATTTTAGATAGTAAGGTGTTAAAAAAAATTCAAAAGAGCTAAATGATGCATACTTATTTTTTGAATTTATATCAAAGAAAAAATAATAATTTTATTTTGGGAAGAATTAATTATGAATTGTGGTCACGTGCATGAAAGAGATCTACATGTACTTTTGAAGTATCAAAGTAAAACATGTCTAAATTTTACCACAATGGTTGAGTGACTTATGCAGATTTGAATAGGTAGCGGTCCGAATACAATTTTCTAAACTTGATTTTGACCCAGTTTGGACCACCTAGTTCACCGGTTTTCTGAAAATTGTTCGGTTTGGCAGCTTTCATCCTGTCCAATTATAGTTCTGGTCCTAAGAAAGAACCAAACTGGCCAAAGATCTGGTTCGCCCAATTTCGGTTGAATCAGTCAGTCTGATCCGATTTTTTCATACAAATTTATTAACACATCATAAGTCCATAGATAATATCAAAAGTTAAAAAGTAAAAATATTATGATTGTTGTTCTAATAAAAATGCAAGCAAGGGTAAATTTAAATATTTTTCATGGGCATGTACATATCAGAAAGTAGTTCAAGTAGTTACTAATTAAATTAGCTAGACAAATAAGCAAATATTTTTCCAAGTACTAATGACAAAATGATTATCTCATTTAAACCATTTCCATTATTTATTCAATAGTACATTATATTGGTTTAATCATATTGTCATCAAGAAAACCTCAGAAACGACATAGCATAACCGTAAAGTTTCACTATGAACTGATCATGCAGCCACAAGGAAAGGCTCAAGTGCAAGCTCTATTTGCATAAGAATTCAGGTCTCCTATACAAAGAGGCAAGTACCCATAGTTTTCTAGACAAAGTGCTCAGATAACTTAAAAGGAGACAAGATCATCTTGCAAAGTTCACTAACTTGGATGCATCAGATACGTCTTTACGCCCTTCCAGGGGTACAAAGGAGTCTTGGAAAGATTGAGGGAAATGAGCCCATTTTACAAAGTACACCGTTTTCCATCCAAATACTGCTCCAAGAATTAAGGTATTGACAATATCAACCTGTCTCATTGCTACCATACCATTCCACAGTAAGACTAGCACTTGAGATAGGTTTGAGACACTGGTTCAGGCATGAACTATGGCTTTCTCCCATCCCATTAGGAGACAATCAAGACAGGGCAGCACAACATCCGGTTTGGCCAGTACCTGCCAAGACGCAACAGGTTGCCTTTGTTTTGAGAGGGAGAGCAACAGTCCCCATGCTAGTGCTCTCTTTTCTCTTGTCTTCATTCACAGGAAGGCATTAGGCTCGGAGAGAGAAAAAGAGGAAAAAAAAGGAAATGACAGGAAAAAAGAGGGGAAGGAGGGAAGCTCAGCACCAATCTGGCTGCCTTGCCATGTTTTGGCCTCCTCGACACCAGATACCTCATACATCCAAGTGTCGATATCAGTACCAACAACATAAACCCCATCATTGACTCAAAAAACATGATTTGAGGACATTAAAGCATTTATATGTTAATTAAAAATTATTTAATACAAAAAGAAGTTTTAGAAATATTGAAAACATGGAAAGTGTTCTGGTATGTTACTGAGGTTCCAAATCATCACTATGGTTGAGATGGTATTGCCTAATACTATACCAACCATAGATCAAACTGATGCAGTGGTCTGAGCAAGATTTAAACCCTTGGTTAGCTCTGTTGTGACTAAGTATCAATCATGACTAAGCATATAACTTCTCTAGATGCCATGGAGGAAGATCACTCTTGTTTGCTAGAATTGAGAGTAAATGCGGGTGTGGGTGCAGGAGAAGGAAAATGGATAATTTAAAAACATTGAAGGAAGGAAGCACTTAAAAAGTAGGTACGTTTTTGAGATTTCTGTAGTGCGAAGCAAGTGCATTACCCCATGTAGAAGACTCCTGCTGCTAAGAGAAAACTATAAGAATACTATAAGAAAGTGATGAGAGTCTTACAAGAGAGAAATTGAAGAGATTGGAGCATGCTGCATGTTGAACCATCATTTTCATTAGAAGACACATATTTGAATCAGCATAGGGGTTATTTCAAAAGGCCTTGTATTATTTGGATGGTGAACATGTCCACCAAACGATACCACATTATATGGTATGGATGATGAAAAGCAATCTTGATAAACAAACTCATCGTATATCATTAAGCAAAAGCTAAGGTCTCTTAATATCATCTCTTTCTTCTATCCATTGAGCATCTATTATTTTTCATAACGCAAGGATATTCTGTAAAACCTAGTTCAACATTATTTTGTGGATTAATTTTGCCAAAATATGAACAACATATGGTTGAAGTTGATCTAAGATGGCAACCAAGGTTTTAAATCTCATAGGATAGGGGTGTCTGGTTTTTCATGGAACGAGTCAACCCGCATCCCATCCCAATCCTCAACCCGATCAGATGTCTTGGTACTTGCTTAGGATGCTTTTCTTTCTTTAAAAAAATTATTTGTAAAGTTTTAGTGTTTTATTTGATTTTTAAACATATTTGAACTTCAAAAGTTATATTTTTATGATAAATTAGATTTGTTTAAAATTGAGATTATAATGTACTATGATCAAAATAGGATGGGATGAGACAACCGAGACTGGCCCCAGAATCTTTCTAGGATGGGATAGGACAGCTAAGACAACCCCCTGTCCCACTTAGACTTGAATCACTAATGGCCATATTCTTTAGGTTATCAAATATGTGGTTTAAACATCAAAAGAAAGTATATTATCACCAATATAGTCTGGATTAAGAAAGAAAGATGTCATAATTTCATTTGCTGATGTGTCATTCCATGCACAAGAGTGCAACATCTTGCAAAATGTCAATCCCTAAACAATAATAAAATGATGAATAGCATTTCAGCCCAGTAATGATTGCTCTGCCGAAATAGATCATTTCGTTCTTCTTGCTTGCTATCGTTGCAGTTTGAAATTAACCTCCTTATCAAATACTTGAAATGAATGTCATTTATCATAGTTATCTCCTAAAGGAGGTCTGCTTGTCATATATTAACTTCCACATCCTTATGGTGTTTTTACCTTGGTCAATCTGTTAATTATATCAGAAACTGATGCCAATGTTGAATATTTCTATCACATTATTCCCAATATTTGGTTCAATAAAAGTTTATTATAATTTATGATATCTTCTTTTCACTTGGTGTTCTTTGTACAAGACCATGACTCCTCTAGTTGATAGCATAATGAATGCTAACAATAATGTTTCTGCTTGCTTATTTAAAGTATGTAAGGATCTCCACCTGTTGGCTATCTCATGGGCCTAGAGATTGTCTGCTCGTGAAGAGAAAACTTGTCATGGTTGTATGCATGAAAATCTTATAAAATAAGTGAGCTTATCAGACAATTGCACCAATAGTGCTCTAGTGGAGCTTACACTGATGCCTCATCAAACTGAACTTAAGGCCCTATAGATAGCTAATTGGTGTCATACATTAATGGATGAAAATTTCCAATGACCATCTCCAACTTCATATCATGCAATCCTTCTATGTCATTAGCAAGTGTGGCACATCCAAGTCCAAAGTGCAATCTTTATTTGCTTCGCTTCTTTTTGCCTTAGGCTCACTAAGGTTGGCTAAAATCTAGGTATTTGAGAGATGCCAGACTGCCAAGATTCTAAGTATTCAGTTAACTGTTCCACATAACATGTACACCAAATGTGTAAACTTGATTTCAGATCTGTCATCTAATTAATAAGTCAATCCATTGCTCAGAAGAAAATATATTATTTATGTAGCAAGTGCTGAGATACTCACATAAAATGCATCCTGCATTGGCCAACCACCTCTTATCCTGGATACATCCTTCATAACTATATCTCGTCCTGCAGCAGCCAAAACTTCATCGAAAACAACATTTGAACTTGTGTTCTCTGCCAAGCATGATATCTTGTATAATGTCATAGGATAATCAAGGATTCTGGAAATTAAGCCAAGCTTCCATACGCTATTTAGTCCAGTCATAAGACAAGACATACTTAAAAAAAAAGCAAAACCAATAGAAATAAATAAGGATACAGCATTGAGAACCTCCTGACGTGAATGTTTGTCAATCACAGAAACAGTGGCTGAAAGCAAAGACTGAGTTGTCCTACAGAGACAAACATGATCATTATCAGATACTTTCTATCAAATCCTTACAAAGTTATGTGTGTACATATATGTATGTGTGTGTGTGTTCCTGTATTCCTATGTATACATACGACTAACCTTGCAATATCACCTTCATTCAACTCATTGCCCCTCTTGGTAATGAACTCAATAACAGCTTGAATAGCACCATCTGCTGATTGTTTGATCTTATCACATATGGCAGCAGTGCATGTGTGCAACGCAATAACCAACTGGTCAAGGAATTAGTGGGGATAATCTTGAGCATACATGAAACAAAATTTAAGACAAATCCAAGAGAATTTTTTAAAGAAAATTAAGTATAGCAACTTGCCTCATCCTTTGTTAGCAAAACACAAACAGACAAAAGTACCCTATTGAAGATTTCTGACTGATCGATGGACGCATCCTGCAAAAGACCAATCAAAAGTGATAGTTCCCATGCACGCTGGCTTCTACAATTCTTATACATTCACAGACTGAATAAGGTGCTCACCCGTCTCAAAATAGAAATCACATCTTCAAGAGAGGACAAGGCACTGTACGAGACTTCTAGATCTATATCACTACTCGATACCACCAGTTTAGGAAGTGACAAGGATATGCTGAAGAATAGACCAAGAATCTACAAATTCAACTGAACAGATCACTATACTTTCGAAAAAGGAAAAAAGAAAAATTCTAGAAGGAATTTGTGTCTGGATTGCTAATCAATTTCAAAGCACCTATAGTTTAGGTCCTATAACAAACTGACCTGAACTGCCACTTTTCTAACTTCAGAATTGGTATCTGCACAGCGTGGAAGGTAAGCTATGATCCTTTCTCCCAAGCTCAACGAGTCACGACTTGGCAATACAAATGCAGCTGGAAGTGAAATCAAAGTAGAACACAACCTTGTAAAAATGGATGCAAACATGGACAAAAAGACCGGTTGGGGGGGGGGGGGTGGGGTGTTGGGGTGTTACATGGTAGATTTGAAAAGTTTCTTTGTGTTGCTCGATCAATTTGCTTGCCATGCATGCAACTTGAATGACAACCAAAGCCACAAACTCCACCAGAACAAAGTGCACGAAATTTGAGCAGCAACTCATATACAGCAAGGCAGCCTCTTCTTCTTTGATGCTCCATGGGGGATGAAACATATGAGTCCACCTGTCTAAGAATATGCAGCAATTGTTCTGCTCGACTTCGACCATCTTCACCACTGCTTAAGCCAGATGTACAAAAAAAATAATGAAACAACAGATTCATCAACATAGTTTTTTCATGGCCTGCCATCTTGTTAAAAAAAATTTAAAAAAAAAGAAGCTACAGAAGCAGCAGCATCAGAAATTCAAAACCATTCTCTGAACTCCATGGAACAGAGCACAACCAGAGTAGCATATATGGTTAATGATACTTGATCAACCCATCTAAAAAGTATAAATAAGAAATGCAGATTGAATCTTTACAAACGTTTTTATGCTCATTCCCTAACATTCAATACGGGCCTTAAGTTAAAAAAAACGCAATGAGGAACCAGCATAACAAGAATGCTACTCTTGAAACTTAAAACTTGAAATGTGGGTAGTCACTCTGAGAAGGAATAGTGAAGATTAAAAAGCTTGAAAGCCATATCATATAGACTTGGCAGCAAAAGTTATGAATTTAAGGACCACCTAAAAGATCCAAACATAGCCTTTACAACAGAATTAGCTGGAGTGCTTGTGGCAGCAAATGACAATAATATAGCATCTGTTGAGGATTATTAAGAGATGAACTAGGATAACTTGGAAACTAAAATATCTTATAAAAGACTCCTATATAATCAAGCTATGGGATTGATGGCTGGAGGATTCACAGCATATTTGTTGTAACATAAAACATGGAAAGGTTTGTTTTTACTCCCCTCTAGGCCCTTTCATTATCTATATATGACTCAGTAAAATAGACAAGGAGATATTCCTTTTTAATATATAAAAATACAGCAGGGGAACATTTTTTTAAAAAAAAAAAAAAGTCAACTCAAATCAACAGGTTTCAGCTTTTTTTTTAATAAAATCAACAGGTTCATTTCACAGTTTGAAAATGACTTTCAAAGCATAATCTGGAAGTAAGAATCATCACAAAAAACCAAAGGTAAAATTGAGTCCTGGGAAGAGTTGTTACAAAGAACAAATTCAAAGAAGAGACTCGATTATTACAGTAAGCAGATACAATTTCACCAATGAATAGACAAAACAAAGTGCTGAATAAAATTTTTGATTTCCCATTTAATTAAATTCTTGGACACATTTTATTTTATTTGAAATTGTTGATCAGGCTAGAACAAGTCACAGGTTTTATTCTTACCAGCCAAATAAGAGAGAGAACTCCAATCCTTGTTCAGCAAGAACCCAACACCACTGCAAGTATTGCAGCTTTTTTGATTAACAGACCTCCAATGTTCGTGTTGTATTTGACCACACTTCTTTATCACTTTATTTATTTATTTATTTATTCCTGTGAAGCTGTTGTTAGTTGTGGCTCTTAGTTTTAGCACACCTCCAACTCAATATTCTCTTCTATGCATGCAGAACATTCTAATCCATACAATATAACTATTCATATATGTCTTATAATTTTTTTCATACAATTCACATGTAGCAAATTTAGAATATTCTAGAAGCATATGTCCATTTTCAATTACACAAAAGTCTTCATCAATATCACCCTTGTCAGGTACCCAAGGTAAATAATGACAATTTTGACTAGAACCAATTCCCCACTGAACCTCATTCCATATACTTCACTGCCCAGCTAATCATTAGAATCTCATTTCATAAATATTTGCCTTAATATGTGCAATTTGTATTATAGCATGTTTATGGTCATCAATAAGAAGCTATAGCGACTTTAATGTTGGGATGATACAGCACTAGTGGATATTCAGGATGATATTCCATAATAAATATTATTTGTAGATGATATAATACTAGTAGATAAAAATAAGGCTAGGCTTAATTATAAGTTGGATTTATGGATAAGTGCATTAAAATCTAAAAGTTTTAGGTTAAATAGGACAAAGCCAAAATACATGGAATGCAATCTTAATACAATTAAAAATAGAGATGAAGGTAAAGTAAATATTGAGGATCATGAAATTCCTAAAAGTGACAATTTTCAATATTTAGAATCGATTATTCATAAGACGAGATCGAAAATAATGTTGCCCATAAGACTAAAGCATGTGGGATAAAATGAATAAATGCAACTACAATATTATATAATTGTAGAATACCTTTCAAGTTAAATGAAAAATTTATAAAACAACCATAAGATCGGCTATGCTTTATGGTATGGAATATCGGGCAGCTAAAAAATTACATGTATGTAAGATGAACGTGGTTGAAATGGAAATGTTGAGATAAAAATCGAGGTAACATCAATTGAAGATAAATTGAAAGAAGGATAACTTATATGATTTGAATATTTGCAACGAACACCTATAGATACACCGGTGCGAAAGAGTGACTCAATACATGTAGAAAAAAAAAAGTATAGGAAGACCAAAAATTATATAAGAAAAAGTAATAAAGAAAATTTAATATCTTTGCATCTTATATGATATCTTTGTATTTTACAGAAAGTATAACTCTAAACCGAGTAAAATGTAATAGAAAGATTCTTATAGCCGACTCCAACTAATTTAAGATTATGGCTTTGTTATTGTTGTTTATAGCTACTTTAAGAAGTAAGAAAGAAAAAAAAAAGAAAGAAAGAACTAGGAACAAATATATGTATCTCAATTTCCCCATCAAAGCAGATGAAAAAGTGATTGACATATGGTACACGCTCACAGGAACTGAAGAAATTACTAACAAGAGCATAGCTTAATTAAATGAACTACATGTAAGTTTACCTTGTTAGAAGAATAGCACACAACAGGGTAATGAGGTTGTTTATAAGTGGGTCAATAATATCTGAAGGATCCCTTGGCAAAGCGAAAAAGCTTAAAGTAGCCTGATAGGGTAACAATGCATCATTAAAAAGTCAAAGAAGAATGCCAGAAAAAGAAACAAAAAGGAAGGCTACAGTTTCTGATAAGTTGAGTTGTAATACTGAAAACTACCTTCATAACACGATTTCTTGTTTCCATTGGTAACCTTGGCTCTATAGACACCAAAGTAGTACAAGAACTTAAAGCGAGGCTCTGCAGAAGAATTTATGAAATGGCAGAAAACTAAGTAGTTTGCCAAAAAAAAAGGTTTAAATATATTAACTTTTAATAAAGAAACAAAGAAAAAACCACCAATAAGCATACACACTTGAGTATGTAGAAGCTCAATGCTTGAATCAATGAAATCTTCACTTTCATCTCTACCCATCAAAGTCAGCACATAATCGAGCATTTGATCTCTTCGTTTTAATGGAAATGAAACACCCATTTCTGAAGCATTAATTACAGCACGACCTATAAAAAGACATGAATAAGAAAATTTAGTTTCAATTTAAGAACTATATTATTCTTACAGCACTAAAATAACCCAAAAAAAAGGTGTCAAAACTAGAAAGCAAAGCACTAAACCATTTCTTGAATAAGTCAAAAAGAAGTCTATGTTGAAGCAAGAGATCATAACCACAGCTCACCCATTAAAATGACTATACAAGGGATTAGCAAATCTAGCACAGACTATATATGGCAAAAGATATAACTTTTCCTTCAATGCAATAAATGCGACTAAGAGGAAGTGCCGATACTACAAATAGATAATTGCAGGATGCAATGGCATTCAGGTTTTTAGGTCTCGACGGAACGTCTCATGGAATGCCAGGACGGGTTGCTGTCTCAAGTATCGAGATGCAACCATCTCGCCATCATCCCAGCATCCCAATTGGGGTGTGTGGGAACACTCCCTGTCCCAAGTGTTAGGACAGGACGAGACAATAGTGCATCCCATTCTACGAAAAACTGAGACGACCCTATCCCACGAGATTTAAAACCTTGATGGCATCAACTAATTCCTCGAAAAAGCCTTTGTAACATGAAATGTGGACATGGATATGGAATACAGTCATAACACGATATGGATATACAATAACAACAACACAAACAAAGCAGCTTTATTCCCAAATGGTTGAGCTCGACTACACGAATTCTTTTCTCTATTTCGCTCGATCTAGAGTCATAATTTCTGTAAGATGTAAAGATATCAAATCTTTTTGTATTACTTCCTCTCTCAAGTAATTTTCAGTCTATCTCTACCTCATTTTCCTTTTACGTTTATCAAATCACTCATTCATAATGATGCATTTTTAAGTCTATCTTATAAATGCCCAAACCAATGATTCAAATCTCAACGAGACGGGGTCCGAGACATCTTGTTCCAGAGACATTCCGAGACCAATCTCGACCGGCTCGTCTCGTCCCGTCTCATCCATAATATATTATAGTGCCAATTTTAAATAGATCTAATTTATCATAAATATATAACTTTTGAAGTTCAAATATGTTTAAAAATAGAATAAAATACTAAAACTTCATAATAATTTTTTAAAGAAAAAATCAGCCCAAACAAATGTTGGGATGCCTAACTAGGTCAGGGATCGAGACAAGATGAGAAGCGAGGCATCTCGTTCCATGAAAAAACCAGGATACCTCTATCTCACGAGGTTTAAAACCTTGGCCCAAACCATCTGAGTCTCTTTCTCTCAATTTATCTTCAATTAGTGCTACCTCTATCTTTTTATTAATGACTTCATTTCTTATTTTATATTTTTCCATATTACTACATAACTATTTCAATATTCTCATTTCAACCACACTGATCTTATGTATATTTAGTTTTATAATCATCTAACATTCTTACTATAAAGCATAACAATCTTATAGTTGCCTAATAAAATTTTTTTTTCAACTTAGTGAGCATCTCATAATTACATAATGTTCCAATTGCACTTCCCCATTTTATCCGACCTACTTCGATCCTATGAACTACATACTCTTCAATTTCCTCTTTCTTATGAATAATCAACTCTAATATTGAAAATAATCACTTTTAGAAATTTTATGATCCTCAACGTTTACTTTAGCTTCATCTATATTTCTAATTTTCCTAAAATCATATTTCATGTATTCTATTTTCATCTTACTTAACTTACTTAAAACCTTTAGATTCTAATGCATTTTTTTATAATTTTAACTTACAATTAACCCCAACCTTAGTTTTCATCCACTAGGACTTTACCATCTACAAATAGCATGCAAGACGTAATAAAATTATGAATATGCTAATGTATCTAATGCATACTCCTTTATTTTCTAACAACCACCATAAGGCTTTTCTAAGGACTCTATTATATGCTATCTCTAATATATATATATATATATATATATATGAAGAACTTGTCTCTTTTCTTTACACCTCTCCATTAACCTCCTTAATTAATCGATCTTTTTGGCATAAAACTAAATTAATTTTCTAATATCTTGGCATCACATGTCAACCGATGCTCAATTATTCTCTCCTAAAATTTTATAGTACAAATGCATGACTCATGAGTTTAATACCATAATAGTCAGAACAGTTTTGATTATCACATTTATTCTTATAAATCGATACTATACTGCTTTTCCTTCGTTCATTAAGCATCTTGCTCTTCAAGATCTTATTAAATAAATTTGTCAATCAAGTTACTCTTATATTACTTAAATACTTCCAAACCTCGATAGAAATTTCATCAAATCCCACTGCTTCTCTTGTTTTCACTTTTGTTCTTAGCCTCTTTTACCTCACATATTCTAATTATATTAATAAACATGATATTTCTATCCTCAATGGAATTAGTAAAACAACGTAAATCATTTACATGTTCATTTAATACTTTATTAAAATAACTTCACTATCTTTCTTTAATCCCGTCCTCCTTAACCAAAACTTTTTCATCTTCATCTTTGACCCGTTTAAACTGAATCATATCTCTAATTTTTCTTTCTCTTAGTTTTGCAATCTTATATATATCTCTCTCCATCCTTAGTTTCTAACTAATTATATAAATCTTCATATGTCATAAATCGAGCTTCCCATACTACCTTTTCAATTTCTTTCTTAGCCATCTTAAAATTTTATACACTTCTCTTCTCTATTCCTACATTTATGATATGGATATACTAATAGGTAAATCTTGAAAAAACAGGATATGACATGGCTAAGGATACAGCAATGAATAAATGTATATTATTTTATATATATGATTAAAAAAACTCATAATGCATAATGGATTATCAAAATAACATGGTTTGTACTTTATAAGATAGCATGAATATCTACAAATACCATGAATATCTACAAACTCCATTTATTAATCATTCAAATCAATGAGCCATAATCCAATTCTATGGTCCTAAATAATAATATCAACAAAACAAACACAAAGTTAACCATTCATCATTAAAAGACAACATTCATCAAAACGTGAAAGAAAATAAAGCCCCCTCCCGATACCTTGAGATATCAGAGGAGTATATTAAGTTTATGCAGGAAATATCTGAAGCCTTTATTAAATTTTAAAAATATAATATTTGAAATAAGTATTCAACATGTGTTTTAAAAGTGTTTAACAACTATCAGAATCTAATACATATCCAATATGGACATAGCATGCAATTAAAGTATCTATGCCTCCTAGGCTTTACTCCATCACCAAATAGAAGATTCATATAAAAGATAGAACTAGGACAGAGATCTAGCAAAATAGAAAAGATTAAAAATGCAACTCTACACATTTTCACAAATTTCAAATTTAACCGTGAAATGGTCCATCTATTAAGTTGAATATCAAATAGGCTTAAAATTGTGTTAGTAACATACCATATTGCCCATACACCATATTTAATGAGTAGATATGGTTACAAAAGTTATGTAAATAGCCTGAATTTCTTAATTGTTTGTTGATTGTGTGCCAGATATGAAAGACTCACAACATTATGACTTATGATGATACCATTGAACTTAATAGCCATTCTCAATGAAACTTAAATACATCATCTTCACCAGAACATTTGTAGCTATCCATACAATGGTTACATTGCCCAAACATGGTGTAATGGTTAATAGAAAATGATGCATCTTTTGCAGACATATTAATTCATATTTATCAAAACATTCATCCACTTTTATTCTTGTTGCATTATTAGTTCAATGAAAAAGTAACCACACTCCAAGTCAATTGTTAAGTTTTCCTAACAACTCAAGGTCGCATATCCACATGTAATGTCCAACTTCTTGTTCCTATAAAGGAGAAATCCAGCAAATCCATGCTTCCCCGCAAAACTTGGATTATTGATCAGCCACATAAAAAGGAAAATAGCAAGAACGAAATCAGAGTTACCAGAAGCTGGTGCCAATGCAGGAGCACAAGTAGAGGGAAGCAGCTCTTATTAAAAAAACTAAAAACATTTGAGAAACAAGAGCAAGGATGAGTTACCAAGGGGAATCTGATGTTGATGTGCCAAGTGGGAAGATTTATGCTAGTAAGAACAAATGTATAGCTTCAGCTGGAAGCTTTCAGAATATGCATCAATCAGCAAAAGTTTTAATCATTTTTCACACAAGGAATCCTACTGGAGATGATGAACTAAGTACAAATGGTAGTACATGGTAGGGCTTCAACAATTTGGCGAGAGGTGGTTAAAAGAGAGTTCTTTTTCTCTGGGTTCAAATTCAAGGTTGGCAATAGAAACTTTGTCAGATTCTAGGAAGACTGATGGCTTCAAAGAGGGCTTCTCTTTCAGTTATTTCCAACTCTGTGTACGTCATCTCATAAGAAGAATACCTTCGTTTTTTTGTTACTACATAACAGAAGTGACAACCCTTTTTCTTTGGAGTTCAATTCCTTGTTAATCACTGAGAACGTGTAGCCACTTCTATTCAAGGCATACAGCTAAGTCAAGAGGATGACCATCCAATTTGAAGATGGAACAATGAGGCTATTCTCATTCCGAAAGCTAGCCATAAATTTTGGAGTCATGGAGGGTCATTATCTCCTTTTCCAAAGCACTTTAGAAGTGCTTCATCCTGGAGAAAACTAAAATCTTTTTTTGGCTGACCACTCAAGATAAAATACTGACAGCGGCAAGTCCCATCAAGAGGAGTTAGAAAGAACCAAATGCTAGCCCTCTTTGTAATGCTCATATGAAGAACATGGACCATCTTATGCTCTCTTGGGTATTATTTTTTCCTTCTCAGACTTTGAATCTTCCCTCCCTTCTAAACTCTCTCTGAACCCCCCCGGAGAATGTCAATTGTTAATGGGCTTGGCAAGGATTAGCTTATTGTGGTTAAAGTTGTTTGTTTGAGTTCATAAAGAGGAACACCAGAATTTCTCAAACAAGCAGCAACTTGCAAGGCAACTCCTGGATAGCGTCAATTTTCTTATTAATACTGGACTAGAGTGACCCTGAAAAAGTTTTTGTCTATCAAGCATGTTCTTCCAGGTTTAGGACTTTGTACCTAACTGCTGTGCTTGGTTCATATTTTATGGCAACTTTTGGGGCTCTGACCACATGCACCTTGCATTTTCTTCATGAAAGTGGTTGGGTATTTCACTAAAGCAAAAAGAAAAAAGAAAAAAGAAAAAGTTCTGTTACATTTATGTTTTTGATTGGCCTACAAGTCAGCAATAGCAAAATACCTACATAAGAGGAAAAAATATTCAATATCTGGAAGAAAGCAATGCAATATAAATGCAATCAATGACATATATGGGTTAATAAATGCGCCTAAAAGAGGATGGATCCCACTCTACAAAGTATGAAGATCCATAAAGTATATTCAAACATATGTTAGATCCCATAGACCATCTAAGTCAATCTGCAATTTTGTGAATGACAGAAAAGAATTCCTGTAACAGATTTTTTTAGCTTTCCATAAGTAACTCAGATGATTGATTTTTGTGGGACCTTTCTGCAAATCAGGCACATAACTAACAAAACAAGGAAGAAAATACTTCAATTCCCAGACTAAAGTACATAGCACATAATAAAGAAATGCTTCACATGAAGCTTGGAAAGAGAAACCACCTAATAGATCAATTGCAGTGATAACAGCTTGCTTTGCTGTAGGATTTTGTACATGAAGAAGTCGTGAAAGCATATTGGTCCCCTGTGGTAAAATATATACCAATATAATCAATTAAATATACTCAATACCAGAAGATGACACTGGTCTGTGAGGCATAAGTCAGCATTTTCAACAAGCAAGAGTTACATGCATAACAGCACATTGCATTATGAACCAAAACTTTTGGCAGCCTGATAAACTCATTTATGAATGACAAGAACTAGAGTAGCCCTCGCTGAAGTCATGGTAAATTTCCTCATGAATTAAATCAGGATTATCAATGTTATGGTACATAGACTATGTTTTCTCTCTCCATCAGTGTCAGATATTATGTTCTCTGCGTCACGCAGATATAAGCATGCATGTTATCTGCAACAAATGTAAGCATTAAGAAGCGTAGTTTCCTTACAGGCAAGGTAAGAATTCTATATCAGCGTAAGAACCTTTATCAAAATAAAGCTGTTTTACTGAATTATATTAGTGCCAAAATGCTTGCCACAAAAATTTATTTTTTCTTGTTATCATCAGGATTCAAATTAGGTGAAAATAAAAGGAACCATGAAAACAGCCATCAACAAAATCTATAGGAGTCCAATTGGAGTATTAACTTGTCTAAGTGATGGAAAGTTAAAAGCACCCAGGAAGAAGGTATTGGTTCTCAAAATGAGCACATCCCCTGAGAGAGAAGATTCACTTAATCAGGAATCTTAAATGAAAAGACAGAAACATACACGAGCACATCACCAGCTATCTTCTTCTTTCCCTTACTTTCATCATTCCTTTGATGCCATTTGTCAGCTAATCAAATAGACTCAATGTTGGTCTATAGGAATGAACCTATCAATACATATATACATGACAGGTAGATATAAGAAAGGAAGACGCAGACTTTGAAACAAGAGACAAAGTTTGACAGCAAATCTGATGGACCCTCCTCTATTATTGTTTGAGACAGGAAACTGATAAAGGAGTAAAAAATAAAGGGGAAAAAATTGAAGGAGGGAGTAGAGCAATAAACTATAAAACATGAAAAAGGGCCATGTACACATGCACGTACAAAAACAATATGACACGATTTCAGGTGTCAGCCTGTGCTGGTAGCAAGGTCAGCAAGACACTAATAAATTATTTGTAGAAGTTCTAAATATTTTTTTTTATTTTTTTGTATATTTCTGTTTCAGCAGGCTCCACACACAAGTCAGTCACTAGCACTAAAACCGACACTGTGGTCATACCCCTCTACTTAGAAACCAAACATTCTGGATTTAATTTGCAGGTGGTGCATCCCCAAAAATCTGGATTTAAATAATCATAGTGTGAGTGGTTCTTCACCCTTCCTAAATATATGTAATGAGCATGGACCTCACCAAAAAGGGGCTAACCAGAAGGTTCTTAGTTGAGGTCCTTGACCCAACATAGGTACCAAATACCTCCCCAGTGCACCCCTGGTGTGGGATGACACATCCACATGAATCCTCGCTACTCCCCCATGTAAGCTCGATCATCCGTACAACAGGAATGTCCAATTGAAACCAGCACAACCAGCTCGTGGTTGGCCCCAAAGGGCCCATGTCGCAATTTCCCTTGGCAACATCGGTTGTAGGCTGGTCAACTCTGATATTATTTGTAATGCTTCTAGACCTCACCCAGATAAGCCAAGCCAAAAGGTTAATAATTAGGGTCCTTGACCTTGTTTAAGTACACAAAACACGCTCGATGTGGTACTAAACACTTGCCGGCACAAACCTTCACACATAAACCCTATTTAAGCCCTCGCATTCTAGCCAGGTGGCTTCTAAATCCACTAAGAAATAGTTTTAGCAGACATACTAAATTAAACAGTGACCAAAATATATTTAATTTCTTCAACAAAATTACTGTAGATCAAGGGTTAAGGTATTGGGTGCTGGCCAATCTAGCATTAGCACAATAAATACCACATTGTGCTAGTGCTTGGAATTCTTACACAGTGGCACAGCAGCTGCCAGTGCAAGGCAGCCAACCGTGCTAGTACTACATGCCATAGAGGCACTAGCACAATGCATCCCATGCCCCATCTTCTGCACCAACTGAAAATTAATCCACATAAAAATTTCACAAATGATAAAAGAAAGTGCAAGGTATGAAAGTACCATATTCAAAAGAAACATGCGATTTTACTTAAAGAAGAACCATACCACAAGTGCATCAATTCTGGCTTCTATCACTGTAATTGGAGCATATGTTGCAGCATATCCATACATTAAAGCTAGTGCAGCATATGTATCATCAGCATCTTCTACTCTAGTTCTACTTGAGAAGAAGGATAGAAATCTACAGCAAATGAATAGAAAAACTGATCATATCAGTCACAACAAACAATCTCCAATACCAAACAACTTAATGAAGACAATCAACTACAGTGATTCCAAGACACAGCTCCTTCTGTCACACATCACAGATGCAAAACCAAGAGTGAAACAAAATAATATTTTAAGATTTAGTTACTATTATTATTAGAAATGCCATGATACCACTACAATTTTAGATATCCTTTTCATTTACTCAATTTTAGATATCTTGGGTTTCTAATTGCTTGATACAAAAGGGACTGAAATTGTACGTTGTGAAATAGAGTCAACACCAGATGCATAAGATTGTCTAAAATTCCTTTCTACTGCTTTCTTGATTGCGTTGTTTTAAGAATTTCACATATTCAGTCTAGAATTCCTCTTCATTTAGGCACTCAAGAACTCACGCCAACCTGATTCCTTGATAGTTCGCTTATCACATTGTTGATATTCGATTACCGACTCTCGATACAATCATCATTATGTTATTTCTGGCAAGCTTATTAGCTTCTTAAGTAAATCTTTGTGACAACTGACAACCCCAGTAGGTCTCCAAGTGATTGAAATTATTACAAGAAGAATTTTATTCATTCAGAAATGAACAGAAAAGGGCAATAATATGTTTTCCTTACCTATTTGGAAGCAGATGGATATATCCTATAATCCATTTGGAAGCAAATAGTAGATGCAACAAGATATTTCCCATTTGGAAGCAAATGGGAAGTGCACCAAGATATTTATTGTCATCCATTATAAAATGAAATGGGCAACAAAACAAGATACTTTCCCACCATTCATGTGAAAATGATAGGGAAGCGTATCAAGATATTTTTCATTAACTGAAAATGGACGGGCAGTGTGATAGGGTATTCAGTACACCCCATTATTTATTTGTAAAGGAGTGGGAAGAACAGCAAGACATCTTCCATGGCATAAATCAAAGCACACAAAGAATGATGATGAGTGAAAATGGCAACCACTGCTTTCAAGAATTCATGGATTATTGGAGGAAAGAATGTAACTATAGGGACACTGGATTTAAGTCCAAAAGGTTAAGGGAGAGAGTAGTGACATATTCAAGGATATGGAATAACTGATATGTATTAAAAAAAAAAAAAAAAAAAATCTGAATAATTAAGCAGACTGTCAAACAACTGAGTATGATCACTATTGCCAATAGATGGTGTGCAATCTGGTACCAAACCCCCACAATGCATGTGAGCAACTTCTCAGAGACTTCTGAGAAGAAGGGATCAAGTGGTTCTTGAACTCAACTGAGGAACCACCATTCAAACCAAACATAGAAACCAGAAATTGGGCAGAAAAATTAACCCCAAAAAATTCTTGGAAACAATCAAGAATTGTATCACTGTCAAAAATGTTTCACATGAAGATGCTGTCAAGTGATTTCAAAAGTTTGCAGACAAGTTGGAAAAGGGGTGATCATATAACAACCAGAAAGTCATTGAGAAGTTGTCAATAAAGTCAAAAATAGATCTGGCTACATATAACAATAAAGTCAATAAGTTATATGACATCAACTGACCAGAAACTCACTGAGAAGTTGTCATCATCCTTCAAATTGAAACAAAGAAAAACATCAAAGCAAGGCCAACAATCTCCGGTAACATGTTGGCATAGTGAATATTAGTTCACTATTGGTATGGTATGGTATACATGGTATGAGGCAGCACGTATGTCAAAGAATATAGGACATACTAGCAATATTAGACATTTGCAGAATATGGTCCAAGTCTACATAAAAGAAAGGAAAAAAAAAAAACTCATGCATTTTTTTTTTGTTTCTTTTGATAGCATACAATTGCATATCCAACTTCCCTACATTTTAAGCAAAGAGATATGGATTTGAAACCAACATAGTACCAAGAAATGAAGCCTCAAATCATAGATTCTGATCCATGTTCATATCCCTCAACGATAAAATCATAACTAAGTCACAGCAATAGACCAGTGCTATGAACTCTAAAGCTAAAGGCCCAACCACTAGGGGTAAACGGTCGGATCGCTTTGTAGTCTGAGGGTAAGCAGAGTCTAATGGTTTAGATAGCAAACCATGAATGGAGACTCATAAAAATCCACAGGGACAACATAATCAGATAGACCAACTTAAGACCAGATAGCTACTTAACACTTCATTATGAAATGACTCTATCAAATTCTTGATAACAATAAAAGAGGAGATATTTAGAGCAGAAGAAATTTCGATCAAATAGAGCATGCTAATACCTCTGAAGCCTACTTTGCCCAACATTGTCTAATATATTCTTCAACTTTTCCAGAACAGTATCCAGATGTGAAGCTGCAACCTGCCAGTAGCAAACAAAAAGAAATATAAAAAAGAAAGAGAGAATTGTGAACACCATCCAACTTTCTATACCAACATACCAACCCCATGCCTTTAGCAAGACCAAGCCTATTTGCAGGGACTGAAATATCTGCATGTTTATACATCCATTCTATTTTTTCATGAACATAAATTCTATCATCAACTTTTTGAAGAAGCATGCCCAGGCATCTGCAAGACAGAAGACCAACAACATTGTAACCGACAACAAACTAAGAGCAAAGGTGCATCCATAGAGCTTTCATGTACCAAATCCTCAGATAAAGTAGATTTGTACTCTCAGACAGAGAATCAATAAAAAACAAGTCTATTCTTCCCCAAAGTATGACCAAGACCAATCTGATTGGCAAAAGTCTTCCTAAACCATGATATGATCGGACATTTCTTTGGCAAAATTTTGAACTGCCAACATCTAGAACCAGCTTACAAAACCAGATTATTTTACAATAAAGAAGCCAAACAAGAAATTTAAAAAGCCAGCAATTTATTAAATGTGCATATTTAGCAAGTTTTAATAACAAGAGTATATCAAATTCATGGAACAAATAATTAAATATAACATGACAATAGGCTACTCAAAATCCAAACTTAAGAACGAAGCAATTTGGAGTTGGGACAACAACTAACCCATTTAAAGCATTAAAAAAATAACCATGCCCAGGTGATATTGTTCCTTAATTAAACTTACATGAAAAAAGAATTGAAGAATATAACATGATGAGCACATTGGGTTATCAGTGAAAATCAGAAGAAAAGTTTAAAAGATAATGGAAAAAAGAAAAATATTTCTTTTAGTTGTGATTGGTCCTCAATACTCTTGGCTATTGGCAACTTGACCAACAATCCAAAAACTGGCCCCAAGGGAACAAGTGAGTTTAAAATCAGATATAATTAGAGATATTCATCAATAAACTTGATGCAGCATGAAGAGTGAAAAATGATTCAATTGCAGAGAATTAAGATTGGTGATCAAACACAAATTGAATTCAAACCGAATTGAAGAATTCTTTAATTAATAGAGTTCTCTCCAAAAATTGTTTTATTAATATATCAAAAGTCAGTCTTCTACAACGTAATAGAAGCATAAATAGACCATGACTCACAACCCTAATTGGAGAAGCAAACCCTATATAAAATCATAGTGAAAATAGAGCTCGGTTACAAAGATGTATGTTAGAATTCTTCGAGTACAAATATTAAACCTAACAAAAATTCCATACTATTTCTAACGAAAATTTTATAAGAAAATCAGAAGTCTTCACTCATGGATCTGCCGGCTCCTATGAAGCTTGGCATGGTCCAGCTGGTCATAGTACTTGCTGGTGGCCTCTGTGTTGCATCAAAATTACACAGTACGTTTCTAACAGATCCATCCTGTTCGCTATTATCTACTAACTAAACATGTAACATATTTAAACTCTAATATAAATCCATCCAATAATCTAAAGACAAGAAGCAACATTACCAAAAGAAATTAGGTAAAGGCTTCTGAAGTAAAGACTAGCAGATAAGCGGACTACCTGACAATGATCATTTTTAGTAGCATGTTTAGGAGCAATGCTCTCGTTTCAAGCCTCAACCAAATCAATTGGAGTCATGACCATGCAAATCAATACGGTAAAGAAAAGGAAACGTATCTTTGTTATCTTTCAATCAGGCAAGTCCTCCAACGAGATAAGAGGCTTTACTCTTCCCACGAAATAAAAGGCTTCACTCTTCCGTGAAACGACTTGAGTAGTATTAACCCTTGTTGTTATGCTGTTCTCCCTAAATCAAATACCTAAACAATTCATGGGGCCCTTCAAAGTTTATAAAGAGAAAAGGATGCACTACACCTTGATAACCCATCTCTATAGTTATTGGCTCAATAGTGGAACCTTCAAGGCTTCAAGTAATCACTCCCCAATGCTCACGAGCTATCAAGAACACCAGATTCGCAAACCAACTTAGAGACTCTTGCTCACCAGTGGTACCTTCATTGGCACTCAAACTACCTTAACAACGACCCGGTTAAACACGGTCTAAATCATAATTTCTACATCAACGCAAACTCCTACCTAAGATGCTATCCTTTCACAGGAGATGATTCAAAGAGTATGCAGCAAGCATAACCTACGATGGAAAGCACTAACTGAGGACTATAGGAAACAAAAAAGGATAGCTCTTGTCTTAAGCCTCAATCAATCCAACTAGATTCCTGCACCGAATGGACCCTCAGCCAACCCGGTTGTAGCCATACTCTCGATTCGAGCCTAATTCAATCAAATCGGATTCTTAGTTGGATGGAGCTTCAGTCGATCCAATTGGACCCATAAACTCGTTTTCAGCCTAACGTGATCCAATTGGATTCTTGCTCTGAATCGAGTCTCAGTCGACCCAATTGGACCTATAGGCTCGTTCGGAGCCTAACCCAACCCAATAAGATTCTTACTTCAAATGGAGCCTCGGTCAACCCAATTGGAGTCATGCTCTTGATTGAGGCTTGAGACAAGAGCATGGCTCCAATTGGATCGAGTGAGGCTTGAAGCAAGAGAAGTGCTCCAACTGGGTCGACTGAAGCTCCATTCAGAGCAGGAATCTAATTGGGTTCATTGAGGTTTGAGTCAAGAGCATGGTTCCAATTGGTTGGGCTAAGTCTCGAAATGAGAACATATCTCCAACTGGGTCAATTAAGGCTCCATTAGAAGCAGGAATCCGATTGGGTTGAGTCAGTCGACCCAATTGGAGCAATTCTCTCATTTTTAGCCTCAACCGAATCAATTGGAGCCAAGGTCTTGTCTCAAGCCTCAATCAACCCAATTCGACTCCTGCTCCGAATGGAGCCTCAGTCAACCCAATTGGAGTAATGCTCTCATTTCAAGTCTCAACAAAATCAATTAGAGCCATGACCATGCAAACCAATACAGTAAAGAGGATTGTATTGATTAAATTGCAAAATCATTTGCATCTCACTGATATCATAATGAAAGACACAAAGAAGTGTTCATATTCTTGGCTCATGAAAGTTGATGGAGGAAAGGGACAGTGGTACAAGAAAGGGAAAGCAGAAGATAGAACAGAATGAGACATGAAGGTCATGAAAGAGATCGAATTCACAGAAATAAGACACACCAGAGCAAAGGAAATTGCAATTGTTCCTTTGCAAATGCAGCAACAAGACAGGACCATGCCAGTGCAAGAAGTACATAAAATGAGTGCAAAAAAAACTGTCAAAACTTTTAAGTTGCCCTTCAAGCAGGCCAAAAAGGAAACGTCCAAGTATAGCGTAAGATACCAAACTGTGTAAAAATCAATTAAGTTGAGCAGCACACAGCAGAAAACAACAGCAAGGTAGCAATATCTGACTGCCAAACACTCCAAAACAGCAGTAAAAAAGATATATTGCCATCCTGTGGCTAGGATATTAATCGAGCGCAGCAGCCTCTCAAGGTTTTTAAAAGGCGTTCTAAGGATAATTCTCATGCCTAACCACTAATTTGGCACTCAACCAATGATAGGGATCTTAATTGGGAGCTATCAATTGTTATTGAGTCCTTATTTTATGTTTATTTAAGTTAAAAGTGTTGGGTTAGTTTTATTAAGTTAAAAAGGTATTTTGATAATTTCCAGATTTGCTGTAGAATTAGCCATCCAAGAGTTTTATTTTTGAATTAGTTGTTTTATGAGTCTTCTAATGTTACTTTATTAGAGTCGAGGGTTTATTAGTTTCCTAGTCAAAGTTGTAGTCAAATTAGTAGTTCCTTTGGGAGCCCTATTTCTATTTGGTTTAGGAATGTTCTCTCTCTCTCTCTCTCTATATATATATATATGGATGTAAACTCTCTCCATAAAAAAGGAATAACTTTTGAGAGAATTTTTCAACAGTTTGCTTTTAGATTGTGCGATGCAATCAACCCTTAGGTGTTATGCCAAGAAACTCTAGGTGTGATGCCTAGAACCTTTCTTTCTTCTTTTTTTTGTTCAATTCAAGTTCTTAAAGTCTATAATTAGTTGCATACTATTGCCCATAATAAAGCTTAGTTGTCCACATACTTTTCCACCCTTTTGCTTCTCATTAATCCTAATATTTCAACCTCTCAAAGCAAGTTCCCTTAACTGTCCTATGTTAGATATACATGCCTTAGACCATAGTTTCAAATCCCGGCGGAATGTCCTATAGGACACTGGGATGCGTTGTTGTACCAAGTGTTAGGACAAGGCAGAATAGCTGCACATCCTATTCCATGAAAAAACTGGAATGGCTCCGTCAAGGGATTTAAAACCTTGCCTTAGACCACTATTTCTTCATTACATGCAAAGAGTGAGAAATATAAACTACTGCTTCATAAACACAGCATCTCAAAATTCTAAGCCTACATTATTCGATTATCTTTAACACCATTCTCAGACTCATCTCACTTCATATACAAAGAGAGCTTGCCAATGTGCTTCATTTGAAATGGTACCAGTCATTGCGAATAGATCAGCAAGTTACTAAATAGGCTACACATAGTGAGAAAGTTAACTTGTTTGTGTTGGAAGAAGAAATCACAATCAATGTTGATATGCTTGTTCCACTTGTGAAATTCACATTGTCAACCAGCTGGAAATTTTCTATTTATATCATTTCACGGGTGGTGGAATAGAGAGAAGGCAACAAAGGACTCGGCTGTTGTATGTTCTATTGCATGATTTTGGTCTTGATATTAGCACAGAGACTCGATGTAGTGGGGCCTCCAAATCTATGTAAAGAAACTGAAAATATAACGTTAGATTCAGGGTTTGCCAAGGGTTCTCAAGCTGCTTTAAAGGGTGAAAAGAGGATGGTTCCATGATAAGCTAGATGCAAAGTGGTATCCTGATGTCACAAGTTATAAAGCAGAACCTTAAAGGCAGATGAAAATATTGAGAAAAGATCATAATATAATAGACTAAAATCTTTTAACCAATTTGGTGCTTTGAGCATTGGAAGGGGCAGAGCAGGATCCAGTCACAATCGAAATCACAACAGTGACATGTGTTGGTTATAATTTGCTAAGTTGCCCTAAGGTAAGGATCTTGTAGATTGCATGAAACATAATTTCCTGAACCAAGCTGCATATCTATCATTTGGAAAAAATTGTGTCTAGTGTTTTTGTGAGCTTAATGTCTAATTTTTTGCCACACGTGTTGGTTATTGTTTGTGACATTCCCAACCATAAAGATGCTAGGAAGTTGCATAAAAGACAACAATCTAGATAGAGTTTCTGGCAACAAGCTACATAACTATAGCTCCGAAACTGTTGTATCCAGTGTTTTCAGAAGTTTCCTGCAACCATGAGGGTCAAATGTGTTCTATGGCAATGATGATAGAGGGAAGATATTAATGTTGGGTCACAAAAGAAGGCCAGTAGAAAATAATGGATGATTATTAAGCAACAGTACTTATGATGGTTAGCTTGAATTCCTGTCCTTTGTTGGGTTACAAAAGACGGCCAGTAGAAAATAATGGATCATTATTAAGCAACAGTACATATAAGATCAGGCTTTGGAATACTGGCTCTCATTTGCACTAGCAAGGCAGGTCTTCTGCTTTAACTATAACCCTTGGTTTCGGATGAAGAACACACAAGTTATATGCTTGTATAAGGTCATCATAGTATATTTTTTCTTATATGTGATGGCAATATCACCCATTAGTGTAGTATAATATTACAGCAGACACTCCAACATTTATTCATCAAATCAAATGATTATACCATATTCAGGTGAACCATGACTTTCTGTTAGCTCTTTATTTTATTTCTCTTTGCTAAAACCTTGGAACAAGGAAGCTTGGCATCTGTTTCCTCAATAAGCTTCCAATTGTAGTTCTCTTAGTACTTGGAGCATATTAATTCATAACAGCATACTGAGTAAGACAGATCTAAAGGGATCCAAATATTGCATTAAGATATGAAAAATAATAATATTAATAACAGAACACAGTCTAAAAACTGTACATATTTGGAAAGCAACTCAAACATTAAATACAAATTAAAAAATACAAACGTAACTTGGAAGTAATTAAAATGCTTTGGAAAAGTAAATCAAACAAAAAAATAAATAAAGACAATAACTTTGAGAGTGGGAAAAAAAAGTGTTAAATTAGTTGTCCCATGAAGCGTTTACTTCGAAAGAAAAGCATGCAACATAGAATCATATCTTACAGAGTGCAGAACATAGAACAGGAAATTGGCATAAAATGATAAACATGATACCTGTGAAGAAGTGCAGAATGCCCGTCATCAGCAACATATAGAGTATACTGTCTTGCAAAAGCTTCGCCCAGGGAAATGACCCATTCCGTGTCTCGAACAACATCCAGAGATTCTGCTAAAAACTGCATTCCAGAAAACCATGATCTTTAGTTATGATCCTATTATATTTTCATTTTAGATATTATTTATAGGACAAGAAGGAAAAGGGGTAATCAGTGAAAAGCCCACAAATATACAGAAATTTGGTTGGTTACTACCATATATAGTAACCACAGGTAGAATAGAAGTAGCATTTAGTACCAAGTCCTTGTTACTAGTATTTTAATCCTATATATAAAAACTTTCATAACATATATAACATTGTGACCAGAAAAAAAAAAAAAAGAGAAGATTGATAGCAACCACCAGATCTGGGGCATTCAAAACTTCAGTGGACAGACTTACATTAATTATCATGTCATCCCATGTCTCTTGGTAAGACAAATCCTGCTTTAAGTCTTCAGGATCACTAATATATGCTTTCATTTTAGGCACCTAGTACTTGCCAAAAGAAAGATGATATAAGATGCTTGTATGACAAAAATACTTGAAATATTTGCAAGGAACATTAATAATCAATATAGTAAAAAAGTAATATAAATAACAAATCAACCTTTTCCATAGATTTATGCCAGCTGCTTCAACCATCAAATGCAATAAAAACATTTTCAAGTTAAAATGAGCAACCATACTACTAGAACATTATTTGATTTTCAATAACTTCATAATGCTACATATGTTAAGAGTATTTCCTTTTGCCGGAGAAAAAAAGACCATAAGGTTTGACAGGCTCACCAAAATGCCACCAGAAAGCCAAGAACAAGTAAGGACAAAATGATTGGATGTCCAATTTAAATGAAATCCTTACTCACAAATAACACTACAAACGTCACATTCAAATTTTATGGTTCTTTGTCATTCATTTCTTCTCTTTTGACTGGTCCTTTTTTTTGCTTTAAAAAGGGAGATAATGCAAGGGTGTTCCACTAAATAGATACTTATAAAAATTCCTCCTTCAACTCACTACAAGAGTGCACATTTACAACTTGACAAGATTTTCCAATACTTCATCATAAATTCCTGGCAATAGTTACTCATGATCAACTAAACCAAGAAAATTTGAAAGACCTTAAAGGCAATTTGCAATAAGTATTTCAACTAAAAACAATGGCCAGGTGTAGGCGTTCCTTTCGTCCTATGCTTAACCCACAACAAAGTGAAATATTCCATTCATAAGTACCCCCTCCATATGAAAGCCCCCTCAAATCTTTGTTGCATATTTCCATGCCAACTCAATATGTTCTCCAAAAGGGTTTACACCTTAAATAGGGGCGGCCTATTCCATTTTGGTACCAGGTCAACATGGTACTAGAATAATCACTCTGTCGGTCTTAAACAGCCACCAAAAACAAGAAGAAAAAATAAATAATTAATTAATTAAAAAATCAAAAATAGTAAATAATAAAAAATAATTAACCTCTATTATTGAATTCTACAAGCATAAGGTCATTCAGCACCAAATGGGAAAATTATAAAGCATATGACTGTGGAGAGGTGGATTTATAAGCTGTAAAATGCATGCCTTTTATTAATGTGACTTTCAAGAGCTTATTGAAGAAATGATAAATATTGCAATGCCTAGACAACCGTTCTCATGTGAGGTCCAAAGGTTTGATGAAGTAGAAAAGTCGTGTAATGTCTCGGCCAGATTAGGAGGGTAAACCATTTACTTCTAAATGTTCTTGCTTTTTAGATTACCAACAAAAGCCCAATGAATTCCCCCCGGTAAAAATCACTTTAGAAAAGAAGTAACACATCTCAATAAATGTACAAAGTACAAACAAATCCATTATTTCCAAGTAATGAAGAAATGCTGAGCAGATTGCTACATACAGGTTATTTTGTGCTACCAGCAGCATGAAAAAGATACTTAAGGCTGCATTTGGATGTCGAACACTCGACCAGGGGCAAATAGATTTTAACAATTTGTGTCTGCTCCCTAATCAGACAGCCATAGGTTAGAATTATTGTATGTTTGGTTGACATTCTAAGAGCTGTGAGATAAAGTGAAAAATTAAGGGGGGAGGAGAGATCTCCAGTGGTTAACTTCATTTCACCCTCCCCCATGAAATAAAGTTAACCAGGTTAGGCTGGTTTTCAGGGTAGTGACCAATTAACTTTGAAATGCCACTTTGGGCTCTTGTTTGGCAGGTTAAACTGCTCACTCTCCCCCAACCATCACATAACCAGCATCCAAACAGGACCTAAAGGTTAAACTATCATCCACTAAATTGTTTATTTGCAACATCATAAAGGTCATTCTAATGCATATGACGAAATGTTAATCTATGAACTCTAGACGCACACTAAGACAAGCCATGCAGTTGAACAACAAACTAATTTTATCACTTCATGCTATGTAAATATTTAAAAAAATAACTTATAATTGTTATACCTCATCTTGCCAAAATAAACTGAGGTTTTTTGGGAACAACGGGCCCAAGTAGCATAAGACCTGCAAGAAATTGAAAGTTAGAAGGAAAGCTTGCTGACAATGAATATAATTCAATTCCAAAGCTGTGCTTCTGATGTTCATCTACAAAGCTCAAAATGTTTGAAAGTTATCTGTCATCACTTCAATTCCATTGAACTGAAAATGATGCAAAGATAAGTCTACATCCAATACACCCATAATGGCACATACAATATCAAGTATATCACCTCAAGAGCATTTTTGCACAACTACATATGAAAAAGCATGATTGACAAAGTGATATGTATTAGCAACGAACCCTTGTCAGACTGCTTTACCCAAAAGTGGAATTTCAACTAAGAGGTTTGATCACTGCAGTGATCTTCAAAGGTCATTAGCTCAGCATAAAATTCAACTCTTAAAGAAGACGCATTGATTCTTAAACATGCATAACATATCATAAAATATCAGGAAAACAAGGTGCAAGATAATTTCCTCATTTTTCATGTTCAATCACTACAAGGGGACATTCTTGATCGCAAGGTTTTAAGTTCTGACAGGATGAGAGGCATCCCAGCCATCCCATTTCGTACCTGTGAGCAAACGAAAGCAAGACAAGGTTGGGACACCAAAACCCAACCTTACAGGGAAAGAAAACGAAAGAGAAAAGAAAGAAAGGAAGGAAGAAGGAAGATAAAGAAAAGGACATAGGAAAGAAAGAAAGAGAGAAAAGAAATAAAGAAAAATTGATGGAAAGATAAGAATACCGGAATGCTCTACTAGGATAGCCATCGAGATGGAATGGGGCAATAGAGTGTCCTGTTCCATAGAGAAACTGAGACACCGCTGTGCTAGGAGATTTAAAACCTTGCTTGATGGTCAACTAGAAGATAATTTTCTCATATTTATACACAAGCACTACAAAAGGACATTCTTGATAGTTAAATGGCAATCCATCCTGTCAATTATCATGAGAAGTATATGCATTGACCACATGTAATAAAGGACAGAAGAGACCGTCAAAATTTGAGTAGCCAACTGCTCCCTGGCCAGTGGATCATGCAAAAGAACAACCAAACGAGCAAAAAGATCCTGTAGTAACAAGCAAGCAACATATAAATTAATAACTAAATTACTTTAGAAACAGAAAATAATAAGCATCTATGTTCACCATGGAGCTCTACCTCAGGGTTAGGAATATCACTGGAAGCATTAAATTCACTAAACGTAAAACTGTTATGAGATGATCTATGCCTACACAACTCAGTTATGCACTTGCAAACCTGCAGAAATAGAGATGAACACAAGAAATTGTCAAGAATAGGAAAGCATCATAAAAAAGAAAAACTAAAAAGAACCCTGAATCTTAAGAAGGTTTATAAAGTCTGTTAAACTAAACGAATAGCATATTATTGACTCTGGGAAATCAGAGTTTTTGTTTAACCAATAACACACATCTAAAGAAGTACGGAGCTATTAGAACCTCAGAATTTTCTAAAATTGCTAAAAAATAGAATAAGAACAAAGGAGTTCAATTACCTACCGTCGCAACTGCACCAGTATACTTCTTGGGAATTATCATCTTTAAGATGAATGGCCAGAGGATAAACTGCAAAAGATTAAGAGACAAGCAACCAAGTAGTCATGGACAATCAACAGCAAATAACTTGTGTCAATCCTTACTGAGAAGAGGACCATGACACCATCATTAATGTACAATTAAAAGTAGAAAAGAAACAAGGCATCCAACATTAAGATTCAGTAGTTATCAGTTTTGTACTGTACCTCCATTTCAGGAATGGTAATAGCCAATAAAAGGAGACCCTTTTCACAGATTGCTCTTAATTTCGCAGGACTAATAGGGCTCATCATCACCTGATCAGAACATCAATCCATTACCGCTCAGTTACCTGTAAATAACTAAGATAAATAACTATATAGTAAAGTCAGTGTGAAACCTCCAGTTTCTTATATTGAAAAGGTTGAAAGGGACCACTTCTATGAGTGACTTCCTTGGAAGCCTCGAAATCTCTTACTTCGTCCTCCATTATAGCACAATGGTGTACAAGATATTCAATAAACAATTCCGCAGAAGGACCGCTTAGATAACAGTGTGAAGCCATAACAACAATTAACTGTCACAGAGAAACCAGATCAAGGAAGCAATAAAACTAAATAGAAATATCTAACATTCAAAAAAAACATGAAATGATCCAGATTACAAACATTTGATCAAAATAAAGAACTGTAACACCAAGAAAGACCATTAAAAAAAATAAAAAAAGCAATCTTTTAAGAATTTATATTTTAAAAAAGATGAACTCATAAGAGGGAGCATGAAAAGCATACCTCTGCAAGTGCCACTCGAACCCCCCAGCTCTGCTCAACTACAAGGGATTTCACAACTTCAACAAGTAAAGTCCTTTTACTATGCCAAGTTTCCAACAACCTTCAAAAATTAAATATTGACAATCAAGATGTGTTGGGAGGTCAAGCATGGACAAATTCAAGCAGACTAAACTACATAATGGAAGATAATACCTGGGTAAGAGATGCTTTATGACACAAAGGGCTCCAATCATTGATGGCTCATCCTTTGACTGACATATCTGGGTACAAAGCATCAACAAAATCAACTGAATAATAACAAGATAATTTCTTCAATATTCAGGAGCAAAAGAACTTCTTTAGAAGTGAACATAGTGAAAAGGGAGTTCTGCCTGGTACTAAAGGTTTCGGTTTTAAAGGAATAGTTTATTCAATTATACTGGCAAGTAAAACAAAATAGAATAACGTAAAAATTTACTCACATTTAGAAGGAAGACACAAAGGTCATCAGAGTATACTGAACCAATTACCAGAAAGCAGTGTTGGATTTCATTGTAAGTCTGCCAACACAAACATATAGATTTATATTATGTATCTCAGCCAAGAAAATGAAAAATGAAACAACCATATGCTGCTAAAATCAGCATGATAAGCAGTTGAACAGAAAATAGAGAAACAAATTACAAGAATCATTAATAGTTATTCAGGTTGTCAATTTCATGGTTTCAAATCCCAATGGAACATCTGGTGGGAAACGTCTAGTGGGACACTGGGACGGGTTATTGTTCTAAGTGTCGGGACAGAACCATCCTGCCCTCATCTCAATATCCCAATTAGCACATAATAGGGCATCCCTCTTTCTAAGTGTCGGGATGGAGTGGGACAGTGGTATGTCCTATGCTATGGAAAAGTCAGGACAGCGGAAAAACTAGGACAACCCAATCCTATGAGATTTAAAACCTTAGTCAATTCATCTCCCATTCACAATTATGCATGCACAGAAAATAAGTAAACTAGAAGCAGATAACACCATCATTTAATATGTAAGCTATCATTTTAACCTTAAATATATAACTTAGATACCCATTCTAACCTAAAACCCAAAAAACGCACTCAGTGAAAAGACAAAAAATGGGATAATATCACAGCAATGAGGCACTAGTAATGGCATCTAAAGAGTAGTTCTGGTTTTATGAGAGCATGGCATCCATAGGCAATCTACTTGTCAAGAAGATTTACGACAGACTAGGCAGCAGCTCCTAAATGGGTATTATTTATGAGTAAAGAAGGATTTGCAAAAAAAAATGGTTAAAATAACTTAAATGTAGACACCAGGTGCTCTACAAACCCATTCATATGAGAACCTATAGTGAAAGATCTATTTTTAATAGCAGCAGCAGCAACAACAACAAAGCCTTAATTCCAAACTAGTTGGGATTGGCTGCATGAATCATTTTTCTCCATGCAGTTCAGTTTTGAGCCACAATTTTTGTAAGATGCAAAAATTTTAAATCTTTCGTTATCACTTTTTTCAATGTAATTTTTCATCTACCTCTACCTCTTGTTCCTTCACAAGTATCACATCGCTCCTTCACATAGGTTCATTTCTAGATCTATGCTGCATATTTAATAGCCTTACTGACAAATAGGAAAAGTAAGATCAACATAAGCCTAAGCAACAAATACTTCATCCAGAATGAAGTCTAGAAGGAAACTTGTGTACTTGTATCTAACAAAGAAATAGTGCAGAACGAAAGGTTTGGCCCCTCAACTCAGACAGTAGATGCATTGTTAAATCAGCACAAAATTTCTTGATGATCAATATATTGAGCTAGAAGCTTAAGACTACCAACTGGAAACGATGATGGATGCCCCCAAGACTACAGATCATTTGGAACATAAGTAGAAACTAAATTCCATCTGTGGATTTTCTTAACTGCTTTCATTTGTCGCAGACTAACTGATGTCCTTGTTGAGGTTTGGAATCAGAAAGTACAGTTCATATACGGTGGCTCAAGTCTAATAAAGTAAGAGCAACATTGGGATGAAGTGGATTGAGTTATTTTAGATAGATCAACAAATTATCTATAAGAGTACAGGTTTGACAAAATCAAGCTTCCCATTTTTCTGAATCCAATAAAGGTGACCAAGTGGGTCAAGCGGCTGCACATGTGATGGTGTATGCTGGATAAGAATTGGTTGCCAATACAGTGTTTAACAAAGTTAGAATGTATTATTTAGAGGTGACAATGGCAGGTGGTTGAGTTGGGTTCAGGTTAGTTTGGGTTCAGTTTGGGTTGCAAAAAGACCCTCAACCCATAACCTAGCCATTTATATCTGGATTGTATGATTAATCCATAACCAACCAATTTATTTTATATTAAAACATACTCAACCCACCAGCCCAATTAGGTCCATGCTTGCCAATTACATACCTTTGTAAATAAAAATAAAATACAGCAAAATAAGGGATTCAAGGTTGGCATCCGAATAACACGAGAAAGCAAGGAGAGAGAACATTATAAATATTAAACCAGTTGTTCTCACTTTTTTTCCATATTTTATTCTCTTAAGCATTAGTTATGTAATTTTTCTAATCATTTGAACCAATCCCTGACTGGTGAAAGCCCATCTCATAATAATGACTGCCTCAGGGGTTCAGGGATGGGTTTAGAGGTTTGTTTAACCCATGGTGATCATCGGGTCAAAAGGACCAAATCCATACCCAACAGGTGGATCTCAAATAACCCATACCCAACCAAATTATAAAAGAAACCACCACCTAAACCCAATAGTTTTGCATGGGTTTGGAACTTTGGATCAATTGGCTGGTGGGTGCAGATCAAAAATTTCAGCCCCTGGTATTATTTAATAAGAGATTTTGCAATACAGTAAATCTAATTTTCCTATCAACTGAAATTGTAATTACAGGGTTCACCTAGAGCTAGACTCAGAGTATCACTAAACTTTGCTACCAAGTGATGAAAACCCACCATATGAGACTTCAATATCCCAGGGCCCATTTGGTATTGCTTTTGTTTTTTGTGTTTGTTTTCAAAAACCTAAGAAGGAAAATGAAATAGACTGCGGAACAATTATGATAAAACCTTTTTTGTTTTTCAAAATAGTTTGTAGAATTTTTAGAGCTTTTAGTAGCAAAGACTTATTGCTTTCAGCAAAGAGTGCAAACAAAAGCAAGGAATAGCAGAAATTTTTGTGCAAATGCTATCTTTCCATGTGATATTTTATAATTTGTTAAGAAAGAAAAACACAAAAACAAGAATGGGCCAAACAGGCTCTTCACAACCAAAAATATCTCAATTAGATTTCAGTACTTGGAGATTAAGACCAAACCAAGAACAAAGCCAAGATTTTGATGGCAGATAAAGATCCTAATGAAAGGACTTATTCAAAGTAGTCTTTGAATAAAGAAAATTGTAATCTTATGCTATCAGATGTTGGGTATATTATTTACAGGCAGATGCCTATTCATTTTACATGTAATCATAATGCACTAGTATTTAGCACATGTGATTCACATCCCCTATGAGTTGAATGTCAAAGAAAAGGGGGAAAAAAGCAGAAGTCACATAAAAAGAGGGTGAAAATAAGAGAGAGAACAGCTTTCAATAAAGAAATAAGAAAAAAAAATAATGGATCTGAAAAAGGAAAAAAATACAAAGGGTGGCTACCGGCTAGAGTCTCTATCATAAGGGACATTCTCATACATACCTTAAAAGTGGAGACCCCCAAGGTTTTCCAGTATAATAGTCAAAATAATGTTGTACTCTACGTTTCAACCTTAAATTTAAAAATCAAAAAAAAACTAAATTGTTTATCATCTACCGACAAAATGAACAATTTTTTCATGATTTTCTGGTGCTGCTTGAATCGATTTAGTTAACTCTTTACTTCCCAGAACTGGAATTACAAATAAAATTTATATGTTAATAAAGGTCACAGTGTATCAGCCATTTGGTTTTTCAAGAGAAGCTGGGAAGAAGATTGCCTCTCTTAAATGAGACACATCCATCCATAGGGCAATCTTTGTTACCAACCAGTCCTTCAGAAAAGAAATAAACAATTTTCCACTGGAAGTCACAGGTTGAAGTTGCATTGATGATCTTTTCACTAGGATGAGGCATCAGCAACCATGGTTGACCAGCTGAGTGCAATGGCAAAGAATAGCATATACATATGGCACCTTACAACATGTACATGAAAGACTTGTTCAAGAATATTAAAGAGGCACATTGATCAGAGAAAAGCACAGTCAAGCAAGGGATTTGTATAGCAGGAAAGGATTGCACTGGAAAGACTAGTAACGCTAATCAGATATAAATTAAACAAACAATCAACTAACACTCAACTACTGACAATAGCATGAAGTAAGCAATATCATGGACATCATGTCAAACTGTCAATGTATTGGATATAAGACAGTATAAAGGAACCAATTGTCATGCAAACAGCATGCATAGATAGTGGAAATGGGAAAAAGGCCACAATGAAGTCAATAAAGAAAAGTTGGACAAAATGAAACAAGAAATTCACTCATCCTTCCTTAAGTTCAGAGGAAAAAAAGAAGAACACAAGATAAGAAAACAAACAAGGTTCAAAATTTCAATTGAAAGGTTAAGGCAAATCAAAGTTTAATTATAAGGGGAAGAGACCAGATAGAGAAAACATGAAAAGTAAAATTATTTTATAATGATACATTACCAGACAACAGCATTAAGAAAATCAATATTCCATTCAAGAATAACTAATTAACAAAAAGAATTTTTTAAGTAGAAACAAAAAGGCATGCTTAATACTGAGGAAGTACCTTCAGGCTCATGGAAAAGTGTGAACCATCATCAGTGCTATTATTAACACAAACTACTGGAAGAAGTGTGTATAAGATAACTTTGAGTTCCTGCCAAAAGAAAAAAGTTGCACAATTGACATCAGATCTCAAAAACGTACTCAAATTTAACTAACAGCATGAAGGAAAGTATTTTAATGAACAAATGATCAACAAATAACTTTCAATCAAAAGATTCAAATAAACAGCATGATAACAATTGTCTTTACACCCTTTATAAATCTGAAAATGTCAACAACTCATCTAACACCTCATCTACAGGCTTAGCAAACCAACTTTTGCTCATCACAAAAGTCGATGCAACGGAAAGCAGCATGTGTTCACCATTAAGAGAAGCATACATTAGAGAGTACAGAAGTTTTCTATCAGCTGCAAGACACTGCAAGTCTTGGCCAAAACTAGGCTTCAATAAACGTACAACCAGGACTACCATCAGAGATAGTAGGAAGTAAGAATGGTGTTAGTTGGCTAAACACAAACCTGTGACTTTCACAAGCTTCCTGTTTCCTAGGATGATGATCAGATTTTTTCCAGGAAATAAGGGATGGGACCAGGGATTAACCTTTGGGTGAGCCAAATTATTTTAAGAAATATCAAAATTCCATCAATTACCAGTTTTTTTTTTTTTTTTTTTTTTTTTGACCTAACAAGATATAATGCTTTTGAATAAAAATAGAGTTTTTCTAATATCTATGTTTTACATTATTTTCTTATAACATATTTCTATCAAGCTACAACTTAAGGGATGATAATATACCAACATGTAGGTTCAGGCTAAAATACTATAGTTTTTGTCTGTTATATTGAACAAGATCAATAAGGTCTACGATCTGCCATACCAGACCATATTTCCAGCCCTAGGCATATTGTACTATACCAATAGTGAACCATTACTTAGCACAGAGGCCATACCAAGTGTCAGGAACCTACCTGTCCAAACACCGTACCAGCATGGTATGGTATGAGAACTGAAACTAGTACTGCAACCATGATAACTCTTAAGAGAATGAAAAAAAAAAAAAAAAAAAAAAAAGACCAAAAAATAAGAAAATTTTAATATAATATTAAAGAAACATGAGGAACACCAAGTAGTTACTTATTATAACAACTAGCATCAATCTGGTGTCATTCTTTTTACAAATCTATAGCCATATGATCAACCCATAGTTAACTTATATTTTCATGAAAAAATAAATAAAGGTCTATATGATACAACAGAGGTTCCAGGGGAGGCACATTCTTCTCTTCAGTTGCTATGCAGCTGACTTGGTGAATAAGAAAGAGATTTTACGATTCAAACCTTGAACAAGGATTTGAAACTTGAGATTTTAGCATAAGTGCAAAGATCATCCACTAACAAGTGGAGTTTGATGAAAGAAAGGTCACTAAAGTGAAATCAAAGAGGCTATTTGTTGTTGTTTTTGTCATTTTGTTGGGCTTTAGATATTTAGATTTATTCACCCATCTATTTCCTAAGTTTGAATGAGTTTTATTACATTTGTGCTTGGGAGCAAAAGATGAGGTGCAAAACGATGCAGGGATTCTTAACAGTTTAGCAGGGTTGTTGCCATTTATTTGAACAACACAACTTCATTTAAGCTAATTACTAGGATAGGTTGAAAATTAGGAATTCCTAAACTACAAAAATCCCAAAAGATTGTGATTTGATAATTAATGGGTCATCTTTTAGGAAAATAATTGTAGAAAAAAAGGTTTTAAGTGCTGATTTCACACCCAAACTAGTACCCAACAAGTAATCCTTCTACCTGAGTATCCCTTGGTAACAACAATAGTTATGGGAAGTGTATTCTGTTTCAGTTACCTACCAACAGAGGATGATAATGCCCAATGCAAAACATCGGATACCTAAATCCTTCATGACCATCATAGTCATTAAGCCTTTGCCCAAGATTTTCATCCAATACCAAAATCCTTAGTAGAAACAAAATCATGACTACCATGATTGGCTGCCCAATATTGGTGAGATTCAAGCCTACATGATGGAAGGGAGGAGCTAAAAAAAGGATGGTGGGTTGGGTTGCCCAATTTCTATATACAAAAGCTAACAGGCCCTCAGATCCAGCTTATTCAAAATATCAAATAACACATTATGACCATAATAGTCATTAGAAATCAACATTAAAATTTAATTATCCTTAAAGAAAACATATGAACAAATAGAGCATGGCTAAACATTTATTATATCCATAAATCAAATGAAAATCGTTACACAAACTAAAACCATAGCCTTTTGTACACTATACCATACTTCAAAGACACAAGCATCTAAAGACAAACTAAGACATTGCTAACATCATTTCAATAATCACTAAATACAAAAGACAACTTCAAAATATCATCCATTTTTTTCAAAGAGGTACACTAAAGCTCTCATTAATCACTCTAAGAAGTTATATAATAAATAAAGTGGGATACATAGGTCAACAAATAAATTTTATAATGCTATAAGAGTTTAGGCTGTTGGTAAAAAACATAATCAAACTTTCATTGGAAATTTCAAGTGAAGATTCAATGTCAATAAATAAGAAATAAGATACTACAAAATGTTCAGAATACAATTTTAGAAAAAAATATTCAAATAAACCAAACAAAATCACAAACCGAACAATTGTTCAATATCAAAGACTAGGCATAATTGGCATTTCAAAAAGACTCTTGCACATCCTGTGGTTCCATATTTTCTCATAAAGGTTACCTTGTGCCCTCAAGTTCACATAAATCCTCCTTGATAATGCAAATAAGGCTACATAGAATACTCACCAATGAACTAGATAAAGCCGCACAAAGCCAACCAGCAAACCTAATGAGGCCTCAAATTGTTGAGAATATTGATGAAAGTTCCTTCTATATTTCTATTTGTAAGTTATTAGTCAAGGTGGAAACAAGCCCACCATAATAGAATTGAACCAATATTTAAATGGACTTAGTTAGGGGCCTTTTTGTCCACCTTTACTAATTAAGGGTCAGCCCATTTTTTATTGAGATATTTGGCATGTTTGCTATTGCTTGAAAAAGTGCTTATCCAACTTTTAAAGCAAAATAGCAGTTATGAGGAAAATAACTGTTTCATAGCATTATATGAAAAGTGCTTCTACAAGAGCAGAATTCCAAAAAAGTGCTTCCAGAGAAAATAGAAAATGTAGCTTTTAACTTTTTTTTTTTTTATAAAGTAAAAGCAACACTAAGCATGCCCTTAAGGTCAAGGAGGCCCCAAAACACACAATCCGCCATCCCTTTCTCTCCAATCCACCATTTCGGTACTGGACCCCATACCAGTACCACATCGATACAGCGCCAGTATGCCTGGTATGGGAGTTGGTTTGGCATACTGAGTCTCAATACGCCCCACATACAAGTCTCAATTCAATAATAGTATAGTATGGTGCTCTCTACATACCATGACTACTATCTTTCCCTATTTTAAATTTTGTTTTTTTTCGTTATTGCTATTATTCTCCAACTGAATCTCCTATACATGCATCTTCAAGGTACACATGCAAAATTTGGCCAAGGGTCCATAAAAATTCTCATACATGATTTAAATAACACTACATATGTCAACTAGCCAAAAGTCCACAAAAATCATCATTGACAATTCAAATGAGACCAAATATACCATCAAGCCAGATGTCCCCATAAATCTTTCCAGTTTGATGTTATTTCCAGATTTAGAAAGAAAAGGAAATATCATAAATGCAATGGCTTAAGAGGTTCCAATAAGATGAGAACAATAACCCATAAAGAACAGGTATGAACTTGAAAATATCCACCCAAAATATCATATGCTTTCAGAACTCCTTAGCCAAACCAAAATTAAATTTAAACTAACGTATTTGCAAGTTAGAATAATTTCAAAATCTTCGCAATGAACCATTCATTTCAAATATAAAACAATTTTAAAATTTAAGCTGAGTTTACCAAAATTTCAGAAAACACATTTTGAAAATCACATACTTGCAATTGACCACAAGTTTGAAAGGACAGTAAGGGACCAGTCTTTCACCAATCAAATTTGTTGGTCTTGTTGTTTAAAACCATAAACAAGTTCAAAATTGACTATTCAGGACAAGACATAGCCTTCAACAATCAGAAAAAAATAAATAAATACAACTTAGATTCAAGAATATGGAAAGGTTATCTTGAAGGGAAATCATAAATTTTGAAAAAGATGATGCCATTTAGAAATTAAGGTTACAAGACCTAAAAAATATTAAGCCGATCTTAAATTCAAAAGCATGGTGAAAGGTTAGCTTTCAAACCAGTCAACCCACAAGACTGCCTCCTATCTCAGTTCGCATCTCTGAGTCAATTCCCTCCGAGCTCGGTACTCAATATAGTTAGTTCAGTCCGCAAATAGGTTAGTTGAATGTGTGTCACAACATGTCCAATGTAAAAAAGGAAATACTGTGTCTTAAATAGCGGCCATGATATTTAAGCGGTCAAGGGACTGCATAACGCATATATGGTAATATAGGCACATATGCAGATTGTATTTTTAACTATATAAAAATAAATAAATTATATTAAGTATAATAATAATAATATTTTTCTAGATAAGTACTATCTATATTAATGTCAATAATAACTAACAGTTTGATACTAATAATGATGGTTATGACATCATTGAAATCCACTATTGACTTGACCATTAGTTTGAACATGTTTCATCCGCACAGGCCCACAAAGAGTCCGGAACATATTCGGCTCCATAGTGCTAAGCTGGTCACCATACAGCCGCACAATGCTATGGAGCCACACACATGGCTGCATGGTGCTAAGTAAATTGACTTTTCAGCCTATACGCAGGATGGCTGCATATAATAATCGCAAATAAGCAATGCAGTGCAGCAAGGGGACCCATATACAAATATATGGCTGCATATGTGGCCTTGTGCATCTCTATTTGAATTCAACAAAAAGAATTGAAAATTTCAAATTCTTCAAGTATAAAAGTTCTCCCATCTTTAGTACAAATTCTCAATTTTCAACATCAAGTCAAATTTTCAACTTTAAATGCTAAGGCATTTCACAAATTTTTTAAATCCTGAGTTTTATTGCGTCTAAACATTGTTAAAACACAAAAGTTTGGTGAGAACATATATCTTGGTCTCCAAAGCATCTCATCGAACAGCACTTAGCACTTTAACATAATGAACCTTATTAGATTACTAGACAAGCATACACATATCTACACATTATTCTTCATAGATTGAGCTATTACAGAAACATAAATTATTAGCAGCATCGAGGAAAAAATATAAACAGATTACCTCAAAATCAAGTAGAGGAGGGCCACTTTCTGACAGCAAGCAAGCAGTAAGAAGATTGTGTAGACTACGTGAGGCTAGAAAGGCAGTCTCTAGATCTTTCTTATATCTAACAGACCAAAAACAACCAAAAATAAAATGGAGCCCATCACCATGCTCTATAATTATATTTGACAATAAGCAGGTATAGAGAAGCCTTATACTCACAGATCCAAAATTGTTGGGGTAAGCCTGGGCAATGCTGCTTTCAACTGTGGCCGGGTAACAAGACCCACCATTTGTCCTAATGCCTCCACAGATGAGAGCCGCACCTGTTTCAACATATATTAGAGCTAGAATATGAACCCACACAACCCTAATCAGTAACATTCCAATCACAACAATTTTAAATAATGGAAAACGTGCATTTTTATGAGCCTCACAATTATGCGTTACAACAGAATGGTAAAGTACCACAATTTTAAGAATTGACATCAAAAGTGCCACCAGCCAATTTTAAGAGCAGCACAATCATAAGATGATATCATAACATTCAAAAGTGCCACAATTTTAACTAATAAGGTGGCATACACTTTCCCTCAATGATTAGAACCACAATAATCACATAAGATTATTATAATATTGAAAGGCGCCTATACTAAACATTATCAGCATGTATTAACCACTGATATGTTTGTTGCAAGCAGCAGAACACAAAATGGTGCTGAAGTGTGTACTGACAAGTCATATGCATTTTTGCAAGCAACAGTAGATAAGGAAAAAAAGCAAAAACTTGATTTAAAAAGACATTTCCTTTGTCCAGTAATCATAGCAACAATAGGTAAATTTACTAGCAGCTAAATAGAATGAGCAAAATTTTCCATTATTATTCAGAAAAGATATAAGAAAACACATGCAAAATGAAAAAGAGTGACAACTGACAAATGTGGGCTTAGATGAATAATTACTCCATAAGCATTTAGACGAAAGAAGAGAGAACTAAAAGTCACACCAGCACCATTTCATACCTTCAGATCACGTGAACTTGCCCAGACTCTCAGCAAAAGTTCAAAGACAGAATTCATGAATGACCTGAAGTAAATAAAAATGAAATTCTAAGAGAATGTTAACCAACAAGCCCCCACAGTTTAAAAGATAAAACAATATAAATCACAAAACTTACATTACATCACTATCAAGAAGTGGATTAGAGGGGAAATCCCCAATATACTGCCAAGCAGCCTGACACCAGCACTTGAAAGCTGGAAGCAAATGACATTTAAAACAAGCACAAATAAGACATGAAATAAGATGAAAGAAATGACTTGATAAGGCAAAAAATGCTACTGCAACAGCTGCAACATTTTTAGTTTTCACAATTGATAATTATGTCAAAAAGGCAATTTTCTGAACTTTTATGTTCATATTAAGCTCTAAGGGAAGATAACTACAGAGAAAGAAGTACCATTAGCAAAAACTGGCCTTTGGGCATCCCGTACATTTCCAAGAATTGGTAACACACGCAAAAGGACATGTTTCAATCGTGGAGTGAACTGCAAAGCTTCGAACAAACAAAAACATCCCATGGACAATTTCAACTCAAAAGTGTTTCCTCTATAACCGTGAGATAAATGTAAAGAAAGAAAAGGGATGCCTCACCTTCAGCAGAAGCAAAGTCCGCAAGTATCTGAACCATGGTTGGTAGAGCTGAATTAGTTCCAGACAAGTGAAGAAAAATTTCCTCCATCATCTAAGGCACCAAAAAATATATTACTAATAGACTCGCATTTGAGGACATATTTATCCATTAATTACACCATCAATATATTGTACATTTATAAATTATAATAACAAGGAAATTAAAATCTTAAAGCTGTCCTGAATCTACTGAAAAACAAGTGCTGCTAGTAGTTGATGAGGAATAAGAATTCAAGCAAGAGGCAATACAGCACATTATGCCCAACTTGTGCTAGTTTGGGGCTGCAGAAGTGCAGCTGAAGGTCCCATATTATGAGAACCCAAAGCTCAGAAGCAGAATGGAGGCTTTTTGATGACAGGCCACATGGCAAACACAGCAAACTAATCCGCAAATTTGATCAGACATACAACTTCCGTAACCAGCTCAAACTAAACAAAAAGGGCAATCCAACAGTCATTAGGGACATGCAGGGTCAGATCAGAATACAACTATGGTTCTAGTAACATTATAGCCTCAGTTATGTTCAGAAATTCATATTTTAAATTATTTAAAATAAAAATGCTTCCCTAGGCCAGATTAAACAAGTTGGATCAGAACAAAATTTAACAATAATCGAATAACACAAGTGCGCTAAATCTAGAAACACTGGATGATAGATAAGCATGCAGACATGCTTATGCACACAGGCACAGGTATACATGTATTCATTACACATATATAAACACAAATCCACATTCAATATACATATACATTTATATTTATACACAGTATATGCAGAAAGATACATAAATATGCATATACATGTATATGCGCGCACACATATATGTACTTAAGGTAGCATGGTATGCTCTATGGTTCCTATTAGGCCACTAAAACTACTAAACCAGATAAAGAACAGAAAGAATTACAAATAACAAAATGATTGTATTAACGAAACCTTCAAAATGCAAGTTTATGATCTGTCATAACAAATGTTATTTGGCAAAGCATAACCATCAATTGCAAAAAATGCCCCACTAGGCCTAACTTCAAACTGTCTTGAAAGGAAATTAGTCTACAATTCTCTAGAATGATGCTTAGTAATCTATGCTTAACAGATTTTAGAAAATCACAAAGAATACATTCACAACCTATGACAAAAGCACAAATATATTACTTCCACAAATTGTTGTGCCCAACAGAAGAGCTTACCAGGTCAGGTACATGTGATCCTATTGAAACAAGTAGACCAGCTGCTGCCCTTTGCCAATCAGCATTAAGCTCCTAAACAGTATAAAAGACAAACACTAAAACTGATGCATAATGTCCATTTTATACACAATGCAAAATAAGGGGAAAAAGTGAAAGGGAAAAATAGTCAAAACAAAAGGATGTGCAACTCTAAACAGTTTATTTGATTCTCCCAGTAATTATCGGCCAACAACCTTTTGGTAATCTAAGATGTTCCAATCCAAATGAATAAAATACATGGAGTAACTTTACTATAACTTTGTCTAAAAAGTTTGATGCTTATATATTCAATTCAAGCCAGCTAAAGTTTAAAAATAACATTATTGTTTGCAATTTAAGAGCTTTTACCATCAAAAGAATTAGTTATATTGTACTTTAAAGAATATTTGATCTTTTCAGCTCTTGTTTATAAGCACATGTGAAGAAGATGAAAAAACACTGAAATTCAAAGATAGTTTCAAAGAAGCCACAATTTGAGATGGTATAATACAAGATTGCTCCAGGTGGTGAATGTTAAATTCATATGATAGCCTTCTAAGAAGGAATCAATAGTGTTATTAAAGGCACGCTCAAGGCGCAAGGCGCAAGGCGCAAGGCAAGAAAGGTTAAATGCTTCTTATATCTTAAGGTGCAACGCACGTTTAATACAAGTTAGGTGCTTCTTATACCTTAAGCAAGGTGCCTTTATCTTAGCGCATATAAGATGAAAAAAGTGCATGCTTTAATCTGATTTCTTTTGTAAGCTATATTTGTAATTTTTTTAAAAATCTATTATATTTATTAAACTATGTTGCCTTTATGATGTACTATCCCATACATAATTTTTTTTTTACCCTATAAAAAGATAAAAATTGAAAGACAAAGAGATAGAGCATTAAAAATTATGTTATCATCTGAGAAAAAAAAAGAAAAAATATTAAGGAACTACAAATTTTAACTGAGAAAAAGGAAGCTTTCCATCAAGCTAATAGGCTAAATATATTATTATTATGATTTTTTTAGCTTTTTTCTATTATGTGTTATAAATCTTGCTTATATAAATCATTTTATTAATTTTAAAAATATGCACCTCACTTTACTCAAGCACGCATCTGTGCTTTGCACCTTGCACCTAAGCTCCAAAAGCTCTTTGCTCTTAGGTACACTAGCGCTTTTTAACAACACTGAGAATCAATCAACTCATGGAGAAAAATGATGCATTATATGGAAAGGGTTGCACAAGCAGAAGTGAATACCCTTAAAGACATACTTCATTTGTTCACTTTCGAATTTTTCAGCTTATATCATACAGTATGCTTTGTGTCAACTATGTACAAGCATGGCACAGTGGTGTACGCTGATGTAAGATGCCTATTGGTCCATGGCAGCCTGTAAAAGCCCTCTTTGTATTACTCCGCCACTTAAGCCTATTTTGGTCTCCCCCCACATATAAGATCTCCCTTTAAAGTTAACGGCTCAATCATTGGATCAGACACAATGCTGATGTAAAATCATCATTTTATTCTAGATCAAATAGTAAGAATTGTCCTTGTTTCCACAAAGATGAAAAATCAAGCAATACTTAGTTCATTTATATCATTACGAAATGTATTCATACGAATAAAACATTACTTGTCTTGTTAATGTATATGGCCAATCAATTTTTGACTTCTGAGTTGTATCTTCATCTCATCAGTTCATGCATCATTCAATATTCAATTTTCCAACAAAAAAGTGCAATTATGTGCCGTTGATGTGATGGCAGTAAATGTGTTTATAACAAATTAACAACACTATACATCGATTTGCAAGGAGACTTTAAATGAATTAATGCATCCGCTTGCACCAGCAGATATAGATTTCAATGCATTGTTATCAACACAGAACAGTCTGAAAATTGATTATGCACAGATCAACATCCAGTATTGATCTGATTTTTAGTGTTTCCTTTAAAAAAACTAAAAAATATACTAAGATAGAAAAGGCAATAGAAAAACATAAATGAGGGTCAAGAAGAAGAATTATATTATAGAGTTTGGATGCATGGTATATTTGTTTGAACATATTATTATCTTGCAATATTTTATCTATATACTTATTAAATGATCTATAGGTGTCCTCTATCCAACTGTAACTTCTTGTTAGTATTATTCATAATCCTATTTACATGCTCCCTTGTACATAGCGACATTTTAGTTAGTAATTTGTGCACCTATTTGCATTTAATACCTAAATGATGATCGTTTAATGTTTATCAGTGCAGTATATGTTATATTATGCATATAAAGAAAGTCATGTTTGAGTATTCACTGTTTTAGTTTATAGTAGCATGAATTTCTGGTATCTTATCTATAATGCCTGAACATAATTTTTTTAATGTTAATTTGCATTTTAGATTGCTTTCAATTATGCAATACACATGTTAAAAAGCAATCAAAGGCATGCATTTAATTATTAATAACGCTTTGGTCTTATAGATCATTTGATATTTAAACTATTAATGTTGAACTGCACTAAACAACTATCAACACACTAAGAAAAATAAATTAAAACTAGTTGGAACCAAGGTTTGTAATATCGATACGAAATACCATACCAAAACATATGGGTACAGCAACAGTATGCATCGTATGAGAGTCCATTGGTACACCCTCCATGCTGAGTATTGGTACAATACTAAATGATACACTTGATACGGAGTAGCATGCACCAGTAAGCTGAACCTTAATTTGAACTAAAAATTTGTTATAAAAAGAGATCCTAAGATCATGATTTCAAATTCCAATGAGACATCTGGTGAGATACTGAGATGGTTACTGTCCCAAATGTCAGAACAAGATCGTCTTGCTATCGTCCCAATATGCCAAATGAAATGTCTTAATACATCACCCATCCCAGTTATCAAGACAGGACAAGACAGCAATGAATCCCATTTCATGAAAAAACCAAAATGGCCCTATCCCACGAGATTTAGAACCTTGCCTAAGATATCAAAACCATATGTGCAAATTCATGCTCATCCATCAAATTGCATGGCCATGCTTGTAAATCCATGCCAATCCTTGATCAGATGGTGCAGATCTGACCCAAATGATTGGAGACACAATAATTAGGTATATTTCAGATCTTAAAAACATATAAAATCTGAAATGTTGTCAGATTTCTGTGAAAATTCTGCAACATAAAAACTTGTGCTCCCAAAGGCAATCATTTTTACAATCTAGTCTTATAAAATGAGCTGTGAAGTTAAGCATTCGCCGCTGCAAATTATTCCACCTTTCTTATTTTGTGAAGCTTTTTGTATGCCTTGGGTTTTATCCTCCTCCTAATTCAGTTTCTCCTTCTTGTTTGCCCTTCAAATAATTCCACGATACCAAACAAAGAAATAAATATATTTGAATTGAACCATGATCCATCCTAGACCACAAGAAAAAAAAAAATAAATAAATAAATATGAAAGCGAGAGGGGGTAAAAACAGAGTTCCATGATCAATCCCTCATAAAAGAAGAAACAGAGTCAATTCAATCAAATGGAAATAAAATTTTCCAGCATGGTTGTTTCTACCACCATTCTAACTATCGATGGAGACAATCGTACCTTTGAGGTGATCATCTCTGCTGTCGCCATTTTTGCAAGCTTAGCCATGTATACTGGGTCCACATCTTTGCGGTCCATTGCTCGCACCGCACACGCCATAACAAGAAACACCGCCGCCATGTTACCGAAACGCTGAAACCAGTAAGCCCACCCAATTCAAGAACCATGACACATCTTGATAATTTAAAGGAAAGAAAACCCTCTCTTTCAACCCGAAGCAAAGGAAAGGCGAGGAAAGAATCATATACCCGACGCCCCCCTCGGGAGACAACAGAGCAGCAATCAAGAACCAGAAGAGGGTTCCTACATCACGCCATCCACAAAATCTATTATAAAGAACAGAAAAAAAAAAAAAAAAAAAGAAGCAATCTTAGATGAAAATAAGGGGAAAAGAGGGAGAAGGGCTGATCACAGTGGGGCAATCTCCTTGAGGGCGGCCAAGGAGGCCTCCCTGACGACGGCCGACTCATCCACCAGCGACGCTACCAGCATCTGTACAGCCTCTGGAGTAAAGAAAAGAGACAACAAGAACCAAGATTAGATGCGAGAGAAGAGAAAGGGAGGGCGGGCAGTGGGAATTCGGCCACGGCGGAGCCCACCTGGGGCGGGGAGGGAGGCGGACGAGGACGCCATGGGGGGGGGGGGTGGGGGGGTGTGTGGCGAAGAGAAGAAAGCGAAGGGAAAAAGAAATAGAGAAATAGAGGGCCGTGGCAGCACGAGTGCAGGTCCAAGAGAAGACGGCAGGTCGTGGCGTTTTCTTTTAACGGGAAAAATGAGCTCGGGCGAGCGGCAAGGGACGAAGAAGGCCGCGCCGTCAAAGGTTATAACCTATAACGGGGGACGAGAGACTGGCAGGTTGTTGCTTCGTCAAATCGATGGAATATTTGTTGGAAAGCAGGGGCGGCGAGCGCCGCGATGGATATCAGCTTCGAGTTTTTGTGGAGAATGGATAAATTTATCGATGATATGAACCAACTTTAAATTAAGTGGAACCACTATTAAAAGGCATATCGTAATGTTGGACATAAATGATCGATGATGTGAACGAACTTTAAATTGAGCGGAACCACTCTTAAAAAGCATACCGTAATGGATAATCTAATGTGATGCAACCTTTCAAATAAAAAGCTGACATAATACTACGATAATCAATTGATGAGGGCGGCTAAGGGATTACAGTTGACGACATAATACTACGATAATCAATTGATGAGAGCGGCTAGGGGTTTAGAGGTGACGGGAGAGGGTTATTTCGTGCCATGCAACCGGTTGAGTTGTCCAAATTTTACAAGCTTCAATTATCACAACAAAAATCTTATAAAAATATCTATTTATTTTTATTTTTTACATTTTCTATTTTTATTTTTTAAAAAATTTAAAAAAAAACTTTAAAAAGAAAAATTAACACCTTACTGCCGCTGTCAGATACCATTTCTTCATTAATGTAAGTACTGCAATTATAAAACTTAAGCTAAATCAACTAGTTCAGATGATGAATTGAAATATAAATCGATCTAATTCTTTAATTAAACCAATTGTATAGCTAACCCAATCAAAATCAGATGAAATGGTATTTTTTTTTTTTTTTTATCTAACCATGACCCATCATGAACCAGTAAAATTAGATTTATTTTTGCCCTTTATAATTTCTTTTTAACCTCATATAATTTAAATATTAGCATAAATTTTTAAAGACTTTTTTATCTTTTAGGCCTAAGTCCCCTATTTCTCCTTCTCTAACTAATCTCTCTCTCTCTCTCATCCCCCTCTCTTTCTTTAAATGATTTAGAGAATTTCAAGTTTTTTAGTACTTTAAAATTAATTTCAAGTTTTAGCATGCATATTATGTTGTATTATAGTTTAAATAAATTTAAATTTTAAAGTTATCTAATTAATAAAATTTTACTAGAAAATTTTCTTTATTTATAATTATGCATCATGTTTTTAATTTTTATTATTTTTTAATGAACCATAGAATTTGATTGGAACCATTGACTTAGTATCTCGATTAGATTAACATCTAATCTAATTATGATAACTATGGATGTAATCAACATCACTTCCACCGCACCAATGCCAGTGTTAATGCATAACAATTAGCATCCCATCCTTGCTCCTCCATTACACCACCACCACCACTATGATTATAGTTGCCTCTATTATGCTATTACACAAAATGTACTATTTTCATCACATGGCCTCAATCACTGCCACCTTGCCCCATAGCCATCGCTCCCTTACCCTACATCTATCATTAACATTGCATTATGTTTTTCAAAATAATTGGCTATAACAAATATACTTATTTCTCTTAAAATTAGTAGCATTTTTTGTGTTTTTAAAATAATATAAACGAAAGCGAACGAAACGATACTTCAAAGAGCTATTACCTATTGGTTCTTTGAGAAGATCCAGACTGCATACTTCAATTAGTTTCTTATCGAGACTGAAAACGTTTGGATTGCTTTATTTTAAAGATATGTAAGCAGTTTCTTATTCTTCCGTATGACCAGTTAATTCCAACAACGAAGCTATCTCGCCCAATCACATATCAATTTATTAGCACTTCATTGCTCGACACCGAAGAAATCCTATTGTCTCATTTCACAAACTTCTTGTTGCCCCACACCGAAGAAATCTTGTTGTCTAATTTCACAAACTTGTTTGGAAAACTCCCCAAACAAACAAATATTCAGGTAACCATGTGCCTCTCAAAGCCCATAGCTAGCGTAATTTTCCATCGAGTACAGCATCCAGTTGAATATTTCCAGCTAACCTTCCGCAAAACAGCTTCCAAACCGATTGGCACAAATGTGAACAAAAAGCCAGCGCTTAAAAGATATGGAAGACCTTTGTTCTGCAGTGACTAGTGAAAAAAAAAAAAAAAAATACATTGTGCACAAAAAAAAAAAAAGTAAAAAAAAAAAATTACAGATAAATCTAAGAGGCAAATCTACGATAGTAGTTTTGCCTGCTTTGATTTACAGACTTCAGGAAAGTAATTTTTCTCAAAAAAAAATCTAGAAATTCTCATCAGCACGACCAAGCCCGGGTAAGCAAGTACTTTCATTTGATCGAATGTAATCGGGGTAAATGTCGAATTGAGTTCATACAAATGTTTTATTGGACTTGGTAATCTCAAACCTAGACAAAATTAGTTTGGGCCTACTTCAAGCTTGAGTTGACTTGGTTCCAACTTGCGTTGGGGTTTAATTTGATTCCAACAACTTAGTGATTAATTAATCAAACTAGATCAAGAATCTCATATTTCAAAATAATAATTGGAAAATGATATTGTGAGGACATCCAAAGCATGATATTCTTATCAAAATGAGAGAGAGAGAGAGAGAGAGTAGAGATTATTTTTAACAAATAAAGCCTCTGCTGGTTTGTTTCAAGCAAAGGTTAACGAGGTTTGATCCACACAGGCACACGAGCAGGCCGGGTTCACACATGGTTCGACATGGTTTAAACACAAGTGGCCCAATTGTTCTTAGTTAATCACGGTTTCGTAGGGTCTGCATCGCATTCCATCTTGATCGTGAGCCATGGCAGGCGATTAATAATATGTTTGAATTTTCAAGGACAGTCCTTTTTTTTATTATTTTTATAAAAAAATAAAAAAATATTTATGAAAACAACGAAAATGAAGATAATTTTTTGAAAAAACATAACTCTAAAATTGTTAAAAAAAAAAAAGAAGAAATAACTTAAAAATATTTTTACTGTTTTCATCAAAAATAAAATAAAATAAAATAATAAAGACAAAAAACTATATAAATTAATGGTATTACTCTACATTTTTTTATCAATAAAAGATATTATTTATAATACAAATAAAAAATAAAAAATTATTTTCATATATCAAACATATTTTTTTAAAAATTAAATAATAAAAAATAAAAATTATTTTTATAAAAAAAAAAAATCTTAAAAACCAAACGCAGCCTAACTTTTCTTAATCGCTCCCCACCCGTCCATCCGTCCCTCTTAAAAGTTTCTGCTCTTGGCCCAAAGAGAACTACTAATCGAACCCCCGGTTCCTAACTTTGAATAGGATGCCGAAGGCTGATGTATGTGGAATCCCATGTATTCATGGAAACATAGACTGAATCTTTGCAATAAAAGCTAAAGAGAGGAGGTGAAAGGAGGCAGAAGGAATCTAGAGACCACTTCTCGGGCACTGCTAAAAGCTACAAATTGCTGTAAACAACGTTCTATGTGGTTTGTGGCCTCACATTCGGAATTCCAACTCCAGCGCATAGACGATGCACCAGTGAAGACATCGTCAATTGCTCAAGAATGACATGTAAACATGTGCATATACTTGAATGAATTTACCAACAGCACTAATGACTCGTTCAAAAAAGAAAAGAAAAATAAATTTAAAATTTTTACATGACAAAGAAGATGAAAATATAAAAAATAAAATAAAATGCAAGAACAAAAATACCGAGACAAAGATGAAGCAGTTGTTAGCAATAAAAATATTTTTTTTTAAAAAAAAAAAGCAATCAAGCAAAAAAGAACTTCCAAAAAATTAAAAAAAAACAAAAAGTAATCAATACCACCAACAGTAACGGCAAACAACCTGGCAGGAACGTACGGCGTCCTCCACCGCATCTTGTCAGTGAGACATTTCATGCTGAAGACTTAATATGTTCAGTTTCATTAATTCCTACTTTATTCCTGATTCTTACCATGAAGCGTTACTGCAATGAGTCAATTATTGCAATAAATGTTCTTCTGGTCCATGATGAAAGCCATATATAAGGCTAATGATTTTGTTTGAATCTGTTAGATAAAGCACTCTCTAGAACTAATTTATCCAAGTCACCAGCTATTGGATTGTCAGATCACTGGGATTTTGATATTTAAATTTTGATGGAGGCATATAGGAAGATGATTCCTATTCAATATTAGAAGCACCATCAAAAAGACATGTTCAAGGAGAAGTTAGAACCTGCACCCAAATTTTAATTGAAAAACCATACGATGATGTCGCTGAAAACTGAGTGGTAAGTAAATTTGCCTTGCAAATCTGATTGAACAAATTTTACCATGCCTGTACCAAAAATTTGTTCATGATATCGCAAATCATCATGTCTACATTCAAAAGACAAATCTAAGAGCATATCCATTCATGGAATTAAGATAATACATTATTATCCATTAAATCAAACATTCACAATGTAATTATGTTGATTATGAAGGCCGCAATGACCGTCAGAATGATAGCAACACTATTTTGTTATTTTGGTATTCCACGTCCAGTCAATAATTTGTGCAACAACTTGCAATTAAATGAAATTGTCTACCTCCAGTTTACATTCATTGCCTAGCATGCAGGGAGTTAAATTACTGGTAGAGATAGAAGACCAATCCAGAGAAGCAAAATCAGTGACAAAGATTTGAGCATGGACAATGCTAAAATGTCTGCTAGAAAAGAAGCTTTTTCCTCCTATACATCAATGCAGTCAACAAAAATTTCAATGAAGAGGATTTTCCCTGAATCCATTATTAATTAACCTGTCCCATTCCCACATTAATGCATGTAAAAAGCAATCAAATGGAAGACAAGAAGAAAAACATTGATGACATTAATAATAAGAGCCAATAAAAACATTCAAGCATAACAAGACATTTTTTCTCAACTTAGTAATACAGAAATACACATTGTCTTTCGCATAAGATAGTTTCTCTAGAAGTGAAAGAGACTGTTATCTGACCATCAATTTACATTTTGGGATATGTGGAATTGTCTGGCCCAATATCACGAGATCCAGTGTTCACATATGGCCCTCGAAAGGTAGCCTGTGGTGGCAGAGGCTTTGATGGATCAATTATAGGTTTATTTCTCGATGTCCTTCAAAAATGAAAACAGAAAAGAGAGAAAATTTATCTCAGTTAAACACGATCACACATGCATGCAAGCACACTATGCACTGAGAATTTATCAGAAACAATAAGATCATACTTACGCCAAGAAGAAGGGAAAGGACAAGCCAGCAGCTGCAAAGGCTAATAAGCCTGTAGCCAGTACCACATTACGTAACCGGGACATGAAATTATCAAAACTGGATAAAATGACAGAAACAGATATTCAGAAAAGTGCCACTAGCAAAACATCGACCAATACATACTAACGAACTATCTGGAAAGTTTTGATAGTTTCGACAAGATGTTGGCAGGAATGTATGAAATAAAATTTGGATATTATTACAATCTCACTATAAAGAATGTCCAGGTCATTTGATGATTTTACACACGCATGCACAGGCACACAAACATGAAAAAAAAAAAACACAGCATTTCCTTTGCAATCAAAAATCTAGTAGTCACAGTTAAATGAAAGAGCATATAACATAACGCTGGTCTGCTGACTTTGTATTAGAAGAAATCTAGATGTTCCAGTTCAGTTACAATGGAATACGAAAAAGAGAGATTTCATCATTCAGTATGCAATTAAACATGTATTTAAATATGGTATAGGAAAAAAGAACTCTAAAATGGAGAAGAAGCAGGAGAAAAATATCTGGAATGGATTTAATCCTTCATTTAAAATGCAGTTCTTTAAAATATTGGCTTGCACTAAGATCATTATTAATTAATAGCCCAGAAGATATATTTTCCAAGAATAGTATATTAACACTGATTTTTACCTTAGAAGGTTTGATAACTTAGGTCTTGCTTTAATAACTTAACATCAATAGTGGATTGGGGCTTCCCCCATTGGTCACACCCCTCTGCTTAGTAACCAGAGGTTCTAGATTTGATTCTTGGGGGCTGCATCCCAAAAATCTAAACTTGGGTAACCATAGTGCACGTGGATCTCCCTCCCTTTCTCTGAAAAAAAAGGACAGCACCAAATAACAACTCAAACTGCCATCTTAGTAAAATATTTCTGCTTTTTTTTTAATGAGTAAGTTTAGATTATCAGATAGTGGCCTGGTCACCAGACACTAGCATGCCATATTGATTCTTGTACACTATATGCATGCATGGACTAGGTAGTCACATGCAAGCAGCGGCCTTGGACAACATAAGTCAGCACCCAAATATAAAGTTCTCCTTCCTATCAAAAATCCATACTCTCTTCTCAAAAAGAAAAATGAACAAATATGTTTCAATGCTTATTAACAATACCATGGATATTATAAGTTCCATTAGCAAGAAATTATATAGACTATATCAAATCAAATCCTACATCATCTCAGATTGCCAGAGTCTATATAGAATCAGATCATGGAACATGTTAGATTGGATAATATGGCTGCGTATTGGATCAGAGTAGCCAGCAGTTACTTAACACCACCATGCACCCGTAGGAGTGTTGGAGGTTTATATAATTTCCTTAACGAGCACAAGTGACATGAAGGGTACATTTCTTTTGCTTCTTCCAGTCATTGGATCATCATACTCAGTAGAGTAATTCCATATAGATCTCTTCATGCTTGCTTCGCCCTTTTGTCTTGATTGCCTTTCCTTATGGCATCTTTCACATAGCATCCAAGTGTGCCAATCAAATCCATTCATCATTTTTAAGTTTTGACTAAACAGCTCAAAATTCTGGTTGCAATTTAACATCTAAAGAAAGAATCAGGTATGTAGCTATGTAGGGCAGGTAAAATCCTGGGTCTGTCAGGATAAAATAAGTTCAGGTCAAGCTGGGCTAGAAGTTAAGGCCTGAATAGATCTCGGGCCAGGGTCAGGCAAATCTTTAGCCAAACCTGATGGTTAACCAAGACCAATTCATAATTTTCTTAAACCTAAACTCAGGACCCTCTGCCTATTTACTTCCCTCATTGTTGGCGGCCTCTTAGCCTCTTCAGCAGCCTCCTGCTCTCCATACCTCCCCTCTGAGGTGACATCCTCCTCGCCACACCCTCCTCAGTAGTAGGTTGGCCCCCATAACTCCACTAATCCCATACTCTTCCTCCAGCCCTACCATTGGAGCACTAACCAATCTTAGCATCATACTCTTCCTCCAGCCCTAGCACAGAGCACTAAATGATCTTGGCATCCTAATCACATCACTGATGCACAACTACATCCAAAGTTGAGCTTCCATTGCCTTCATCCAGGGCTAGAAAAACTCAAGTTGCTTTATTTTAACAAAACAAATTGAGTAACAAACTATTATTTAGTATATATTACTTGAGTCATTTTAATTGAAAAAAAAAATGTTGCTCTTAATGAAAAAAATATTTTACAAGACTTTCACATTTACTTTTTGTTTATTACAAAGAATGGCTTTCTGTGTTTTTTTTTTTTTTAATCCTTAACATTTAGTTCTTAACTTTCTTTGAAATCTGTCTTGATCATGTTGTGCACATGTCATACATTGTGTCATGCAACATGAATGGTTTTATGAGCACATGTCAGAGACAATATGTGTTGATTGGAAGCATTAAATAAGAGAGAAAGAAGGATAAGAAAAGAATTATAAAAGCTCCATCCTGATGACTTGCACCAAATGTATCTAACATTGTTACATTGTAAACATACAGGTACAGAATGCTTGAAACTCTTGTCTGCTTTGCATTGGGTATAAATATATACCAAAAGTTGAAAACCAATCATATCCTTCATGTAATTCAAAGCTTCAATCCCTTTATGCACCTCATATGTGAAGCTTGTTAAATCCTTTGACCACTTTATGCGTCTCAGTTTCCTAAAGAAAAGCAAAGTATGAGCTTTGGCACAACAGTTTCATGACCTAGAGGTCATGGGTTCAAAATAAGGAAACAGCCTCTCTCGACATGCAAGGTAAGGCTGCATTCACCTAAGCCTTCCTAAATCTTGCAATAGTGAGAGTCTCATGCACTAGGTTGTTTTATCAAAGTGATGATCTTCATAGGCATGGATACATAGATTCTTATGCAACCTTTCCACTCCAAGTTTTCTAGCAAAAAGTTTTACCCAATCTTATGTAGTTATGGTTTAACAAGATTCAGATCCTTGCAGTCATTTTCAACATTTCCACATTTCCCTACTTAATCAAATAAACAATTGGCATATATGAGCCAAAGCTCTATGCCTGCTTTGGAAGAAAACCAATTCCCCAACTTTATTTTCCTTTAACTCCCCTATTTGACCAAATTGCATCATCTTCATCCAGTCAACCACACTCCACACCTTAAGATATAGAGTTCCTGCATACTTAACAAGTTCTGTGATGCCTTGGATGCTAATCAACATTAAACAATGGTTCTAAGAGTTAAATGTTAGACCGAGTGTATTAAAAAATACAAATGGAAATTGATGAGTTTTCCTTTTACATATCACAAAATTTTTATACATAACTTCAGAAGAAACTACTGCATCAACATGTTCAATTGGCATCTACAGTCTACTCATTCTGCTCCCAAACATGCATTCCCCTTGCTAAAAACAAAGTTTTATTTTTTTTTTTTTTTAAAAGGTCGAGTCCTCTAAAAGAGCGTTACTGTTATTGCAAAACTTCCAAGGGAATGAATTGCACAAGTTAAATCATAATTTTCTCACAACAGAAGTGAGCTGCAACAACATGTAGATGATGGTGAGCACTGAAAGAGGAAAAGGAAATGTTTGGAGGATCAGTTTAAATACAACCATTCTAAAGCAGCACGTAGGAAATGCATCTCACAAAGAATACAAACTAAAAAAAGGTTCTATTGAAATCAACCACAAAGAGCGAGCTTATATAAATTCCGTTAATGTCTCCGCTGGTTCAATCTACCGATCATCATCATGATCACCATAAATTTGCCATCTTATGTGCCATCTAGTATGACACATGACAAAATTAAATTTATCAATAAAATCAATGCTAAGGGCTTGTTTAGTTCACGATAAAAGAGATCGCAGAATTTTATTTTTTGCAAATTAGAATATTTAGTTCGTGCTTTTAGGGCCCGTCCATGGGAATACTCTATTTCCACATGATTTAAATTCTTACATTTTATGAGAAATAAAATTCCATCGGTACCGTGTGATTTACTTTCCCACCGCAGCGTAGCGTGTTTTCCTTTTCTTCCCAACATACCCTTCTTTCCCGTCGTATACCCTTTTTTTCAAATCAATAGGTGAGAGATCATTTCTATAGATTGATTGTGTCAATTTGGTTTTTGATCTTGAATTTTTTTTTTTTTTTTGTTATGTTTTTTTTGGGGCACGTTTTTAGAGAGTTGTAGAAATCTTAAGATTGCATCCTGTTATTATTTCACTACTTTTTTTTCTATATCTAAGATGGTTTGAAGATTTTTCTATATATTTTTTTTATTTATCGAAGGATGGTATTGCGATGATTCGATCAAAGTTTAGGAACTTGAATAAATATCCTATTTTTATTTTTTTTCTTTTTTTTAGGGTATAATTAATATTCTGCACTACTTTTCTGTGATAAAAACTATTCAATCAAACGTGACAACTTCATTCTTTTTTAAAAAAAATACATATTTTTTATGGTCAACCAAGCAGGATAGTTTAGACATTCTATACCTGAGAATCTAATTTTTAGATATTCTATTTCTGTTTGGAAGATACTTCCTGTGAACCAAACAAGCCCTAAAAGGATGAAATGGAGATGTGATTCCAGAGAAAAGTTGGATACACGTTTGACACAATCAAAACTTAGGAAAGGGCAGACAGAGAATATGCAAGAGCTCCAAGCAATTCCAATCAAACACTAAACTACATTCACACGATATAAAGAGAGTAGCAACAGAAATAAAACAAGAATAAATTTAAAAAAAATACAAGGAAAAAGAGACGGATCCTCAGCCGGTCAGCCCCCAGAACAAAACAGGAAATGTTGGACTTTATTGTCAATAATTCTCAGCCTTTTATCTGCCAAAAACCTGCTCTACCTACAAATTTCGCTCGACAGAGCCATAGAACCCAACATTCCACAGGGCTCAAACAAATTCGTGATTTAGTGCAAAATAGCTCAAGAGAGATATAAATTGAGAGTATTCTTGAATACAAATTCAATAGAATCACATGAAACAAAGGCTCATGGAGTTCACGACCAGAAATCGGTGTAGAAATCGAGCATTTCCAGGTACCAAAAAAAAAAAAAATTATAAATTGAAGACACAAAGAACAAATGGCTGTATCCTTCTAATTTTCAAATTATATTCAGGGTGATTCTTTTCATCGGATCGATGCATACCTCTAAGACAAAGTAATCGTCATTAAATTCGCACACCAAAACTTCAACAAAACAAAACAACAGCACTCAGTTCGCGCGATTAACAAAAGATTTAAAAAAAAGAAAAAAGAAAAAACAAGCGCTAGAAGGGATTCGAGTTGGTACCTGAGGATCCGGGTGCCGAAACCCTTGTGAAAACAGGTGAAGTGAGAAAAGATCCACGAGAGAGAACCGACAAAGGCCGAGGGGTTCACCGGGAGGGTCAATGACGCCGATATACCCACGCGACGGCTTCCTGCCGAAATTGTTGCTTCTTTTCTTCGTAACGTGGCACGGAAATGACGTCCGTGACTTGCCTGCTGAGAGTAGGGCCGGGCCGAGAGCAAACAAAAAAAACAAACAAACAACAGTTAGATCGGGCCGAGCCCTAACTGAGGTTAGTTTAAGCGGGCCCCAATGGAATTCTTTTAGAATGCAGGCCCGGCCCGCATATAATGTTTTACATATATATATATATATATATATATATAAAAGAAAAAGCTGGTTGTGCTTTTTCAATATCTTTAAAAATTATATTATATAATTTTTAATATAAAAATAGTTTGTTAAAGGCTTTAAAGACATTGAAAAAGCACAACCAGCTTTTTCTTTTATATATATATATATTGGATTGGGTCGATTCGGATCAAGCCTATTTTCTCTAAATCTAAGTACAATCCAAAATTTGAACAATCCTAAAAAATTAGGTCTAGTCTGACTGCATGGGCTAAAAATATTAGCTTGAGTCCTGAAATTTTTAGGATCAAAAGTTTAGACCTGCCTACCCCTAGTTCAGAGCACTTAGCTAGTCTTGAAAACATTGTGCTAGCCTTGGAATCATCTATCATGGGGAATGGGAATAAAATTGATGACTCTTGGAACTTTTAGGATAAGAAAATTCAAGGTTTTTTTTTTCTTTCTTGACTCATATCGATATATAAAAGTCTTACTTAACCTGATCATGTATTAAAAAAATCTGAAACTAACATAATATATTCATCTTTAAGGTAATGTATTAATAAGATCAGTTCTCTCTTTCACGCCATAACTTTCTTTTTTTTTCCTTACACTTTTGCTATTATACTTCTAATTGTATATGAGTAGCATCGTAAATAAAAAGAGATGAAAAGACATAAAGGAAAGGTATAAAAGACTAAAGGCTTGTAAAGGAGCTTTAAATGATAGGATAAAAGCTTGATTTCCTAAAATAATTTTATAAAAGTAAGCTAGATGAAGCTATTTTCTTATCCTCTTGATATTAAGCTCTCTTCCCATCAATGAATCCAGCCTTACTCTCACTCCTACATTCACTTTCTACTTCTTTTTCTATTTCTCAATTTACTTAGAACTAAAGCCTCCTCATCTTCGATGCTATTTGACGTAATGCTCCTAGCTCCTCATTTTCGGTGGTGGTAGAAGGGTTAAAAAAGAAAAAAAAAGAAAAAAGCTTGAGACATTAGATTATCGCATTTAGGTAAGAATGTAAACCCTATGCTCCTAATACTTTTTGTCTATTTACTCAAATAAACTAATCTTATTTGATTATAAAGATAAAATATTATATGTTAGAAATCCATTTTGATGGATGAAAACTAATCTTTTGAATATCTATTTTGGGTATTTCTTCATGCATATCTTGGTTGAGTATACTTTTAAATTTAAATAAATTTAAAGTGAATATATACTTTTGATCCTCAAACTTTTACTCAAATTCATTTCGTCCTCAAACTTTCAATTAATATAATTTAATTTCTTATGTTTCAAGAATATTGTATTCCTAACATCTCGTTATATGAGATTAGTTAAAATTAATGAAACAGCTAATATGTAATGTGTCACCTTAATAGAAACACATAGATCGTCACTTAAACTTCCAGCAACTTACATATAAGATAAGTGACAATCTACACATTCGCATTAGGATAACACATTAGCTATTTTTCAATTCTAACTAACCCTACACAACAAAATGTTAAAAATGCAACATTTTTAAAACATAAAGAACTAAATAGTAACGATTGAAAGTTTGAAGATCAAAATAAATGTTAACTGAATTTGAGGTTAAAAAAAAATTTAGCCTAAATTTAATTAAGAGTTCTATTATATTTGATAAGGGACAAAAGAAGGTTTTAGATTTTAGCTCCAAGCTTATATGTAATAATGTTCCCTTTATCTAGGCCTGCCATTTCATAGTTGATTTAATAAAACTCTAGTCTTAGGTTTTAGTGCTAAATAGTTATAATTAAATGGCATGCCGCATTATGTAGGGTTATCTTTCTGTACTTATGGCATCTTTTTGACTAAGTTCTTTTGATTTGTTCTTTAAATTTAGCACCTATGTCAACTTAAAATTTAATAAATATATTTTATGTGTTATTTATTTTTCAAAAATATATGACTAAAACATGTATTGCAACTTATTAAAATCATCATTTTTATAGGCTTAGTATTAATTATGTAGTTTGTAAAAAGAAATGATAATGGCTCTTGAAAGTCATAGTTATTCCTTAGCAATTTATAATATGGAAAAAATATTATGGCTAATTTGCCTTGCATAGATAATAGTTTTAAAATGTGGATCAAGATTTTTTTTAAAAAACAAATGAATGTGATAAATGAATTTATCGTTAAGAAAATGTATCAATAGAATATGCTAGATCAGCTTACCATAATAAAAATATCTTAATTGAAATTACTGAATTATTTTTGTCATGATGAAAATATATGTGAAAGCTTATGAGCATTTATAAACTCAATAATTTATGTACGATTGAATAATTAATTTTGGAGTTCGTGTTTAAAAAATTGAGATAATGTTTTATGAAATATATGATAAATGATTGATTTTTATAACTATAATCCTAGCAAAATTAATTTTGGAGGTATGCTGTTCAAAAACTATTTTTGGATATGTTAAATGCCTAAAAGATTTGTCGAATTGCAAAATTACAGAGTTCGTGGATGGTAAACCTATAAATTACAAATATAATTCGTAAGACGAAGCATTATAAGATACATAGTTGTTTACCATAAATATAATATATTAGGTTAGAGCATGACATACATCGGTAATTAAGTAGTAGTAGAGGTGGGCATAAACCAGACGGCCGTAGATTGCTCTAAGCCCCCATAAGGTCGGACTAGACCGAACCTGGGCTTACGAAAAATTAATCCGATCCAATCAAAAAATTTATAGATATGTATTAATATAAAATAATTTTTTAAAAGATTAGGGGGTGCACCATAATCATCCCAATAGACACCTCTTTTATATTTTAATGTAAAATATAAATATGGGTTGAGCTAGGCTTGGGCCAACCATACTTAATCCTTATTCAAGCCCAGCCCAATGCTTCATGCTGCCCTTTTTACTTTCAGCCTAGCACATACCTATCCCGAGGTAAAAGATTACCTATCCCGAGGTAAAAGATTAGGTGTAGCTCTTTTTTTAATGTGCTATAGGAAATTTATTTGTTAAGTTGCAAAATTTCTTAAAAACCGCAGCCAGATGTTCTCTTTCTCAATGAGATTTTGACCTCCCTTATATTACAATAAATAAATGTATAGAAACTTTCATAAACATACCATGAATACATCCTATAGGATGCCAAAACTAAAATCTATTCTAGCTATATCATGCACTCCCGAAGTCTTCCTTAGACTAGTGCATTTGCAAATGAAGGTCCTTATCTACATAAGTGCTCATTTGGTTGGGAGAATAAGAGCGAAAAATTTTTTTATCCTATTTTTTCAATATTTGATTGAAAAGTAAAGGACAGATGGATGGTGAAGCCTGCAAATATTTTTCTCCCTCACCAAAAAACTTTTTCCATAAGAGAGGGTATTTTAACATTTTGGTCTCATGAAAAAATTTGATAGCACTAAAAGGGCCAAATTATCTTTCCTACTTTATTTTATTTCCTTCTCTATTATATTTACATTATATATTATATTATATTATATTATATTAATAATATAATAATATTTATTATAATATATTATAATATTATATTAAATTTGATAGGCATGGCTACATTCGAATATAGACAGACATAGGATCTGATCAGCATTTCCATCCTTAGATCCATATGGATCCTGTTTCTACCCCATCTTTTTCATCTTTGAAATTAATGATATAAATCGCATCCAGGCTTAGCTTTATTCAAATATAACTAAATCTATCTTTAATATTATCTAATATATCTTATACATTATATTATAAATAAAATATCACTAAAATAGTATAATTTGATATTATTATACTATATTATGTTATAATAATATAATATAATATAATATTAATTCCTATGTAATCTTTATTCTAAGGATATTATATTTAAATTAATATTTTTTTATATAAAATTATCAACAACCAAATATAAGCACATATTTACAAAGCTATTTTTGTTTACAAATTTTCTATCAACTAAATATTGTAAAAAAATTTTCCCTCTACAAAACTTTTCACAGGAAAATAGATCTCCAAAAAACTTTGCCCAAAAAAATATTAAACAAGTGCTACAAGAAATAAAAGGCTATCACTCCTTTCATATTGTGGCATTGGAATGAAACTATCTAAAATCATCATCAACCTTCCCACATAAACCATGCAATTACATGTTGCATTACATATTAGCTCCTTTGGTGAAAAAATTTTATGAAAAAGTTAATTTTTTCATTAATCAATTTACTTATATTCTTTTGCTTCAATAAAAAAAAAAATCAAATGAATAAATTATATTCCTAAGTTATCATTTAACTGTCAAATTGAAAGAAAGACTTACCATCCAATGGCTAAAAATATTTTTTTCCTCAAATATCCCTGCACAATTAAGTTTCTTCCTTCCATTATCATTTCTCAATTTTTTCCTTTTTCTCTCATTCTTTCTAGTGAGAGAAAAAGCTTGCCTTTTATGCTAAATGTACTTTAAGAAAAAAATACAAATCAAAATTTTATCTTTAAATAATATTTTTTATAAAAAAATTTAATATATAATTTCTTTCTATGAATAAGAATATAATGTTTGTAAAAATTTTATAATTAAAATAAAAATATCTTCTATGATATAATCAATGATTTATAAAGGAATATAATGCTATTATTTAATTAATAAAATAATAACTATAAATTTGATTTTTATTCATAAAATAAAATTTAAATATGATTAATGTAAACCAACTAGTGACAAGAGTATCATAAGAAACACCAGTAGCTTATTCAAAGAAACTTATAATATGGAAGAACATATAACAAATACTATAGTTGCTTTCCAACCGGTAAAAATAATATATAAATAAATTATTTTTTTATCTAAATTTTGTGTCAGATAACATTTATCTAAAAAAATATAGAATTTCAGACAAGTTTGATAACCAAAAAAAAAAAAAAGAAAAAGAGCTCACATTGTGTGACATCACATGAAACCATGTCATTTTCCCAAATGGAATGTGCTGGGAGAAACAACATTGAAGATCCTGCATTCACAAAGTAACATTTATTCACACATCAATATTGTCCGCAATGATGCCCTACAGGCTTAGTTTGATCGGTATAAGAGCAAGCACACCTAAAAATATCTCATCTCCCCCAAACACCAATAATGCATCACATGCGGGGTCAAAATGCCTTTCAGAAATGCGACATGAGTGGGCTACGCTGCAGCCAATAGTGAGCGTACTCCCCGCCTTTCCAGCCGGCCAACCAATGGCACGGCATTTCTCATGCTGAAGGGATGAAAAGAATCAATGGACAAACAGTACAAAGATCACCTAAACCAAAAAAAATTCATGCCACAGAAATTCTCACTGGATCAAAACAAATTAAACCAAAGCCAATTCCAGAAAGCTTTCAGAACAATCAGCGACACCCCCCCCCCGCTGTGGAACAAGTTATCAGGTAATTGCCTCAACTGGTGTGATTCCCACGAAGATAGCAACTTAATTTCAATACCCACAAAGAAAAAAAGAAAAAGGAGAGATTTTTATTCTTTTTTTAAAGGAAAGTAGACATATGTAGTAGTTTTTTTTTTTTTTTTTTCCTTTGTTGCAAGCAAGATAGTCCAGAGATGCGGACATCAACAGTCAGTTTCAGAGATCAACATTTCCACAAACACCAGAAGAGCAAGAGCATAAGAGAAGGGGGGCGGAGAGGGAAAGAGTGGGGATGAGGCGAGTCGAGAGAGAGAGATGTAGAAGTGGAGGACTTGGTGTTCACTTTTGGAGCATCTGGGCGGCGGCGGCCTGGTTCTCCTGCTGCTGCTGCTGGTAATTGAGGGGCCGCCGGAAGAGCATGATGTGAGGCTCCGGCCGGTGAATCGCGTAGTGCACCCACCCCCGGCTCTGCTGCACCCCGATCGCCCGCCACTCGTTCTGATCGATCCATTCCACCCGCAAATCCAACCAACCATTCATAAGATTCATCACCTCTGCCAAAATGTTCCCAGTGGAAAAGAAAAAGAAAACCCTATTATGATCGGGGGTGGGTGTCGGATTTAAATTACCTCGGAGAGGAGGCGGTTCTTGGGGAGCAACTTCGCCACTTCCGGAGGGAGAACCACGTGCCTGCGATCAAAGAACGCCATGGATCGAGAAGATTAGGAAAAGGAAGCGGATCGTTTGCAAGGATAAAAAAAAGGGCTAGGGTTTTGGTGGTGCTGGAAGGAAGAGAAAACGAAAACGAGGAGATTTTCGGAGGGGAGGGGACCTGTATTCATAGGTGTCGTCGAAGTACTTCTCCGAGTACTGGATCTGGCCCATTTCTGCCTTCCCTTCTTCTTCTCGATCGAAATCTCCCTGAGAGGAGCACGAGAACAAAAGACATATAAAAAAATCATATCGGTTCCATCGCATCGATCGAAATCAGAACAAGAATCGAAAGGAAAAAGATTGAAATTACGAGGAGGACAGGAGCGCCCGAACCCTAGAGCCAGAGTGATGAAAGGAAAACCCGCAGAGAGCGTGAGGAACCGCCCCTTTTTATTAGCTGGAAGGAGTCTGGTTTCGCGAAATATGATGGGGGGTTTGAGGGCTGTGATTTGACGCTGAGGGTCCAGTGGGTGACCAGGTTCGGGAAAAACTAATCTGCGGCATTTTGAAATTTGAAACGTCGGCACGGACGCGCTTGACGCGACGGTAGCCAGTTATATGTCGCATCTGCTACCTTTGTGGTTGTGCCACGGTAGATAAGTAACGATGGGTTTGACGTTGTTAACGGTGGAATCATGATTCATATTTTATCAAAATAATTAATTTTAAATTTTAAAATTTTATTAAATAATTAATTATGTATTAAATATAAATATTAAAAGTATTGATTTTAGTAATAATTTTATTATTATTATTATTTAAATTTTATCTGAAATCAGCCTTGTAATTTGGACACAAATGTTCTAAATATTTATTAAGCATGGATGTCCACGGAAATGGACCAATATGATTCCATAAGCCTATTAATTTAAGCAGAAAAAATAGCACCACTTTTTCATTATCATTGCAAGGCTCACTATTTTGCCGATATGGTAAATGGTTATAGGAGAATTCAATGACCAAAAAAAATAGTCAATAGCGTGAAGTAGCCATCTCTGTTAAGCTTTCTTTTAAATTGCCTTGTAGAAAAATCAAAAGCCTTACACTAATTGATTGATAATAAAATATAAAATTAACTAAAAATATTATTTTTAAAACATTTATTTTTTATAAGATAAGTTTTACAAAAGTAAAAACAAAGTCTTAATTCATACTACTTTAAGTTGGTTACATAAATCTTTTCTCTCTATTCAATTCGGTTTAAGTAACATTTTCTGTAAGATGCTGAGATTTTAAATTTTTTTAATCACTTTTTTATATAATTCTCGATTACTTTTATCTTTTTTTTTCGTTAATATATATATATATATATCAGATCTAAATAATTTTTTATAAGATAAGTTTTAAATGATATATATTATTTCTCAACATCAAACTTTTTTTTTAATAATACTAGTCATAAGGCATGAAATGATAAATAACTTGGTTAAAATATGTTTTCAAAATGATGTGGCCTCAATTTTAAATTTTTGTAGTATGTTTGGAGGCTGGCTAGCTTGGTTTAAATGGCTCATGCAATTTTTTTTTTTTGGTTGCTGGAGCACCGCACCATTGTTTATTTCGTAACTTACTTCCTTTTTTTTTTTTTTTCTAATTATCATTTTTGAGATCATTTTTTGTTTATTGCCGAGGAGACGAGGGTGACGGTTAGAGAGAGATATATAAGCTAGTATGTGCATCTATCCAATGAAAGTGGATGCTTCTAGTGTTAGGTTCATCAAAGCAAAAGTGCATAGGAATTTAATTGCTATCAAGTATTTACTTGAGTTGTATCACTCCTTGCCGCTTGAAAGATGAGTGTGAGATTTGATTTTAATTGAAGTTAATCCTCAAAAGATGGGATGAGCATAGGGTAGAAGGTGATAAGTGGATGAGCATGGTATGGAAAGTGAGAATGGACTACCGCGCCCCTAATCCTAAATTTTGAAGCTAATAATATGACATTTACTACTCAAGACATTATCTCACAAGTACGAAAGAAATTTATCGTGATATCAAAATAATAAACTAAGCAATAAAATAAAAATAGATATAATTTAAACTTAATGATTAATATGTCCAAAGTAAATCTCTAAAAATCTTGTTTCTATCATTAATAACAAATATTCTTTGATACTAATAGAGAGAATATAATCAAGGATTAATCTTAAATCAAGTTGAAGGTTCCTTTTTATTGATTGATCGCAACTCCATTAATCTAAAAGAAGAAATAGATAAGATAATGAACTCAATAATACAATAAGCAATGAACACCTCAACTAGATAATTTAAATAATAAGCTAAATATCGAATAAAATTAATATATTAGCCATTCAATATATTTAATTAAGGAAATAACAAGAGTATTTATGAATTGCAGATATTCAGTTTATATTTATAATAATATTTAGATTTATCACAATTTTATCTCAACAGTCAATTCGACTATGCCTTTGATTATAAGTTCAAAATTAATTAAATGCTATTACATAATCTTTATTAACAACTGAATATTGACTAATGCATATCTTTAATTAGTCATAAGGTATTAACCAATATATAACTCTTATTGATAACTAGATATGAATCAATAAATTATCGTCCAATGTATGTTGTTCATTGGTAATTGGTTGTTAACTAATGTATATCTTCCATTGGTATCTAGGCATTAATGAATGCATGCTTGTCATTGATAATTGGGCATCTAACATAATTGGTTTAGAATTTTAAAAATAAAAAATATGCTATACTTGTTTAGAGCCATTGTACATCAAAAACATATGATCAATACTTGAGTTCATAACAAATAAGCATGATATCTAACAATTAAAATAATATATTAATTTCTAATTATACTTTCCTTTCTAAATAAAACCATGAAATCATAAAATCAATAAACTATATATTAATTATAATTCTTTTAATAATAATATATATTAAGAATAATATATAAAAAATATAGGAGATATAAGTCATCACTAACCTTATAGACACGAGTATCAACATACCCAATTGACTTTATCCTCTTCAAATCCTATCATTAAAATTTATATTTCATCGTTATATAATTATGCCTTAAAATAAGCCTTTTAAATCTTAGACACCTCCATGCTGGATTAGAACTAGAAATTTAAAAATTCTTATGATAAAATAAGAATAATTGTACGATAAGGAAATCATCATTGATAGGGTTTGATGGTATCCATAAAGGTCTGAATGGGGATTAATACTTAATGGCTATTTGACCAATATGGGACCTCTACTTTTGGTCATCCGGATATGATTAGGGATTTAGAAGGGATCAATTGCAAGTTTTCAACCCTTATAGAGAGAGAAACAAGAAAAGGAGAGAGAGAAAGCAAAAAAAAAAAAAAAAATAGTTTGTATAGAATAGGGGAATAGCCCTTCTAAGTTAAAATAGGGTGGGATATCCTTTCCCCTTCTTTGCATTGTTATGATAATAGGAAAAACAAAAGCGAGAGATGTCACTGGTAGATCATTGATTGCATTGATAATGGAAGGTGTCTGACGGCTAGCAACAATGGCTCGACAACTCAAGAGAAATAGAAAAAGAGATAAAGAAAGAGAAGAGGATGTGTTTATAGGAAAAAAAAAGTTGGGAAAGTTTCCATAGTGGAAGGGTGATGATCTTGGTAGCCTGTTGACCTAGCTGAAAGGCTTGTAGCTCAATTAAGCAGCAATAGAAGAGGCTGCATTAGACAACACATGGGAATCAGAGGCTCTACTTAACCAAGCCAAACATTAGCAATCATTAATGAATAAAATCAATTGCAACAAGATCAAAAGAGAGTACCTTAGATGATAAAAGCTCAAATTGAGTGAAAGAAGAAGAGGAAGAGTCATAAGTGATTCAAATGGAACTAGGTGACTTAGTGGTTGATGGCTTAACATTAGGAGGAAGGAGGTCCTTAAATAGATCTAATTGTAATCGGAAGTCTTAGGCGACCACTTAACCCATTCCAGTGGATTTAGGTTGAGAAATTTATAATGTATTTGGTTTTTGAAAATAGTTTTATTTTTTATTTTTATTTTTATAAAAAATAGAAAACATTTGTGAAAATACATTTGGTAAATAAAAATAAAAACATTTTTTAGAAAATACAACTACAAAATGATAGAAAATTTAAAATAATTTAAAGATTATTTTTATTAAAAGAAAGAAGAAAGTAAAAAAAAAAAAGATTAGAAAACTTAAAAATATAGGAGTTGATGGTGTTTCCATTAATTTTTTTGCCTACTTTTTTAAAAGATATTATTAGGACCGAAAGTTGGCTCGGGTCGGCCCATCTTCGGACTAAGCTAGGCTTAAACTTTTAAGTCAGATTTGGTTTTAAAATTAAAGCTAAAAAAATTTTAAGCTGAACACGGACTGTTATTCGGCTTAGCCTGGACCCCGCCCAATGCTCAAGCCTAAGAAAGCTTGAACCAACGACTCTTATTTAGGTCTAAATTTGGCTCGAATGCAACCCCAAAACCTTATATGGTGGGCTTTTTAAATTTATACCAAATTTTTTATCAATTATATGAGAATAGCTCTTCATATTATAATATATTTTTAGTGATTAAATATAATTATTTTAAATATTACTTATTTTTATATATATTTAAAAACTGAATATTGACTATATCGTCTCAATTTTTGGCTCATATAAATTATTATAAGTTAGCCATATTGGGTTTCAGCTTGGGTCTAATTCTCCAAAAATTTTTGAGTTTGTGTCCAGCTCAAAGTCCAAACAAAAATTTTATATTGAACTTCGATTACGGCATAATTCAATCCAAGCTAGCCCACTTCCAATCCGAAATATTTTTAATAAAAAAGAAAATAAATTTTATTTTTACTTATCAAATGTATGTTCAGAAAATAAAAAAATATTTTAAAAAATAAAAATAAAAAATAAAAATAAAAATAAAAAACATTTCGAAAACCAGTCAGTAATTTATTCTCTTTCTCTCTTGAGTTGAGCCTCTCAAATAGGTTAAGCCTTGACTCCTGTCGAGCCAAGCCAGAAGGCTGGACGTTACATCTCCTAATGGTGAAAATTTAAGTAAGAAAAAGTTTGATTAAAAAAAAAAAAAAAGCCGATTAAAAAATTCTCCCGGCGAGCTTGCACGTGGGTGAAGGTACGGGCGGTGCATGAATCCGACGACGTAGGTTGAAATTGGCGTCCATGATTGAAAGAAGAATTCCGGACCTTATTCCACTTTGAAGATTAAATTTTTTTTTCCTCCATTTTTTTTTTTAAAGAACAGGGAGGCAGAGGTCAAACTGGCGCAGTTTCTCGGCATATCACCACTGCGAAGCAGCGAGACTGTATATATTTATCAAGAACCTTCGCCGATCCCCACGAATGGTGTCATCTCTCCCTCCCCATTTGAGAAAATCTCGACGCCTCATTCCCCCGAAAAAAAAAAAACCCAAGGTACGGCGAACCCTAATCCTCCGTTTTTGGCTAGATTTGAACCGTGCTTCGATGTTTCCATGAGTGATCACATTCTGTTCTCTACGATCTTGAAATGTTTCAAGTTTTTCAATATGGAAATATTTTTAATCTTATATTGGTTCTATTCCTGAATCAACCGTTGTTACTGTTGTTATGACGAATGCATCGTTGGTATTGATGAAGATGGGGTTTAGAGATCGATACGGTGCTGTCGACTCTCTTGGAAATTCAAGGGGAATGTTTTTTTTCTACCATAAAATGTGGCGCTTTCTTCACTCTCTTATGGTGCGGTATGTTGGGTCTGAGGGGAGTCGGTTCAAGTGATCACTTGTGTTCTAATAATTAAAATTCTCAGTAAAAAAATTTTTTGCTCAGAATATAAAGGGTTGGCAAGGAGAAAAAACTGGAATGACATCTCATCTCATCAAGAATGAACGCTAGTTGTATGAATAAATCGAGTAGCTCTCTGAATTAAGCAACTCAATTTTATCATATCAAATAGTTCTTACTTCAGAAAATATAGTTTGCATTATGATTCTTGATTATACTTGAAATTCGGAAGGTCCGATAGGTCTAAGAAAATTATTGTTTTTTACAAACTCTTTGGTATAATTGAGTTGATGTCAATTGAAGATCTTTGATTTTACACTTTTAATGCTTGAGATATGGCTATAAACTCGTAGTTCCATATAACAATTTTCCTTGTGATTAGAAATTGTGATTTACAAATTAGGTTTTAGTTTCTTTGTGCATATATATTTTCAGAACTTGGAAAGGGATGACAGTTTGTCGGATACTGTTATTGAGTCAAAAAGTTGGGTAGAACATCTTAATATAAGGAGTACAATTTTAAATAGGTTATCTGAGTACTTGTTGAATGAGGAAGCAGGGTTTTGTTGTGAGTTGTCTTTTTATAGCCCTTTGATAGTTAATTTTTAGACCAGAAGAGTCCAAACTTACAAGGCTTTTTCTTTTATTGCACTCAAATTTGTGAGTTTAGAATTGATTATTGATGAAATATTTTATGTTATGTGGGCATCTGCATCTCTTACCTATATGTTCTACTTCTACGTTCTGTTGTAGGGATTGGTTTAAAAATGTTCTTGATGCTGTGGAAATTTGGAGAGATCAAAGCCTACTCTATTTTTTTTTTTTTGAGTAAAACTATTGCAAGAAGCAAACTACAGATAACCAATTGAGATTCTTCTATATGTGGCCGGTGTCATGGTGTGCATAAGGTACAGAAAAAATTGAAATACTCTGGTGAGAGAATTTCGTATTAAAATCAACCAGATTGAGGTATTTCTTCAGATGAAAATGCCATGTGTAGAAAAAGAACTAGCGTATATATGTTTTTTAATAAATAGAAATCATGATATTTGGTGGTAAACCAATTGATATTCTGTAAAACTCAAATGGGACCATGGAGAGCTCTATTTGATGACAGCTAAAGGTTATTAGGAATATCAGGAAGATTAATGTGCCTCATAGTTGCCCATTTTGACATCTCATTTGCACTGAACATTTGCCACCTTTCCCATTCATTCACCTTAGGAAACCACATGACATTTTGTATTGTGTATTCTTTCATAGTTAAGAAGTGCTTAACTTTGGTTTGTTCCGTATAAGCAACTGCCCATCTATGTTATTGGGCATGTCCATCAGTTGATTGGATATCAGCAATGGTCTTTGTGGTTGTTTTGGCTGAAATCTAATAAATCTGAAAAGGAGACAAAACATATTTAGAAGGTCTAGTGTAGAAGCTCAATGTCATGCTACATGATCAGAGTGTGGCATCATGTGTCTCAACACTTCTTATTGAGATGAGTTTGCTGATCAAATAAATAGATTATATACGGGTAAGCAAGCTGTTGGGTGCAACATATCTTGAAAAGGTCTAAGAGCATTGTGTTGATGATATCATACATGAAATCAAAAGATCAACTTGCTGATGTATTCTTGTTTAGAAACATTTTAAGCTTTGCTGCTTTGATTCCTATCCAATAGATTGGTGGGTGGTCATGATTTATAGCTGGTCATACTTGTTTATTGTTGACGGTTCAACTTGCTTAGTAATTTTCCAAGCTCTGCCATTTTGATATCTGCCCATTTGCTTGGGGAATATTAGATGTTAGTATCTAATAATAATATTTTTGTAATCTGGGTCTCTTTTATATATATATATATATATATATATATAGAGAGAGAGAGAGAGAGAGAGAGAGAGAGAGACTTGGCTACACTCGAATGTAGCCAAGTTCAGGTTCAATCACCTTTTCATTCTTGGATTCATATAATTCATGGATCCCAAAGATGAAAAAGGTGGGGTGGCTTTGTGATCTGTATGGATTCAAAAGTGGAAGAGGTGATCGAATCAGGCGGCATATCTACTTCTTGTTGAGAAATTATAATTTTCTTAATAAGCAGTTTTCCTTACATATACAATAATCATTTGCTTGTCTTTATGCAACCTGATCCCGCATGCTATTTTGGTATTTTGAACCTACAACTTCCAAGTCATAAGGCTCACCCCCCTCCTCTTCCTCCCCCCCCAACACAACCCTAAAGAAAGAAAAGAAAATAAAACAAAAACTTAATCCTTCTTCCCCTATTGTTCTTTATTTTTGCATGCTACATGCCATTAAGAAACTTTGTATCTTGTTCTCTGCCCGACGAAGTGACTTCGGGGTTTTAACTAACTTGTTCTATACACGAGATCCTCATCCCCCAAGGAGAAACATGAATATTTGGATTATAATATTCTGAAACACCTAAAGAATGCTTATTGGTTCAGTTGGTGAAGTCATTGGCTGCTGAGACAAGTGGCTTGTGTTTGTATCCTGCCGTCACCCAATGTTGACCATTCATCCTCCCATCCTTGTTCTCAAATATATGCTGAAACACCTAATATAGACCTTAAACTTAAAAGATAGGCACCTCACAAATAGGAATGCAACAAGCATGTTGGATTGACAGACCACAAGCCACCACTGATATTCCTATCATATGCTTCAACGGTGATGTTTAATAGAATGGTAGATGTGAAGCTCAAAGAAGAAAATAATTTTTACATTCTGTTAGAAGGGTTTACAAGTGCCATCATTTATAAGTTTTTGATAATGCAACAAATATAAATACAAAGCAAGCTGCAATGTAACTATAAGCACAGAATAAGAGGTTCGATGCGAAGAAGAAGAGATCCTAATGAGTAGCATGGAAAAGACTACATTTGTTGAAGCAAAACAATCAGCAATTTTTTGTTCCACTATATGATCTGTTGAAGGTGCTTAAAGCTTTTGTTCATCAGTACAACACAAATATGTTCAGACATGAGAAACTATGCAAGCCCTGAAGCTAGTGCCTTGTGTATACTAGGATCTCTACCAATGATTGTAACTTTACATTGGCTACCTGAAGAAAGTCAGTCCTTTCAGTTGTGAAGCAGAGCTCTTAGTAATAGGAAAAGAATAAACTCCCTGTTTGCAATTTTTAATCAGATGTCAGAAAAAATTACATACTAATTAACTCAAAAGTATGTGAAAACTATACTGTTTGAAGTAACTTCTGATCGAATGGCATGTTGTTGTGGGTTTGCTAAAGCAATTATTTTTATAATACATGTAGCAGTTAATGATTTTAGACCAATTACCATTGTTTATCAGCTTCTAGTGGTCAATAGTCTCAAAGATAAGTATAAATAATTTCAACCCTTTCCTGCATACTATTTCACTTTTTAAGATGCATAGAATTAACTTAGTTAATTCATTCAATCTTTTTCTATTCCTTTTGTGTGGCTTGACCTGTTTAACTTATTTCTTTATTTTTTTTGGTGCGTTGTTGATATCATGGCTATTCTTGTCAGAAGACAGAGAAACCAACCTATGTTAGGTTCCTTGTCTCAAATATGGTGGTTGGATGCACCATTGGAAAGGGTGGCTCAACAATTACAGAATTTCGGTCACAGTCTGGAGCATGTAATCAGTTATCACATAGTTATCATGTAGTCACGTAGACACTAGTAAAATAATAAAAACAATGGAACTTATCCTTGAGAAACTGCTTATGGAGGTAATCTTTATATTAGCTTTTGTATGTAATAATGTTTAAAGTTGACTAGCATATTTCCTGGAGTGCTTCTTACACCTGGCATAAATAGGATGAGGAGACTAATGAGGCTGAAAGTAAATACAAAGTGAGGTTCCTTGTACTGCATCTTGTGGTGGCATAATTTTTTAAGGAGGATCTACCATAAAGTATAAGTTTGACCTTTATATTCTTCATCATAAAAATTACTAAGTGTACCTTATATTATGATGCTTTCTAATTTGTGAACACAAGTTCTGCAATTTAACTTATCCAGCTTGGCTTTGTGTTGATACCAAGTTCTAAAATTTGATATGGACAACTGGTTTCTTGGGACAATGTATAGAACAAAATATTTCCCTCAGCCACAGTTTTCAGAGAATATATCTATATTGCAATATGAAAGTCTACCTCCTGGTCCAAGATGGAATAGGTGGATTAGGTTGACTTAACAGGAGCAATACACATTGCCTCACTTGTTCCCTAGTTTATGGATTTAAGACAGACCTTATCTGCAGGACAAAGGTTTGTTCCCCGATCCTCATGACCATAGGTATTTGACCAGTGATCTAGGCAATGGTTGGTCCAATAGTTGTAATTTTAAGATTGAGATTGTTCCTATGTTTGCTCCATCTTGATTTTCCATACTCAACATCTAATTTTGATTTTGGGGTTGGCTTTGAATTAACAAAAGGATCTATAAATCTTCGGCTAGTATGATCTTGTCTACCTCTTTCCATCAGTAAATGCTTCTCTGGATCATCCCAATTTACAAATGCTGGAAGCCTTCAACGTGGGCCTCACTCTCTCCATCATGATCATCGTAGAGATCTAGATTTTCCTGCACATTGATGTCCCTATTTTGTGAATCAAAATCATGTGGTCTATTGGTTTGTGTCTTCTATCATCACCAAGCTTACAACAGGAAAATGGACCATGGAACTCTTTGACAAATCATATTGATCAGTCAATATATTCACCAATGCATCAACCCTCCTCGTAATCATGACTGAAGAAACCATATTCATTTGTACAGTAGTGCCATTAGCAACTTTGGTCAATTCTCTCCTAGGTGAAACCTGAATTGTGAGAAAACATATTGCAACTAGATAGATTTGGTCTTAGTTACTTGATCTTCAAGCTCATGGTTTGCTGGTGGGCTGAAATTAGTCTGCCCAACAAATATGACTACTTGTCCTTGCCAAGCCTGTGGGCTATGCATCGGTGGCTCGGATGATGGCACCTGGTGATCATCGGCAGCATTGTTAGTAGAACTTCCATCTTGACTTCTGCCGTAGGTGAAGTTTGATGGCTGTTCATCATTTCTCCTTTTGGGTGGCATTAGGATAACTACCTATATCACACCAGGTGCTCCAGCAAGTTTGTTGGCCTCTTTTTTCAAGCAACAAAAAGAGCAACAAGCTGACTGGCTTGGATGGATGCACAGGCTAGAAATGATAGATGCAATGTGAGTCCTATACCTTGAAACTTAAAGTCTTTCGCAATCAAGATACTATCACTCGAGGAGGAAGACAATGAGAAAAGTTGGACTAATAAGAAACAACTATAAGCTAAGATAAAAGAAGCTAGATACAAAAGAAAAATTTTATTGTTTGATGGTGTCAAAAAGATCCTTACAATTATTATAATTCTTGATTTTATACATATTTTGCTGAGACAGTTGCCATAACTATAGACTACCACACGTCTCTGTTGGTTCCTGTCACATTAAAGACTATCCTTGTGATGGTTACTTTCCACTCTTCCACATTCCAAGCGCCATTCCACACATTCAGTTTTTCCTGACCGTCTAACTATTAGCTCTAGATGCTACTTGGTCAATGACTTTCATGTTTACTCCAATACTATTCTAGGCAGATAACTCTCATCTTTAGTCCCCAGTACAGTTTTAGCCTTATAACTCTCACCCTAGTCTATAGCCAAAGGGTTACCTTGCATTTAGGTACAGTTTCTGCTCAACTTGTACTAGTTTCTACTTTCCATCTGGCCTACGCTTAGCATTGGCCTGTATCTACTTCTGAGTTCTCTACTTCTTAGTTTCCTTACCATAAATTTTTCTTCTTCCTTTTTCTGCAAACAGCAATTCTAATGCTATAAATTTGGGGGAAGTTAACTTCTCCATATCCCCATAAAAAAAAAAGCATTGGCCTGTATCAGGCATATTACTTGATGTCAACCCTATGCTCAGCCTGCCCTTATTGTTCAGCTTGAGCTTGATCGGTTGTCCAGCACTTTGGTGCTTGGTTCACATTTCGATCTTCTTTATCAATCAGTCTGCCTTGACCAAGGTCCTTTGTAGAAGCACTATCTAAAGGTGCCATCACTCGGCCTGCTCATGATGTGACATTATGGATTTGTATCCGGCTCCAATTATGATTTCCAGCCATTGGCCTGGATGTGGTGTAAACATTGGTGCATCACTAATTTGTATTCAGTCTAGGTGATAGACTAGGCCTTAACTTTTATTCAACAGTTTATTCTGAATTATATAATATAATTTTATGTTACTTTTATCTGGCTTTATTTTAATTTTTAAAATTTTGCTAGACCAACTCTGACTTGGCCTTTAGGTTTGGGATTGAAATCCAATCCATCAGTCAAATCAGTTTTTGCCATGTCCAAATCATGATAGTTTAAAACTGCATTTGATAACATCATGCGGAATTAATTTCCATCATAATTTTTTTCCTTCCCACCAAGATTATTGGTTAACAAAGTCTGTCAAATTAGCGGTTATTGGTTGACTGATTCTTATGATAGAAGACTATACGCTAATGATGCAGACTAGTGGAGCAAGGATTAAGTATCAGATAGTGGTCAATTCATTTCTAGTACAACAACTTCACTGGGGGACAAACAATGCAGCTGAATCAATGATTATGCCCAAGATATCTTTAATTTCTGCATGATGACATCTTTTCCTTTATGAATTGTGGGTTGTTTTGCAGTATTCACATGCTCATGAGAATTCTCTTAATAACTGATGCTTTAAGGATCTGTAGTTATGATAACTGAAGGACAACATATATGATGCGAAGGGCTGAGTAAAAGAGTCTCTTTGTGAAGTACTAGGATTAGAAGGATAAGGTAACCATTTTACTTGACTATTAATAGATTCTAGTGCATGCAACATTGAGTTTTTCAGCTAAAGTGCAAATTTGCAACTAGGATTTTTATGACATTTGTAACTTGAAGGAATATCTTTGCTCAGGATGAGGAACTATCTGTGCCCTTTTCGTGTTGTAGGCCCATACTTCATCTGTGAAGATTTTCCTTGGCCTGATTTTTGGTTAAATAAATGAAGGGTCAGCCACTTCGTTGTGGACACATGGGCACTTTACCTGCTGTATTTATAAATAATATTGTCCTTGATTCAAGATCTGTTCATGGTTAATATTTCTTCATGGTGTCATCTATTTTGCATTTCAAAATTCCAAGGTGGGCCTGCTGTGGGTTCTTTCTTGTTACTGCATCTACGGGTTCAAGCTGTCAGAATCTTCGAGCATGCTCTTTTAGTTTCCTTTCAGACGGAGTCGGCTTAAATTATAACAATCAGTCGTCATGTTAGCGCAAAAGAATTGCTTCTAAATAAGTACTGTGGCTTTGATAGATTCATGAGGACGCAAGTAATTAAGAACTGCACCAGGCATATTTTGATTTTTCCTCCATCCGCATATTCTTTGGTTTAAAAAAAAGGGTTAATAATAACATTGGAAATGTATTGGAAGACTCTTTAAGTCACAAAATTTTCCAATTATCTTCAATTAGTATCATCAGTTTCATTTTATTATCATATGTGCTACAAGTGCTTTGTTAGTGATGTTTTGCACATTGAACTAATAATAGCTTCGTTTTTCAACCAATTGACTCTTAGTATTATTAACTTTACAGAGAATACTTTCATCAATGGTGGTTGCATGATTGGCAAGGACTTGAGATGGTGGTTGTTTGAGTTTCTGCGGGCTTTAATTATCAGGCGTTCAGTTGGTGATTATGTTGCTGTAAACGATAAGATAAGAAAGTTCAACTGGTTTATTTCTAAATGCAGCCATGAATTTGAAGTCGTCCGAAGTCCTGGGTATGATTCTTGTCTAGAGAAGCAAGGCTGGTTTTGAAGCTGCTTCCGCTGTTCATTGTTTTTTTCCCTCATTTCCTGATATTTTTGTTATAACATTTCTAAATTAAAAATGACTTTCTGTACAGCATTCAATGTTAAAGCAGTTGTTTTGAGGATTAACAGACATGGGTGTCATTATGAGACATATCTGTCCGCAATGTTTTGGAGCTTTCCATATGCTTGTATGAGAAGTGAAGGCGATATCATTTTAAATTTACATAATTTTCATTCCATTCGTTAATCAGATTTTTATTGGGAATTTGCTGATTAAAGATGCAGGCGTGCAAGTAATGAGGAAAGGACAAGTGACCGTTCCGGTTGATTAGAAGACTGATAAAATAGAGAAATCCTTTTCTATTAAATCAAGACAAAGAACAGTAAAACTGCCAGAAGACTATAAAGATAAGCGCTGAAACTGTCTATTCATACATTCATTTTTTTTTAAAGATAAAAATGTCTTATACTCCTTGACCAACGTTTGTCTCCAGCGCGGGCCACTCTTCACCAGATGCCGCCTGGTTGCCATCGCGCGCTGCGGCCGTGGTCGTAAAGAGATAGGGAGCCTTAAGCTGTCAACTCATGCACAAACCCTGATGGAACGCAGCGTTTACTTCCATCACGTGCAGTCCACCATGGAAAAATATATCATTTAACAAAGCTTCTCTGTCACTGCTGGCATCCGTCACGGCATTATTCTAATTATTCTAATGTTTAAAGAGAGCCCAGTCTTCCCTACATGAAGGTTGTCATATGTGGGCTTGGTGGGATCCGAGGGAGGCTCAAGCGGGGATGTTTTTAAAGTTCAAAGTTGACTCCATCCTTTTTCTCTCTTCTTCATCTCCTCTCCCAACAACAACTCCTCTACCCTTTCTTCCATGGAAGACGGGCAATAAATTCCTTCTGCTCCATTCGTTTCCTCTCCTAGGTACAAGAGCCTCGAAGTTCGGAGATAGCAGAGGCCTCAACCATGACATCAGGGGCCAATCGAGACTTTCCAAGCACCTCACAGGGCTTCCAAATTTATGAAGGAATGGACGATATGCTGTCTTCGCTCTCCCACAATCTCCTGTACAATCTCTCTCTCCTCCGAGACAAGGTCCAGCAATTGGAAACGCTTGTGACTTCAGTTCTCTCTCCGAATCAAATCCAGCCAGGATCCGTGGCTATGGAAATCTCGAGCGCCGGAAATATAGTTCAGGAGATCATCACCGCAGCCTCATCGACCGCATATACTCTTCAACAGATAGGCCTCGATGCTACCGTCCCGAGTCACGATCTGCCTCAGCATCACACGAAGGTTCTGTACGAGGGATCGATCGAAGCCATGAACCGAGTCTTTCACAACAACTTGGAAGGTGGTAGGGGTACCATCTTTACTTCCGAAGTCCAATACTATAACGCCAACCAAGGCAACAATGCCAGTGATCATGGCATAAGTTTCAGCTGCAGTGCTAACGGTGCTATTACTTTAGATCATCAAAACATGGGAAAGCCTCGGGGGGTCGAAAAGCGCAAGGAATCCCAAACCTTTTCGTTGAATGGATGCGATATCATCGAACTGGATGCTGCTGCACTGTTGGCCAAATACAGTCATTTCTGCCAGGTGTGTGGCAAGGGGTTCAAGCGCGATGCGAATTTAAGGATGCACATGAGAGCTCATGGGGACGAGTACAAGACGGCCGCAGCTTTGAGCAATCCCATGAAGAACGGTGGTGGCTCCATGAGGCACAGGGACATTGGATCGGCACCGAAGTATTCCTGTCCCCAAGAAGGTTGCAGGTGGAACAAGAACCATGCCAGGTTCCAGCCTCTCAAGTCGATGGCATGCGTGAAGAACCACTACAAGCGCAGCCACTGCCCAAAGATGTATGTGTGCAACCGGTGCAGCCACAAGAAGTTCTCGGTGCTCTCAGACCTCCGCACGCACGAGAAGCACTGCGGGGACATCAGGTGGCCGTGCTCATGCGGGACCAACTTCTCCAGGAAGGATAAGCTCATGGGCCATGTAGCTTTGTTCGCTGGTCATACTCCAGTTACAAGTTTCTTGGGAAAGTGAATTCCAAGTGCATGCAGGTAAGGTGAATTCCAAGTATGTTGATATCTTTCCTTTGTGTCAATTAGCCCGGCAATGTTTTAGGAGTAATTGCTTTTTAAGAATTTAATATATTCAGTGCATGAGTGTAGACTGCAAATGTATCCATATGTACGTTAGTTGAACTCTTAAATAATTTAGACCTCTGAGGTATGTTAAATTTGCTTGTGTCTTAGTATTATATACCTTTAGGTTCACCACGAACACCATGGCTGGTGATTCATCAAGGAATTCTGCTGAAATGCTTTCAATTTCCCTACGTTATTCCATCTCTATTTCTATTGCTTGCCATTCGCTTCTTCCTTCAAATTAGCTGAGTTATTCTAAAGCTAACTCTAAATATTTCAGCATGTAATTTCTCCTAGTAGTAATTATTATTGAAGAGAAAAATATCTCGGGCGCTCATGAATTGCGAAGAACGGATTATGTCGAGTTAGTTGCTTTAGATTTAGTCATGAATTGAAGACCAATGTGAAGTTAAACTTCTATAATGCCATTTTAGTAGTACTAACGTCCATAGTATAATAATCCAACCTGAACACCACATCGTTGTTCTTAAATGAATCTTGGTTTGTGAAAATTATCTAAGGCCAAATCCTGTGAGATATGTCTTCCAGTCCGATTGTTACTTTTAGTTAAGTTCTTCACAACCTCACCATTTTCTGTGTCATGACCTTTAACTTGAACTGAGTCTGAAAGCCAAGCTCAATGCGATGATTTTTGCTGATTCTGCAGTCATAGTCCATTGATTTTGCTAATAGATTCCTACAATGTGCTGAATTCTAATAATTTCTTTATAGTTTATAAACAATCACTCTGGCTTTCTTAATTCTCTTCATATAATACGTTAACCATTCATTAACTTAATTTCTGATCCAAATAACAATTTTGGTCTTATACTCGAATACTTCTGGGACATCATCAGTTCATCACTATGCATGAATAAGCCTTTCTAGTAAACTTGCCCAAACTGTGTTGTCTGGCATACTTCAAACGTTCCACCTCTCTTCCTCTACTGAAAAGGGATAACATCTCTCTCTTGTGGTTTTCGTTGATTCTACTGCTTCAAGCCTACTTGCCTCTTTTCAAGTACATATTCCTCTTTGCTTGATTGGAAAGAGAAGTAACTCCTTTAGTCCACTCAACTCGGACCTCTCAAAGAAAAACAACAAAAAATTTATCTGGAGAATTGTGAAAGTAAGATTCTAGGCCCTTTTTACTTTTATTAAATTAGATAACACAACTGATTACAATGTTAGTGAGATCGGAATCCTTAAACTTGGATTGGCTTCTTTTTCTTGTTAAAATAAGTTAAGATTTTTCTGAAATAATGTCACAAAAAGGAAAAATCATTGAAAAGCCAAAATCTTCTTGGAGGTAAACTTTAACTTTCATATCAACATTGTTTTCTTTTGTATCTCCTAATTTCTTATAGTTTAGAAGATATGGTTAAGTCAAATGTTACTAGAAATGATAGAAATTAGTTCATCCAGATGCTTCAGAGATCTAGACAAGTTTGAAACAATATCATCCAAGAGTCCGGCTACCGGTGAGTTCCTACAATATTATAGATCTTGAAGAGATACACAATTTCAAAATAAAAATATCAAAAATAGATTTTGGATACTAAAATTACACAATCTAAAAGATTTGTTGCATGAATCAGCCTTAGATGTTGCAGATATTGCTACCAAAGCTTGACTAAACCTACCCGACGTCGGTCCATAACGATTTGAGTAATCTTTCCCCATCACTCTTGTTTTCATGTTTGAATTTGATTTTAATTTATTAATTAGCAAGTGCGCTTAGAAGGATCATCATATAGCATATATGATTTTTTTTTTCTTAATCAAATGATCTTAATTTCCAAGAATCACGTAGGTATCATGCAAGTTCAAACAATATATATTTTTATGTTGACATTATAGATGAGGGTTATAACAAGTGCTTGAAAAGCATCAAATAGTCATCACTAATGATTTACCTTGTTATCAGACCTTATAACTCTTTGAGGGTCTTGCGCCCAATGACAAGAGGCACTAGCTTTCTTTGATAGATTACTGCGATCCACTGATTGAGCTGTGGAGCTTCCATCAAATGGGAGTCTTTAGCTAAAGTGCCATTCAATAATGTGAATGGATGAGGAGCTTCTGGAAAACCATCACTGAGGAAATTCTATTCATCAGGATTCGAGCCTACTTTTGTGTAGGTCACCATGCAAGAACCAAGATAGTATTGATTACGCTACACAATGTGTGGGTAAAATAACTATAAGTGATAAACAAACACAATTCTTTCGAACTCCTTTCTAGAAAGAGAGAATAAATTCCATTTATTAGACAAGTATAAAATGTGAATTAGTAGCTAAGAAGCCACAAACAACGCTATGGCCCGGCGATTGTACTTTGCACGTCAAAAAGTTCTGGATTCGAACATAAGGTTTGACCGAGGTAGGACTAGTTGGCATGCTCCCATGGTCCCACTGCTATTGCTGTGTTTATTTTATTTTATTTTATTTTTGGCAAAAGGAAAACAAAGGAAAAAGTGCTTTGGGAAAATAAGTTTGCTCTTTCTTTGCTGTTTCTCATTCTACCAAATAGGGACCCTTCTTACAAAAGTCTCTTCTTTGAATATTTTTCATACCTTTTCTTTTCTCAATTACGCTTCTGGACTCAAGACTCTTCGTAGGTTGTTACAGCTCAATCGAAGAAAAGCTAGTCACATGAGGGAAAAAGCAGTAGGCTTCTACGTGTTTGAATTAGTGTTTAAGTCTTTTTCGAATGTAGAGCAGTGGTGAAGTCAGTTTGCTGCTATAATTTGAACTGGGCACCAACTACTCATGGATACACATTGTTGTTCTTAGGTTATTTCCTAATGCTGTTTTGGGACCTATTTTATTACACATTTGCTACCAAAGCTGGTCAAGGGCACACTTTTTTTTTTTTTTTCCCCTTTAGAAAGGAAAAGGGCGCACTACTAACACCAGGATTAATCACAACAAAGCAATGTACTACAATAGCAAGCCAAGCCATGCATACACTGATACTCATTCTCCCCATTAGAGTTTCTTCACCACACAACATCCTTGAGAACCTACCATAGTTCATCTTAATATGGTGCCATTTAATCAAGTTCTAATTAGCCAAAGATAAAAGATATATGGTAGCCATTCTAAGCCCTCCACAGCCTTCCCCCTTGGAACCTAAGGGCAGAGTGTAATGTTGAAATCAGCGCCAGCACAAGAGAAGATTCCACCATCGTAGGTCCAAGTATGGGCCAAAGGGCAGGCCTTCTTGAAGATGTTTGCCTGCTCCGAAGGGTGGCAGTTCTTTTGGCTCCCATACTCGTTGATGCAGCACACCTTGGGGTCATGATGCTTGTCACACTCGCTCTTGCATGCGATGGTGAACCCATTCGGGTCCGTCACCTGGAGCTCCACGGGGCACAGCCCCCTGATGTCCTCCGGGCAGCCCGTGCTCTGGCACGGGCTCGGCCCTCCCTGGGGTTGCACCACGACGGGCACGTTGAAGCCATGCAGCAAGTTGACGGCGTAGACGTAGAGGGTCTCGTTGTTGCTGAAGTTGGTGAAGTCCAGGAGAGTCACAGGGGCCTCCGCCAACTTGCCGTCGCACGACTCGACACCCGAGTGGCAGTCGCCGGTGAGGCATGAGAAGTTGCCCGAGCTGTTGGCGGCGCAGTGCGTCCTGAACCAGATGCGGCCTCGCCACCCGTCGTCGGCGTTCGTGAGGAGGACATTCTCCGGCGGGACCTCGAAGATGATTAGGTCCATGGAGGGGATTGTGCCGAGCCACACCGAGTAGTTGCATCTGTTATCGACCACGAATTCTCTCGAATTTGCGCCTGATATGACGAACCAAGCAAAATTTTGGAATTAGATGACAATAACAAAACTAGAATGCTCACTTATTTAAGAGAAAACTAGGAAACTTTGATGGCAAGTATGGGGAAAATTAAACTGATTCATAGAGAATATTAAACTAGGAAAAATTTGACTCATAAAAAAGCCATCATTTGACAACTTGGTCTTAACTTTATTAATTAGAAAACTATCAACATACCATGAACAGATACACACACCATTCTTGAGATTTAATCAGCTGGTATATTGTGATGCATCAGTTTGTATTGATGACTGGCATAAGACCCGGTTACAAAATTGGATATCAGTGGGCGAGCATGATACAGATATAAAGTGGTATCTCCGCCAGGATGAGAATGGCGGAGGTAATCGTAAGTTATAGGCTTGCACTTTGCTATCCTCCCTTTCCTCCTCTTCTGCGTTGCAAATATCTCCTATATAAATAAAATTGGTGGGGGATTTCTCCTCACCTTTCCCTTAGAAAAGAAAATCGTAAGTCCTATTGAGACAATAGATCGAAGTTTCACGGACAAACGAGTACGGTGTAGCTAAACTTTATTCTGATGACTGGAATCATTGAAGAGCGGTTCAGCCTCCCTCTTTTAATTTCTTGGGAGAAAGAGTATGACATTTTCCCCCTTCTTTCGTTTCTTCGTGAGCTAACCTTACAAGTTCGTAAGGCCATCCTTGAGAACATAACTGGAGGACAGAGTCTCGTGCAACAGGACTAAAAGTGTGGGCTGGGAGCGAAATCCCAGCCGCTGAGAGCGAGAATAGATAGATAGAACTTGTCGAACAGCATTCTAAGGTCAAAAGAACTGCGAAGATCAATCCTTGCACACTAACCTGCAATAAGGATCAGAAGAAGCAGGGAGATGGCGAGCATTCTTCCTCCTGACATGGCTTTCTGCGTCACGGACGCCAGAGGAGAAGAGAGGAGACAATTGGTACAAGAGACGGTAGCCAGATGGGAAAGAACAGGGGGGTGGTACTTCTTTTTATGGAAGAGTCCAAGTTCGGGTCTGGAAAGTTGGTACTTCGAAATTGATATCCGGGATGCTGATTTTTGGAGCGTAGCAAACGTAGCGGCAACGGAGTTGGGAGCATGCGGACGGCGGAAACACGACGGCTATAAGACGGATCGCCTGGTGGCCCCTGCGATGCTACCCGTGGGTTCGGGCCCATTTATTCTACGGTGGCTCGCTGACCCAATTAATAAATCATATTTACTTTGATCTGCTTCTAAGCGTATTATATCTTTAAATATACAACTAGAGGCATCAACTTGAGCTAAGTCTGCTAACTTTTAGTGTCGTTATCGATTTATGATACTTTATGTAATATTTTATTATCTATTTAGTTAACGGTATGATCAACATCATGCGTGCCAGTTCTTATAAAAGTATCGTGTGCTAATCTCCAAGCATCCATCCGAACCGGCGCTTGAACACGGCCATCCACGCGTCGATCAACTGCAGGATCTTGCGCCGGTCGCCCGATGCCCGTCCGCCGCTTTCTAGAAGTCCCCCTGCTCGCCTGTTCTTCTTTTTCCTTTCTCTACCGCCGCTGGCCATCGACCGTCGCTGCCGCCGTCAAGGCCTTGTAAGAAGAGATCGAGGTGCGCCTATCCTCACCCTTATCGCTCTCTCGATCGCTTGCCATGGCCGCAACCTTTTCATTCCCCATCTCTAGTTTTTGACTCGTCCGGGCAGAAGATTAAGGATTTTCCTTGTTTCTTTATTCATTAATTGATTGTTTTTTTAATTATTTTTCTGCTAAATTGGACGCAACATTGTTCCATTAAATGGCTGAATTGATGGTTTGGATGGTAAGGCACAAGGAGTAGAAGCTATGATCCATCCCTTGTGTTGCTGTTTTTTCTTCTTTAATTTAGTATCAGTAGAAAGAATTAACTGTTAATTCTTTTAATGCATTGATCGACTCGAAAAGAGATAGATCGCTCAAACTATTGTATATTTTTGTACATATTCACCCACAGCCTAATGGCGGCCCTAATTTTATTTTGTTTAAAATAACAAGGTAACAAAATGTGCGATGGATCCTACTCTCTTACAGGCTGCCTATGGGAACACTTGGCTAAATTTCCTGGGTAACCTAGGGGAAAGGGTTAAACACAAAAAGAAGGATCACGAAAGAAAGTTCAAATGCAAAATATTTACCATTTGAACGAGAAGAAATAATCGATTGCCATGTCAAATGTGCAATTCCTTTCAGTTGTGAAGAGCAATAACATCTTTGAACATCACTATTCATAAATGACAGTTGAAGTGGAAGTGGATATATTTGTAAGTCTTTAAAGCTACAAGGTGGCAACAATGAATCAAAACCTCTCAATTTAAGTCAATGTAATCTCACACAGTTTCATCTGTATGGACCAACCCCACATATTTTTGCAACAGCTGTAGAAAAGATCCATCTTCCATAGTCAATGCTTGAAGCAGCTGTAGTTATTTTTTATTTTTTTTCTCTTACTGTGTATGATTTGTTTATATGAATTAAATTGAAATCATTTTGTAACTTGTTAGGAAGTTGTTCATTGTTCAAGTATTGTCTGATAAAGAAACATTCGCATAACCATCTCCCTTTAGTTTCTACGCGTGTCTCTGGGAAGCTTGACTTAAATACAAAACAAAATGCAACAATATGCATCATGATTTTTGGTCCATACTGGGTTGAAGTTAAATACCCTTGCAAAACTTATACATTGTTTCAATTAATTTGATCGATGAATGCCGGAATGTCAGAGAGCAACAGAGCTGACCAAAACAATGTCTATTCAGGCATTATTGAGCTGCAAAATAAAGTTTTCATTTAGGAGAAGTGTCAAAAACTGACCATTAAATCATCTATTAACTATATGAGAGTATTATATGTCGACTTCTAAGCTCGTTGAGACAGTCACCATAGCAATGGCTTTTTTCTCTTTGAGAATTGTTCTAAATGCAATGAAGTTGAAAGCTGTGTTATGGTTTCAACATATATTTTAAAGGTCAAAGAACATAACTTCTTGTTTCTTTTTCGCTCTTCAAAACATGGGTGGCACCTTTACTACTATAACGCATGCTACAAAAGGTTCCTAGAGAAGAACTTGGGTAAAGCATAATGGGGTTTAGTTCATAAAAAAGGGAAAAAAGATTCTTGAGGAGAGAGAAACCATACAACTCTTCTATGGCACAACTATTCCTTTTTGATGTATTCTGTCCCTCTTTTTCATGCAGTCCAAAGGGGTCACATGTAGAAAAGAGGGACAGAATGCAAGTAGAGCATTGTGATGGTTATAGTGATGAATCAGTTTGGGCAGATAACATGGATACTGTGATTTTCAGTCACTAATTAGGAGTAGTCCATGAAACAGCTGATTGGCCAGGTCCTGATTTCGAGATCAGGACATCAGGAGAATCTCGGCTTAGTAATTTCCTTATATGGCAAGCCATTTTTAGCCACTTACAGAATCCAGTCCCATCATGCCCTGAGTTCTCTTTTAGGCACCTTATCAGAACAGAGGAGAGATCAAAGTAAAAAGAAACATTGAGGCCTAACTATGATATTTAGCTTCAAAAATTGTACCATATTTCTACGGATCAAATGTGTTGTAACGATAATGATCTTCTATATGAGTTAGAGGGAATGAGGCCTAGTTTATTTGCTTCAAAATGAAGGTCATGCTGCTGCAATTTTGTGTTGGCATTATTGTTTGAGGATGGCATGCTCAATAAAGAGGTTGAAATTTGAAAAAGAAAGGAGAAGTATGATACTTTTTCTTGAAGATTCTTGATTTTGGGAAAGCCAGTGCTCTACTACTGTGGGGAATTAGGTGGAGCTGACAAGTAAACTGTGTCATAATGCTATCATTGTTTTCCACGGATGTAGGCCGATTCAATTGAACTGCTTTTTTGTTGTTGTTATTAGCTGCTTTTATTTTGTCTAAGGCTATGGAAGGCCTGGCCTGGTTAAATCGGACCTGGTCCATTTGACCAGTCCGGCTCAACTAGGAAAGCAGAGCGTAGGCATTACGCTCGCATGCAAGCCAGAGGTGGAGGAGGAGGCAGTTAAGCCACCTCCCCCACGATCTCCGAACGGCTGGGATCAAGGTGGTTAAATCACCTTGAAATCCCTCCTCCCCCAGCCTCAACATGGAGCTTGGAAGAAGAAGAGCCTCTCTTCTTCTCTGTTCCAGTTTCAAGGTTGATCATTGGAGGATCTGTGTGTTCGCTGGCGCCTTTCACTTCTCCAGCATTGATCTCCAGCAGGTAACCTTCATCCTGCTTTCTATTTTCCGTGTTGTGGTTTAGTGGTAGTGAGATTTTGATGGGATTGTAATGGGAATTAGAGTTCTGGCTGAGGAAGGTGGCTCTGTTTCAAGACAAGGAGCAGAGCATCTGAGCTTGTTCGTCGGCAGCTTCCTCCTTGACTCTGATGGTGTTTCCAGCAAGGTAACTTCCACCCTTTCCTTCCTTCTTTCATGACCTTGCTATTGAATGGTGCAAGGTGGGCTTGGTCGCCGACAATCATCGGAGTTGAGCGTGAAAAGGGCCGGCTGCCCTGTTACCATGTGTTTTGAGGGCTTTAATGCCCTCTTGCGGTGGTCGTTTGAAGTCGGACCTCCATCGAAGAAGGGCTCCGGTGAGGCCGGTGTGGGAGAAGCATGGGCTGACAGGAATCCCTTCGGAGACCCTTGGGATGAGCCACCTGTGGCCGTGCCTGTGCTTGCCCACGTTCGACCTCCAGTGGCTGTGCTTGGTGGTCAAATGCGCTTGCCTCTTCGCCGGACTTGAGGGCCAGCTATGGCCAGTGTTGGAACGGCTCTCGGCGGTGTCTTGGTCGGCTAGGGGGCCAGCCATGTCCACCCTAGGCTTCCAATGGGGATTTAGAAGGAAGGCGATGGGTGAAGCCAACCGGCTTCTTAGCATTTGATTCGGTTCAATCTAATGAACCAGATTTAGTGGGTTACGCCTAATGTAAATAAGACTCAATTGAATGATTTGAATCAATTTGAACCAACCCAGTGAACTAGGATGGACTTGACCTAATAACATAAGCCTTTTGGGTTTGATTTGACCTTTCGGAGCTTAGATTCAATCAATTAATCCTGGAGACTAGGTACTAATTTAGCCTGATTAGCCTTACTATGAAAATTGGTTCAGCCTACTTGGAAGTCTTGTTCAAGTTGTCTAACCAAATGACCTATCAAGTAATCTGACTTAGGCTTAGATCTTAGGTGGGTCGAGATCCAGGTTTAATTAGATCTTAGCTCAAAATTTTGGTCCAAGCAAGTCCAAGTGCATTAAGGGTTGGGTCCAGGCTTGTGCTAGGTGGGTTATTTTAGAATTTAAAAATTTGTTGTCATGATTTTAATTATAAAAAATTAAAAAGTTTAACTAATGTGATGTAGGTGGTCAGCAGCCAAGTTGATTTGATCTTTTGGTGGATTAGAGAGAGAGGTAAGTAGGCTAATTATAAATTAAAAATTTAATAAATTACTTAATTATATATATATATATATATATATATATATATAATTTCTAATTATTATTATTGTTTAATTTTGCACTGAAAATTTTATGTTAATAATTGTTATTCTGTTATATTTGCATTCCTGAAGCTGAAATACTTTATTAACCTATAGTTTGATGGATGATCTTTATCAGATCAATTTATAAGAAATATCCTTGATCGTGGATGCATGCTGGACGAAACACTTAGTTTAAAACCTTTTTACCAAATCAAAAAATAAAACGGCTGCTCAGGGCATGCTGCTAACAAATACCATTCACCGCATCCTACAGAATAGTTGTGTCTATGCAAAACATATAAGCCCCGTTTGGTTGCGAAATAACTTATCTGGCAATAAATCTGTTAAATTATCTCTAATCTATTGCAAGCTAGAGCAAATTATTCTACCTTATAAGAGTAAGTATTGCCTTGGACCCTTTTTTTTGGCAGATTTGCCTTGGACTATTGAAATGCCTTTTCAAATAGAAACTTTTTAAAGTCTCTTTGGCAAGAATAGCTCGAATAGGCATGTTCAACTGGTGAAGTGTCTCTATTCCTTCTCAACTGTGAACAAATTCATATTTATAGCTGGTCATATTTTTCAATTCAAGTGCAATCCAATAAATATGGTTCATGTGAGTTACTTTTGGGTTAGTTCTGGACTGGAAGCAGGTCGATCCAATGCTCTTACAGCCTTAATCTTTACCCAAAAATTTCATCTATTATCTTCATGTAAACACAAGAATCATCAAAAACATAAGCTGTCAATGTTTATATGCACCACCACGAACATAAATTTGAGCTGAATGCTTTATAATTATACATAAAATAGGCATTAATTTCTTCTTGCTAATCTCTCTTGATCCCTGCAATACAATTTGCTCCAACTAATGTCATTCAATTTCTACTCAGGTGTTATATCCCGGCTTTATCAATCTTCAGCAAACTCCTATAAACTGCCAAGCTCAGTGATACAGCATCTAACAGAAACTAGACAAAGATGGGGCTTAGATTGTTATGCCAGTATGCTCAGTACTTGAAGTTCTTGCCTTCATAGGTCTGGCCAAACTGCCAGTTGCGAGGGGTGATGTGCCAGGAGGTTGATTTGCGTCCATCACTGGTTATGACTCTGAATGTTAGAGATTGGTCAGTCAAGTCTTTGTTGGTTTGCCAGTGCTGGCCCCAGTTCCGGGTCATCGTTGTCCATGGCAACTTGTTTCCTTTAACCAGCACACTCTGGACATCCCCGGCGCCGGCAGCATTCCACACAAGAACTAGGTTGAAGTAACGATTTCCAGTGATAGTGAATCTGATGCCACCTTGTCTCTTACATGGAACCCTGCAACTCAATTGGCCGTCATAAAATCTTTCAGCTTTTTCAATAAATGTTTGCTTTTTTCATGCTATATATGTGTAATATTTTGTTTTTAGATAGCATGAAATGTTTTGTTTTAGATTGAATAAAGGAAGGCCATGTAGAAGGGAATATATTAGTTGATTGATAACAAATTTCTATAAAGCGAATGAGTCGCTGGAATGTAATGTTCACATTTTCTTGAATACGCGCCTGATGAGGTTTACAGGGACAACAATCTAATATAATTTGCAAGGGAAAACATGAGCTCTGGACTCTTGCAAAAGATTAAAAAAAAAAAGAAGAAAAAAAGTGATTGAAACAAAGATTGTCTTGTACAAGGGCAACCTTGAGTTGATTGATATTCTTTTTATTATTTTCATTAATTTTATTTGTTCTGAATTTTTTTGGCTCAAATTTATTAGAAGTTAGAAGATCATATATGAAGAATGTATCTATTGTCATGCTACAAGATCAGAGATCCATCACGCCATCATTTCTAACTGAAGGTCATGTATCTATTATCAGGCTCTTGGCCTCTGCTTCGACAAAAGGAAATCATCCAAATGGTTCTACTTGCATTAGATAATTTTCCTAGAGTTCAGTCTAACATAGTGATTTTCAGTTATAGTCTTTCCGAGTCCTCCATTTGATCAGCTCAACTGATCAAATATTGCAGCAACCTCAAATTAATTTGGTCGAGAACGCTGGTTGATATAAAGCCATCATGTAAGAGGAAAAAGCAAGGACCATGAGCTAATATCTTACCTGCGGTATGCCACGGGCACAATCCCAGCTTTATACTCGGCAATTTGGAGGAAGGCCGGTTGCGTTAGATCAAAATGGACGCGCGGTGGGTTGCACCAGCCTCCATTGTCACTGGGCAAATAGTAGTTAGGTGGGCACTGATTTGTGGCAGTGACCAAAATGGAGGGGTTGCCAGGTTTGCACCACTTGGGATCATTGTGGCACTTGATCTCAAAACAAGCTCCACATGACAAGCCATCATTAAATAAAGCATTACTCAATGCGGTAGTTTGTAGCCCGTAGCCTTGACTCACTGTGTCTTGGTAACCACACGCTCCCGCTGCCAGAATTTAGAATTCTTCGATCAGATTCAAGTTGCATCAAAATGTTGCATCCTTGCTATACTCTCTTTCTTACTTAAAAAAAAAGAGATGCCAGTAAAGTGCCCCATAATATATTATAGTTAATCGAGTGGATTAATATCAGGTATAGATGGTTTTCAGAAAAATGTTCAAAGATGGGGTAACTTATTGTGGCATCAAAATAGATATAAGATATAAGCAGACATGCATGTCTTCTCGGAAGCAAACATTACCCCTTGTATCGGAGCCATCGCTGCCACCATAAAACGTAGCATGTGCAAGGTTCCATTGGCTGGCTCTGAACTTGCCGTGATGACCCGTGAGATGATGATGGGACTGACGCGAGGGGTGGGAATGGTGCTGCTTCAAGGCGATGATGCTGTGCTGGTGATCGTTACCGGCCTCGATGTAAGGTGTCGTCAAAAATACTAGCACTAAAGCGGGCACGAGGAGGGATTGCAAGGTCTCCATGGCGCCGCGGCAATGGTGCAGGCGTTGGTGTTGATGGTGGTGGTGATGGTAACCAAAGCTGGAGGCATATCCAGACCCAAATATATGGAGTTTTGCCTATATTGGGCCTGAATCTTTTCCAACTTTTAGGATGACTTGGGAAAAGGAGGTTCTGAGTGATTGTGGGTGCTTCAGGTAAAGAGCTCATCGATCCTGGCCTCTGCTCCGCCGCAAAGTACTCGGAGTCTCAGATTCAAACGTGTTAGTCTCTAAGGCGAATGTGGAAGCCTTGAAAAATTTAGGCACGTAAGCCAATTTGCTAGGCATGGCTCTGTATTATAGACATCAGATTAAGGCCCAGCGTGGCTCTAAAGTGGCCATGATTTTAGGCTCCTTGTTGAGCTTGAGCTAGGCTGAGCTCAGGATTAGGCGCTCTATTTTGACCTCTTTTCAGCAGAGACTTATTTTAGCTTCAAGAGTGCTTTGTGAGACCAAGCTCGGATCAGTTGGGCCGATTGGACTTGTCTGTCCAATTAGATGTAATCCAGGAAAAAAATAGACTTTCATTTTGAGTTGCTAGTTTGCAGGTTTGGCCCAGTAATACTGAGTTCGGCTAAGAAAATTTCCTGGTGCTGATTTTGTGCTCCATAAGATAATGTTTCTCTTTCTGTGTTGCTGGGTCTGTAAACTTTTGTGTTTTATAACTCTAGAAATTAATGAACTATCATATGGAGATCGATCTTGGAAACATCCTCCGCACAAAACTGCTGCCATTTCTTGTTCTTTACTTGCACTTTTCTGGAACAGTGAGTTTTGCTTCCAAACAGATTTAAATATTTTAAATATATAATTTCAGGAAAAAAAAATCTCATTATCCCTGCTGTTCAGTCTAGTTCATTTTTATTCTTGGTTTCTATATATATATATATATAAACACACATATAAACAATATAAAGCACACACTGGGAGGGTGGTTATAGTATTTATAATATAAATTTTTAGGTTATACTGGGTCGAGTTGGATCTTTCTTAAAATATGAACGAGCTTAAAAAATTAAGCTTAGCTTAACCCATTGATTAAAAAAAAAAAAAGAAAATCAGCTTCTTCCTGAAATATTTCAGATTAAGCTTGGATCGGCCAACAGGCTAATCGGCTGTGCCCACCCCAAGGTAATACCAAATGGGCGCTGACTTTTTTGGGTCAGGTCAGCAATTTTAGACCCAACTCCATAGTTCGAAAATCAAATTCAGGATTGGTCAGCTCAACATGGTACATAGTTCTTATCAAAGAATGGCGTTATCAATTAGCTATGTCTTGTGGCACTGGAGCATGATTTGTCTTGAGGCAACCGGATATATGTAATTTGCTCCTTGGCATTCAGGTTTTAGTTATCCATCCTATGCTTGAGGTGATCATCATGTGATTCTTGTCTATTATATTTTTTTTCTCCCATCTTGATTTGCGATGAAAGTACGATGAAAGGCGTACCAAGGAAAAATACTTGCTAGAAGAAGAGAGAAGTGCGACACTGCCGATCATTGATGGATTTTTGATTCAGTAACAACGCTTGATACACGCAGACAGCTAACAATTTTATTAAAGGATTCACCTATCTTGATTTTTTAGGTATAGAAGATTAAGTCTTAATTTCAATGCAATCTAATATTTCTGCCAATTGCCATAACTTCCCCTCAGGAAAATAACATACTCTTTGTGGGTACAGCATCGCAATTCAGCTGAACACCCACTCTCATTGCCAGATAGCATTCTTAACATGGGTCTTACCTTAAGATTGCGCATCATTAACTTTGCCTGACGGCGCTAACCTCATCCTTTATGCGATAGATTATTGCCCATGATTAGCAACTAAAGACACTGCACCCCTGAACTACTTAATTGCCCAACAACAGAAAGAGATCAGCTATAAACTTTTCTTTAATTATTATTTAAGTAGGAAGTTTCAATCCACACGCTGGTAGGAACAAAAGCGCAAATTTATTCTTAATCACACACACGGCATATTATAGAGTGGGGATTTTCTTAGTAGTGTCCATCTCCACCCCCACCACTCCCATAGCCAGAACCGTAACCAGATCCATAGCCGGAGCCAGAGCCAGAGCCAGAGCCAGAGCCAGAGCCACCGCCCGACCCACCTCCGCCACCACCACCGCCACCGCTTCCATAGCCTCCGCCGTGCGCACCACCCGCACCGTACCCAGAACCACCTCCCGAGCCATATCCTGATCCGCTCCCGCTTCCATGCCCCCCGCCGGAGCCGCCACCGCCACCACCACCTCCGCCACTCCCAGAGCCTCCGCCATTCGCACCGCCAGCGCCAGACCCATAGCCCGAACCAGAACCTTGCCCAGAGCCATAGCCTGAGCCTTCGCCACCACCTTCTCCACCGCCGCCGCCACCTCCACCACCGCCTCCCTTCCCGTATCCTCCACCAACTCCTCCGCCAGCACCCTCACCATATCCCTCTCCGTAACCAGACCCAGAACCACCCCCAGAGCCTCCACCACCACCTCCGCCACCACCATTACCACCGCCACCTCCACCGCTGATTCCAGTGAGGGATCTAGCGGCGGAGGTGAGCCCGACGCTGAGGAGAACAATTAAGGCAAGAGCCAAAAGCTTAGTGCTACTACGACTAGCCATGTTAGTTAAGTAGTGAAGCAAGGGATGGGATAGCAATGGAGGGGATTGGGGGGGTATTTATATGGTTTTGCATGACTAAAAGCCGCAATCTGAAGCCATAGTGCACGTAGTTTTGGAGAGGACCACCGTCGTGTGAAATGAGGACTTGAAGCACGTCGGCCGGTGGTTGCTTTGTTGACAATTTGATGCCTACGTGTCATCAGTTTCTTTTTCTTTTTCGAAGTTCGCTTCCACTCTCGCTTCCACTTTGTTAGTGGGATTCGATCCAATTTACCACCTAGCGATCCTTAGCCACCTTTTTTTGTGCTCTCTTTTTCTTCTATCATGGATATAGTGTGCGTTTTGCTTTCCTACGTTAGCTCGATTTTACACTCCACGTAGTTGGGGTGGTTGCAATATGAACAGTGCTTGATGCTTGACTGCTTCCATGCAGCAACCTAGCATGCTACGCCACCTTTCTCTTTTGGTTTCCTACTGATGAAAGCAGCGTGAAAAAGTGGTGACTCCACTCACTTGAAGTTCCTATGATTCGAGAGTCTCCATTTATGACTATATATAAAGAATATAATATAAAAATAGAATATAATATGAAATAAATATAAATCTAAGTATTGATAATTTTTCTATCAAGGACTAACGGATTTATTCTAACTAATATCAGTTACTGGGTCTAAATTGCCAAACCTGTCTCAAAGTTTGTTGGTCACATACGATCCCTTCTGAACAACTCTTACTCATAAAATTCTATAACAACCGACCTTGTTTATATGGGTTACACTTCAATTCCAAGCCAGCCCCTTCCAACCAAACTCGAATATACTTTAACCCTACACAAACTCTATGGCGATGACTTCTTTTATAATTTTGTACACACAACCAATCAGCTATTTGTTATCTCGTTCTCCTCCTAATCACCGCTGGCGCACCCTCTTCATCTAAACCGTCCTCCATGAACGACTTGCATTGCCTCAACTCATCCTTTGTTTCATCCAAGAAAATCTCTCTCCTTTTTTTTTTGTACTATAAAATAAATCACTGGTTTTCACATCATAAAATCTTTTTATTTATTTTAGTTTTCCGTTAATTACTTGAATGCTAGATTTTACTCAAGCATTCAAACCAAAGTTGCCTATATTAAACAAAGCCAGATTTTAATAATGTGTCAAATAATTAATTGATTCTATATCAATAAAATATATCATTAATATAGATGTATTATCATGTTTATTTTATTTCTCCTTCATATGAATTTGCACTAGTAATTTTGCAAACTCATAATAATTATAATATATTAAATAAAAAAATATGTATATAAGTACATATAATATAAATAGGAAACAATTTTATTAGGGTAAATTTGAAGATTAACTTAAGCGAGTTATTCCAGTCACAAAAAAAAAAAAAAAAAAATAGCTAGTTTATGATCTGCTAGAAAACTTAGCCATGATGAAGTTGGATTGCCAAATTTTGGATTGGATCATTTACCCTGAGTTACGCAATCTAAAGTCTTACCGATTCAATCTAGATTGGATGATTTTCAATTTCTAAAACATTAAAATGAAATAAGTCCAGCAAGCACAACCATTCCAACCATTTCTTTGGTAGTCTAACATATTGTAAACTGTATATCGAGTTTGAAAAGAATGAAATGCATAGTAAACAATGGACATGCTCATATGATTTTTTTGTGCCCAGTCTTGAATATCGTAACATGTTGGACCTAACCTACAAGGATGAACTTACCTGAGGGAAACAGTCTTGAATATCTAGCTAGCATTCGGTGCGTGCAATTACATGTTATTATTCTTTGTTGTATGGTCTATATTTGATTCGCAGATGCTAAGAAACTATAATCCCGTAGGTATTTATTAGTTCCTTTGCACAATATGCTATTAAAAAAGCATTATCATTATTATTATTATTTATGAAAATGAAGTCTTTTTATATTTGTTTCCTATCTTATATAACACTCGGCACTTTGGAGGAGGAGGAGGAAAAAAAAAGAGCGAATCTTCTGTTACTAAACATGTACTCTATTTGCATGTATACCATACATCATAGGTCATGTTAGCTGTGTCATTTTGAGGTCCAAAAAAATAATTGATCATATTTTAACTTCATTGGCTTGGGCGGAAAACTATGCAAAAATCTTAGCGTCTTATGTGACAGTACTAGCAATCGTGGCCACCATCCCTCGTTGGCACCGACAGGTTTAGCTGGGAACAACTTGATTGCAAGAAAATGACGCGGATGTGTGCGTGCACTACCGATGGATTCTGGATCTCGCCCACAGCCAAAGCGGCCGCGTGTTAAGCACTTCTTTTTTTCGAGGGGAGCGTTTGAAGCGCTTCGAAACGTCGAACGTCGCATTGTCACTTCCTACGCGCAGGTCGATTCCATCCCTGCTGTCGCCTGAGCCTATCCGGCGTCTTTTTTTTCCACCACGCAACCAATCAAAATGCGAGTCAAAGTCCGCCATGATCACCCACCTACCATTTGTTCTTGCATGACTTTTTTTTTTTTTTTTCTCTTTAGAGCTTGACCTCGATCTGCGCTCCGCCACCATCCGTAGCGAACGACCAACCCTCTTCTACTTCCGTCAGCCTGAAGCTTCTAATGTTTCCTCTTTTTTTTTTTTTTTTTTTTCTCTCTCTCTCTCTCTCTCTTCTAAAATATACTTTTGGTCCTTAAACTCTCACTCAAATATTATTTAAATTCTAAACTACCAATTATTATAGCATAACTTTCCATGCAGCCTTGCAGCCATAGAATATTATATTTTTAAAATCTTATTAAAAATTAACAAAATATATAGTTTATATGTTTTACAAATATGATTTAAGCTTGTAATAATTTGCTATAGATATGTAACAATTTATTCATTCATACTTGAATGGCATAATAGTTATTTTATTAATTTTAAATAAAAATATAATATTTTTAGGATATAGAAGGTTAAATCGTAATAACTAAAAATTTAAGAATCAAATAAAATTTGAGAGAGTTTGAAGATCAAAAGTAAATTTAAGGTTTTTTATTTTTTAATATTCATTTGTAAAGCTTTAATCTTTTGCTTGAAGTTGCTACAAATTTTAATAAAAAAATCAAAATAATATAAGGATTTATGTAAGTATTTAATTAGTTCCACATTTGTATAAGATTACAAAATTAAAATAATATGTTCTATTTAATTTTTTTTATAAAATTTTATATTGTTATAAATAACATTAGAATGAATCTAATTTATGGCTCAAATTTTGAAATTAATTATGAACAAAACATTGTAATGTTGATGGTTAAATTTGTTTATATTTAAATTCTCGCAAGAAAATGTGAGGATCCTTGGTCTAGTATCGACATCAAGATTTGATCGGAAGGAATATATATATATATATATATATATATATATATATATATATATAAACCCATAGTTTCTTCCAATAATGCCTGCCTTTGTCTATCATCTGATAAATTATATATAACCGTGCAAATTTATAGAACCTCGGTTCCGCGCAGGATGCATGATAAATGCTAGTTTTCTGATAAAAAGAGAATGGGTCCATTTTGGTGTAAATTCTCACCATATGCTTTTTTTATTATAATTATATAATTTTTTATAAGGCCAATTTAGATTGGCCTAGATTATTTTCAGATTAGTTTTACGGGATCTAGTTGTATATGGAATGCTGTCAAAATATTTGCATCAAAAGGAAAAAGAATAATGTCATTAAAGAAGTAATTAAACATTTTAATATGGGTTTTGTTGATGAATGCATCAGGAGTACTCGTTAAGAGTATTTAATAATTTTATTTATTTAATTTTCATGAAGAATAAGAAAAATAAAAGATGGATGTTCTGAAGATTGTTCATAGGCGTATTTAATATCCTTAATTCTTTGCAGTAATAAGATTCATTTTTTAACAAAAAAACCTTTTAAGAATGCATTAAAGGTTAGAGGGCAGCAATGATTATTTTTTTTTATGAGATGACGGAATGGTTACTCAGGTCATATAAAAGCTATTATTTTAAAATGATAATTATGATAATGATAAAAAGATAGGTTTGATTTTTTTTTAATTCTTATTTAGTTACTAAATTCTTATTAAATTATTGTATCAATCAACTATTGCCTTATACATTTAGTTTTATTGATTTTTTAAAATTTTTAAAGCTTAGTTATTAAGACTCTACTGTTCTCTTTTAATATCATGGTAGTCTCAATGATATAAATATAAAGGTATTAGGTAGCAATTTTTTTATTTTTTAAAAATTTTACCGCTGTACAAAATTAAAATATTAAATGTCTTTCCAAGCATCATTTAAAATTGCTTTTGTTTCCCTAAACGTCCTTTAAACGTTTCACTTTTTCTTCTTATTTTTGGTGAAAGACTGAATAAATACTGTTATTAAATTTCTCAAGGGCACTCGTCAACAAAAACCTTTTATTATTTAGGGATCGAAGCTATACCAGACTCTCACTATTTATTACAAAATACATGCGGACACGAACATTTTCGCACAAAATGACACAGACAAACAAAGAGAGATACAGAAAGACCTGTTTTCGGTGCCTTTATGGCTTCCAAAGTCATCCACGATCGTTAGGCATTGGCTTTGATTCCACTTGTTAGAGATATGGTAAGTTCGGGTTCAATCAAGAAATGACATTGGTGTACAAGTGGGAATTCAGTTCAACTTATAAACTTAATCCATTAAGTTATAGGCCCAACCATCTCTATCAAACCTTTCAACTCCAACTAATTATTTTATATAGGATTAAACTTCACATGTTATTCTTACTAAGTGTTTTAAAAGAGAAAACAAATAAGCAGGATTGATTGGGTGAATACCATATACATGTGGATAGGGATAAATTTCATGCTCTTGTATCTCTTAAAATTGCCCATTTGTTGTATCTAAATATATACTTAAGTATACAAAATCAACTGCAGCATAAGACCATTTAGGTCAGTGCTAGGACTCATCAGCTAAGAAAACCGAACAAATGTTACGTGGGGGATTGCATGAGCTATGCATGCACATGAAATGCACAAAGCATAAAGTTTGTTACTATTTGGATAAATTTTTCTTTAGTTATTTTGTTAGTTGCTATTTGGATAAGTTTTTCTTTAGTTGTTTTCTTTATTTCTATTTGGATAAGTATTTCTATAGTTATTTTGAAGGAGTCTTTGTTAGTTTTTACTTCGTTTAGATTTTTATTTAAAGATTATTATGTTTTTCAATTGTTGGTAAAATTGTGACCTCTTGCTTGTATAAACAAGAAGTGATTATCAATAAAATCTTTTTACTTCATACTTCTTTTCCTTTCTACTTTAATTGAGAATGTAGTTGGATCAACGTTGTTGGTTCTTAAATAAGTTGCTAACCTTGGTAATTTTTATGAAACTTTTTCTCCTATAAAGATCCTAAAAGCATAAACAAGAAAGCATGCGAAAAATCATATTGACATGTGTTTAATTCTATACCAGATATGCGCATTAAAAAAGCCTTAGGAACCTATGTAAGAATCCTCGTCAAGACACTTCTAGTTGGCATATTTTCGAGCGAGTTCCTTCGAGTGAGTTCCATGTTATTATAACTTTTAAGTTAGCACTCTTCGAGTGAGTTCCACGTTACCATAACTTTAGTCACATAGCAGCGTAACTGCTGCAGCCTGAACGTAGCAAACCTCTCATTTCTCGTGTCCAAGAAAACATGCACGTAGTTCCTTGTTTTATGCCAAAGCGGGGCAGAACGTTTGCCTTTGTTGCAAAAGTCGAAGAAAGTCTGGACCATTACGGCATGCGGATGAACAACAAAGGGAGCTTGCAAAATGCAAGGACCACTGAACTAGCTCTACCTAATTACCCAACAGCAGAAAGAGATCAGCTATAAGCTTTTCTTTAATTATTATTTAAGTAGGAAGTCTCATTTCACACGCTAGTAGGAAGAAAAGCACAAACTTATTCTTAACCACACGCAGGGCATATTATAGAGTGGGGGGATTTTCTTTTAGTAGTGTCCATCTCCACCCCCACCACTCCCATAGCCAGAACCGTAACCAGACCCATAGCCGGAGCCAGAGCCAGAGCCACCGCCCGACCCACCTCCGCCACCACCACCGCCACCGCTTCCATAGCCTCCGCCATGCGCACCACCCGCACCGTACCCAGAACCACCTCCCGAGCCATATCCTGATCCGCTCCCACTTCCATGCCCCCCGCCGGAGCCGCCACCGCCACCACCACCTCCGCCGCTCCCATAGCCTCCGCCATGCGCACCGCCGGCGCCAGACCCATAGCCCGAACCAGAACCTTGCCCAGAGCCATAGCCTGAGCCTTCGCCACCACCTTCTCCACCGCCGCCGCCACCTCCACCACCGCCTCCCTTCCCGTATCCTCCACCAACTCCTCCGCCAGCACCCTCACCGTACCCCTCACCATATCCTTTTCCGTAACCAGACCCAGAACCACCTCCAGAACTTCCACCACCACCTCCGCCGCCACCACCATTACCACCGCCACCTCCACCGCTGATTCCAGTGAGGGATCTAGCGGCGGAGGTGAGCCCGACGCTGAGGAGAACAATTAAGGCAAGAGCCAAAAGCTTAGTGCTACTACGACTAGCCATGTTAGTTAAGTAGTGAAGCAAGGGATGGGATGGCAATGGAGGGGATTGGGGGGGTATTTATATGGTTTCGCATGACTAAGAGCCGCAATCTGAAGCCATAGTGCACGTAGTTTTGGGGAGGACCACCGTCGTGTGAAACGAGGACTTGAAGCACGTCGGCCGGTGGTTGCTTTGTTGACAATTTGATGCCTACGTGTCATCAGTTTCTTTTTCTCTCTGCTTTTCGAAGCTCGCTTCAACTTTGCTAGTGGGATTCGATCCAATTTGCCACCTACCGACCCTTACCCACCTTTTTTTTATTCTCTTTTTCTTCTATCATTGACATAATATACGTTTTGCTTTCCAATGCTAGCTGGAGTTTGCACCCCCAGAGACGAGGTGGTCGCAATATGAACCATGCTCGATGCTCGGTTGCTTTCATGCAGCAAATTATCATGCTACCGTACCTTTCTCGATTGGTTTCTTGATGATGAAAGCAGTGTGAAAATGTGACCAATCTACTCACTTGAATTTCCAATGATCCGAGAGTCTCCATTAATGACAACGCATAAATAAAATAATATAAAAATGTAATTTACTATGAAGTAAATATAAATCAAAGGAATGATAAATATCTAACAAGAAAAAATCCAAAACTATCCGATTTATTGTATCTAATATTAGTTATTGGGGTAATATCTCAAAGTTTGCTGGTCACGTACGATCCCTTCCGAAAAACTCTCATTTATAAAATTCTATGACAACCAACCTTGTTTATGTGGGCTACGCTTCAATTCCAGGTCAGCCGCTTCCACCTTAACTCGAATGTACTTTAAACCAATCAATCAGCTATAATTTTCTATGGGAATGACTACTATAATTTTCTACACCCAACCAATCAGCTATTTGTCTTCGTATTTAAGTTCCCTCCCAATCACCCCTTCTCCTCCTTCTTGATCTAAGCCGTCCTCCATGAACGACTTACATGCCCTCAACTCAACCTTTGTTTCATCCAAGAAATCTCTTTTTTTCGTACCATAAAGTAAATCACTGATTTTCAAAACATAATATCTTGCTATTTATTTTAGTTTTTCATTAATTACTTGAATGCTAGATTTTTGCTCAAGCATTTAATCCAAAGTTGCCTATCTCATGCGAAGCCAAATATTAACGCTATATCAAAAAATGAATTAATGCTATATCAATAAAAGTTATTATTAATACAGATCTATTATTGTGTTCATTCTATTTCTTCTTCATTTGCATTTGCATGGCTAGTAGTAATTTTGCAAAATAATAATAATAATAATAATAATAATAATAATAAATGTATATAAGTACATAAACTATAAATAGAGAATAATTTTATTAGGGTAAGTTTGAAGATTAACTTAAGCTAGTTTATGATCTACCAAAAAATTTAGCTAATATGAATTAGAATTATAATATTTTAGATTGGATCATTTACTTTGACTGATGCAATCTAATGCATGATCTAATTAAAAGTCCTACTGATTCGATCTAGATTGGATGGTTCTTAAGTTCTAAAACATTAGGATGAAAGAAGTCCAATAGGCTCAACCATTCCAACCATTTCTTTTTTGGTCTAATATATTGCAAACCGTATCTTAGAAGTTAAAAGATGATATAGAAAGCTAGGTTCAAGGAATATAAAGAATTATATCATAAAATAGAAACTAAAGATGAAGAGAAAAATATATATATAATTATAATATTAGGCGAAAAAAAAACTATAGACTTGATTCAAATTAAATGAAAGATAATGATAAAAGAAGTTTTGATCAACAAAGATGACATTAAAGAAAGATAAAAAGCTATTTTAATTAATTATTAAATAAAAATTATGTAATAATTTAGAATGCTTTACTAGTTCTATTGAGGATAGAATATGATGTATACAGATAGAGTTAAGACATCTGAGGTAAAAGAAGCTATAAAAAAAATAAAAATAGAAAAAATAGTGGGACTTGACAAAATTCCATCGACATTTGGAAATATTTAGGATATGAGTAACTTGAATAACAAATTTATTTAATTAGATATTAAAGTCTAAAAAGATGTCTGATGAATGGAGAAAGAATAATATGGTACTGATTTATAAAAATAAAAGTAATATTTAAAACTATTCTAACTATCGTAATATTAAGCTCATGAATCATACTAAAAAACTATAGAAGGAAATAATTGAGCATAGATTAAGATATACAACAAAAATATCAGAGAATCAATTTACTTTTATATAAAAAATTAATTATAAAAGCTATTTTTTGCTTTAGAAAGTTAATAAAGAAGTAAACACAAAAGAAATAAGATCATTACATGATTTTGAAAAGCATATAATTTAGATCTTCATATATATTAAAGGAAAAAGAAGTAAAAATAGATCAAAAATTATATTAAAGAAAGTATTTAAGAAAAACTTGAAATCTTTATATCTTGTTGAAAATATGATTCAAAATTAAGCAAAATAGAGAAAAAAGATTCATGTAGCCGATCCTAACAAGTTTGGAATTAAAGCTTTGTTGTTGTTGATGATTATGATGATGATGATGATAGTAGGAAAAGGGTTATTTCTGAATTGAACTTTTCTCTTAGAAAAAGATGCCATATCCTTAAATTTGGTAAAAGATATTGTCTTAAAAAAAGCTCTTAAGTCAATATGCAGATATATGAGACACATATTTCTATGTATTCGGGTCTATTTTGAGTTAGGTTCATAAGTGTCTCTTGAAGTTTTAAAAGGACATGGCTTATAGATTTCTTCATTGTGACGTTTAAGTTTCTATATCATCACTCTTGGAATCTTGTACCATGTCTTTTAAGTTATAATGATACATACATACATACATACATATTTGAAATCAGTCATTTTGTCCATGGGTAAAAAGTGAATGAAAATCTCATTGAATATTCTCTATCCTATTCCACTCTCCACCTCAATAGTATATAGAGTGATTTTGAGTCTTATTTTGCTTCAACTACTTTTAGCAAGTACATGTTATTCTTATCATTGAATATAGAGCTCTTCCATTTTTCGCCACCTCATTGCATTCAATCATATCAAAAAAAAAATCTTTTTTTCTTTCAATCTTGAGCTACCTTATCTTTCAAAAAGCTGTCCACAGCAGCACACAAAAAAACTTAACTGTTCTTTTTCTATCCTAATTATTCTCTTATAATTTTCTTTTCACTTTGTAAATAGATTATATATATTTTAATAAATTGAGGGGGCCTTTTACCCCCTCTTACCCGTCCAAAAGATGGCTGGTATCATTGGTTTTTGTATTTTGTGGCATCTGAGGTCTAAAACTACCGATAATATTCCAACTTAATTTTGTGGCATGGGCTGAAAATGATAGAAGGAATCTTAACGTCGTCCCATGTAATGGTACTAGCAATCATCGTCATGATCCATTATATGCACCGACGGGTTTAAGTTGGGAACAACCAGCAAGAAAACGATGCGGATGTTTACGTGCACCATCGATTGATTCTGGACCTCGCCCGCAGCCAAGCGGCCGCGTTTGAAGCACCTCGAAACGACTCATTGCCACCATATAACCACTTCCTCCGCAGGTCAATTCCATCCTTCTGTCGCCTGAGCTTATCAGGCACATCTCTTCCACCAAGCAACCAATCAAAATGCGAGTCAAAGCCCTCCGGCGCCGCCCACTTACCACTCGTTCTTTGCATGTCCTTCTCTTTCTCTTCAGAGCCTGACCTCGATCTGCACTCCCCTCTATCCGGACCGAACGTCCAACCCCACCAACCCTCTCCTACTTTCCGTCAGTCCTAAGCTTCTCAAAATTCTTTTCATATCATTTAAAAAAGCTTCGCTTCCTTCGCTGGAGGATACCATAATTTGAATAGAAAGAATATGAGAGGATTTAATGATGACGGTAGTTTAAATCAGAATTTTTTCTCAGATAGAGAGATGAAAGAAATTGAACATCCAAATTTACATTTTCATTTTAAAATCATACTTATCTATCTAATAATACGTTACCCACTCACAACTAATTACATTTGATTTTTAAACTCAACAAACTACCAGACTTATTAATAAAATACTTATCGTATAATAACGATAACAATAAGAAATTAAATTTTAATACTCCCCCTTAATTCCTTACTGTGACAATTAATAATTCTCTAAAGTACTGAAACTTGTTTCTTGAAAATGCTTTAATAAAAATATCTGCAACTTGATCATTGAAGCTGCAATATTTGATTAGAATCTTCTTCTTCTCCATTCTTTGTCACGCCCGAACCCAGTTGGTGGTGGCCTCGGGGGTGACAAATTTCGCCCGCATGTAACCCGGGCATGCAAAGGCATCCAGTACAGTATCATTTATAAACAAGGAGGGTTAACAAATATATAACATACAAAATTTAATCCTCCATAATACAAATTATGTAATGTTAGGCAACAAACCAAAGTTTCAAAATAAATCCAAATGGGGTTACATATAACAAAATATAATCAATTTACATCAAGAAGCTCCCAATTACCCCTGTTGTTGCCCCTGATAATTTTGTGGCTCTGAAAAAAACATTGTAAAATTTAATGAGTTTACACTTAGTAAATAAGCCTACTATTATATGATATAACCAAATAAGAATTTTATCAAGTCAAATACATGTCATGCTTCCAAATTTAAAAACATTTCATCATATTATAGAATTATACAAATCTCATGTTCAAATAAATTGGAAGCAATTATTATGAAATAATATTTCAAAATACCATTTCAATTCTAAATCACTGTAAATCTCATTTTATACTAATGTCTCACGTCCATGTAATAAATATCCCAAGGATGTAACCTCTCTGTACGCCCCCAGTGGAGGAAGGGTGCCGGAGTCAATTAGCATATAATGCTATATCCTGTCACAGCACATCCCTAGGATGTGTGTTCTCCACATATTCCTCCTGTGGAGGTGGGTCCCGAAGTCATGTAACATATAATGTGGACCATGATGACATATAATAACACAATCACAAATAACATTTATTTGCATAACAGCAAACATATATCAATTTACTTTTCATATTTTACCAAATTTGGTAATTTCACATAATAATGTAATAATTAGTTGCATGTATAAAATGCCAATTTAATTTATCAAAATTAACAATAATCAAGTCAAATAATTCATTTGCATAAATGTGGTACCATCAATATCATTTTTCAAATAATACTATAAATCAATTTCATTATTTCAATAATGGCATAATTTAATAATGATTTAAAAAAAATCATTATAACTAGCTTACTTACTTTACAATGCTAATCCCAAAGCATAAATCAGTTGTATGGACCTCTGGGTACCTACAACATAATTTTTCAGATTTTTAAATTTCAATTTTTTGGATGTCAAACTGACTCCTACACTTAACCCAATCTAATCCTAGGCGCAACTTGGGGCTTGAATATCTCCAAATATAGAAGCCCAAATGGGGAAATAAAAATTCTCCGACAAACTAGGATCCATGCTGATCACGACCATATTTTTCTTTTATTGGGCCGGGCTCAATTTGGGGCCCAAAAATTTGGCCCAAAAGGGCTAACTGGACTGGGCCGAAGCCGGCCCAGTCCCCCTTTTTTTTTTTTTTCTTTTTCTCTGTTTCACCCCTGGTTCAGGTGAACCAGGGGTGGCTGATGGCCGGCGGCCTAGGGCCGCCGCCGGCCCTCCCCGGGGTCGGCTGGCTGCCGACGATCGACCCCAGGCGGGCGGCCGCCCCCCTCTCCTCTCTTTTCTTCTCTTTTTTTTTTTTTCTTCTTCTTCCTCTTCTTCTTCCTCTTACTATGCCAGCGGCACGGCTGGCCACCGTTGGCAGGCCGAACCTCACCAGACGCCGCCCCGACGCCGATGGGGGCCGCAGGCCAGAACCCGGGCCCGACGAGCCGGCGGGCACGCCGCTGGGCTCGGACCAACACGGGAGCCGGCTTGGCTCCCGCGACAGGGGAGGGCCGTTCGGCCCTCTCCCTCCCTTCTCTCCCTTGCCGGCGCCGATGCGCGCGCACCCACGCGTGCGTCGCAATAAAAAAAGAAAGATTAATGCGTGGGGGTTTACAATTGCATCTCTAATAAAGTGATGCTTGATGGCAATGTGTCTTATACGGCTATGGTAGACTGGATTCTTAATCATAATAATTGCTGATTTATTATCACACAAGATTGGAGTAGCTTCTTCTTGCTTCTCACCAATATCCTTTAAAATACGCCTTAACCATATTGCTTGTGAAGCTGCCAATGATGCTGAAACATATTCAGCCTCGGCTGATAATTGTACCACTGTTTGTTGTTTCTTAGAAGCCCAAGCAACTGCTCTTGAACCAAGAGAAAAAATATATCCTGAAGTGCTTATTATATCATCAATACATCCAGCCCAATTATAGCTACAAAATCCCAATAATTTTGCATCAATATTCTTCTCATACCAAACACCAAAATCAATAGTACCTTGAATGTATCACAACACTCTCTTAGCAGCTCCAAAATGAATTTGAGTAGGTTTGTGCATAAACCTAGACAACAAACTTACTGCATACATAATATTAGGTCTAGTAGTTGTCAAATATAATAAACTTCCAATCAAGCTTCTATAGAGTGATGCATTCACTTCTTTGCTTATATCTTCTTTGTTTAGCTTTTCATTCACAACCAATGGAGTACAAACTGATTTACAATTTACCATTCGAAATTTTTCAAGAAGAGTTTTTGCATACTTCTTTTGGCAAATAAACACTCCTTCTTCTTGATAAATTTCAATGCCCAAGAATTGATGTAATAAACCCAAGTCACTCATTTCATATTTTTGTTTCATCTCCATTTTAAAGTTAGCAATCATTCTTTCATCATTACCAGTAATCACCATATCATCAACATAGAGAGAAATAATAAGAATGTCAGATATGCCTTGCTTCTTAATATATAATGTTGGCTCATTCTTGCTTTTTTGAAAACCTTTGTTGTTGAAGTAGGCATCGATCTCACTATACCAAGTTCGAGGTGCTTGTTTGAGGCCATACAAAGCCTTTTTTAGCTTGTAGACTTTTTCTTCTTCTCCATTTGCCACAAAGCCTTGAGGTTGCTCTACATAAACCATTCAAGAATACTGATTTTACATCAAGTTGATGCAATAACCAGCCATTTTTAGCTGCCAAGGCAATAAGAACTCTAATTATATCATGCCAAGCCACTGGAGCAAATGTCTCTTCATAGTCAATTCCCGGTTGTTGAGAATACCCTTTATCTACAAGCCTTGCTTTGTTCTTTTGGATAGTACCATCCGAATTGAATTTCATTTTGCAGATCCACTTCACACCAATCACTTCTTTGTCTTTTGGTCTTTCAACTAACTCCCAAGTTTTGTTCTTCTCAATTACATTAATTTCTTCTTCCATAGCTTTCTTCCAAATCTTTTCTTTAATTGCTTCTTCAAAACTTTCTGGCTCGACAATACAAAAATTGCAGCTAGCATACACATCACTAAGGCATTTCATTTTCCTTGGAGGTGTACTTGATGATGAATAACTAGAGCTTGATGATGAACTTGGATATATTTGTGGAGACATTTGTGGTGCATCTTCATGAACATTATCTTCATATTCTTGAATTTCTGGTGTTTCATTGAAAATAATGGCCTGACTTTGGACTTTCTTCTCTTTCCAATCCCATGTATCCTTCTCATTAAAAATAACATCTCTACTAATAATCAACTTATTTTTCTTCAAGCTGAAAAGTTTATAGCCCTTTGATTTTGAGCTATAACCCACAAAAATACATTTCTCACTAGTCTCATCAAACTTGTTTCTAACATTCTTTGGAACATGAGCAAAACAAATACATCCAAAAACCTTTAAGTGATTCACTGATGGCTTCTTTCCACTCCAAGCTTCAATCGGAGTTTGATTAATCACTGCTTTTGTTGGGCATTTATTCAACAAATAAACTGCAGTAGAAATTGCTTCACTCCAAAAAGACAAAGGCAGCCCCTTCTCATGAAGCATTGCTTTTGACATCTCCATAATGGTTCTATTCTTTCTTTTCGCCACTCCATTTTGTTATGGAGTGTATCCAACCGTAAGCTGTCTATTCAAGCCAATATCTTCACAAAAATTATCAAATTCATTTGAGTTATACTCACTACCTCTATCACTTCTTAACACTTTAATCAAATGTCCACTTTGCCTCTCTACAAAATTCTGAAATTTTTTATAGATACTGAACACATTTGATTTTTGTCTCATAAAATATACCCATGTCATTCTAGAGAAGTTATCAATAAAGGTTAGAAGTATTTGTTACCTCCATGAGATAGTGTTGACATAAGACCACATACATCTGTGTGAACAAGCTCCAATGGTGCTCTAGCTCTCCATGCCTTCTCTTTTGGATATGCTTATCGGTGTTGCTTCCCAAGTGCACAACCTTTACAAACTTCTTTTAATTCTTGTATAGATGGCAGTCCATACACAATGTTCTTCTGCTGAAGATTCTTCAAGCTTTGAAAATTCAAATACCCAAGTCTTCTATGCCATAACTATGAGTCACCAACATATCCATCTTCAAAGCTACATCATTCTTGTAAGAGAAAGTTAGAGGAAAACTTCTATTTTTCTCCATCTTGATCTTTGCTACAGCTTGATTTCTTTTATCAAAAATTTTGCAAGAGTTTTCTTCAAAGTAAACCGAGTATCCATGATCAACAAGTTGTCCAACACTTAACAAGTTTTGCTCCAGTTCTGGAACTAGCAGCACATCGCGGATATATCTTATTCCCTTCTTTGTTTCTATGGCAATTATACATTTTCCTTTTGCTTGAACTAAGGCACCATTACCCATCTTCACTTGAGAATTGGTAGTTGAATCAATCTCCATAAAAATTATTTCATTGCTGGTCATATGATTGCTACACCCACTATTAAGAAACCAAACATCATGCTTTTGGTCCATAGCTGCTTGATAAGCATAGAACAGATTGGCTTCACCTTCTTTTTCTTCAATAAAATTTGCTTGCTGATTTTTCTTCAAGTAACAATCTTTTTGGATATGACCAAACTTTTTGCAATTGTGACATTAAGACTTTCCTCGAAACCAATAATCTTTCTCTACATGGCTACTTGTTTGATAAATTATACATTTTTGTTGCGTGAACTCCTCATTAATTTGCCTTCTAAAGATGCTTCTTCCTTTTCCTCTTGAGTTGCTTCTACCTTTTTCTCTTGTATGTCGTCCACCTCTTGAAGATTCTTCTTTTTTTTTTTTGATTCGTTTTGATGTTCCAGTCAAATGCGGAAGGGGAGCACCGCGTTGCTATGAGAATGAAAAGATTTGAGCGGTGGAGACTCGACGGAGGATCGTCGGCGATGCTCTAATACCAGTATGATGGCTATAGTTTCAGCCAGAATTTTTTCTCAGGAAGAAAGGTGAAAGAAGTGGAACATCCGAATTCATATTTTCATTTTGAAATCATACTTATCTATCCAACAATACGTTACCCACTCACAACTAACTACATTTGATTTTAAACTCAACAAACTACCAGACTTATTAATAAAATACTTATCGTATAATAACGATAACAATAAGGAATTAAATTTTAACATTTAAGCAGGACGTAGTTAATTAGTTCCACATTTGCATAAGATCAAGTAATAGAAACAATATCGTCTGTCTAATTTTTTATATAAAATTTTGTATTATTACAAAAAATATTAGAGTAAATCTGATTCATAATCTATGCGGATTAAGGAGTACTACAGCACATATTTTTGGTATTGATTATAATAAATTATAGTGTTTATGATTTGATTTAACTGCGGTTAGATTCTTAATCCTACTAGAGTACTTAAGGAATCAAGTTTAATGATGGTACTAAGATTTGAATGAGAGAAATATAAAAATTTATAGTAACTTGTTTTTGTTGACATTTTTTCGGTATGCTCTAATAATGCTCAAGAAGAAATGCTTGGAGTGGGAGAAATATCATTTCATAATATCATTTCATAAAACTGTCCACACTACTTAAACTCAATACATATTGTCCTATATACAGATATATGAAGGTGACTTTTGGTCTACCTCATAAATACAGAGTAATCCATAATTCTTTGAATATCTAAATGACTCTTAGATTTTCTAACTGATTCTTAATTTTTCTAAATAACTATTAGAATTCTTGACTCATTTAACTCACATAGAAAATATAACAACTCTTAGACTTCCACTCTCATTAATTATAAATTAACTCCAACATCCCCCCTTAATTTGTAATTTTTCATAATATCTTCAATTACTGATCTGAACCGTAACTAGAACGAAAATCTCTTATGACAAATGCTCTTCTCATTGATATATGAGGTAGAGACCTTGTATCTTCTTCAATCACTCTTTCTTCATCTTTCATGATAATAACTCCTTTTTTTTATCTTCAACTTCAGCTCATTTAATTCTTTAATTACATATTCATATTTGTTCTTCCAACTCTTCATAGGCTTCATGCAAATTTTGCACAGATTTTTTGACATTTTCAATTTCCTTATATGGCGCAACCACAACTATTATCTTTTCATCCTCCATTTTACTCAATTGGTATTGTTAATGAGGTATCTTATCTTTAACCTCTGAAGACTGTTCTTGTCTTCTTTATCTTTTGCAAAGTCTCTTTTCTTAGACTTGCACACTTCTCAACGGGTTTATTTTGACCTGGAGTTTTATCATCTTGATGGAGGATATGAACAACTTCTTTACGAACTTCTTCCGACTCTGAAGCTACTCTCCACTTCTCTAGCTCTCTGTCTCTTTGGCTCTTTGGCACTCTAGCTCTCTTTCTTGCCTTAGGATTAACCAAGCTCTCTAGCTCTGATACCACTTTGTTGACATTTTTTCGATATTGCTCTAATAATGCTCAAGGAGAAATGCTTGGAGTGGAAGAAATATCATTTCATAAAACTCTCCACACTACTTAGAGTCAATACATATTGTTTTATATATAGATATATGAAGGTGACTTTTGGTCTACCCCCATAAATACAGAGTAATCCATAACTCTTTGAATATCTAAATGACTCTTAAATTTTCTAACTGATTCTTAATTTTTCTAAATAACTCTTAGAATTCTTGACTCATTTAACTTACATAGAAAATATAACAACTCTTAGACTTCCACTCTCATTAATTACAAATTAACTCCAACATCCCCCCTTAATTTGTAATTTTTCATAATATCTTTAATTACCGATCTAAACCGCAACCAAAAGGAAAATCTCTTATGACACATGCTCTTTTCATTGATCTATGAGGTGAAGACCTTATATCTTCTTCAATCACCCTTTCTTCATCTTCCATGATAACTCCTTTTTTTATCTTCAACTTCAGCTCATTTAATTCTTTAATTATATCTTCATATTTATTCTTCAGCTCTTCATAGGCTTCATGCAAATCTTGCACAGATATCTTGACATCTTCAATTTCCTTGTATGGCGCAATCACAACTATTATCTTTTCACCCTCTATTTTGCTTAATTGGTATTGTTAACGAAGTCTCTTATCTTTAACCTCTGAAAACTTCTTGTCTTTCTTTTTCTTTTGCAAAATCTCTTTTCTTTTGCAAAATCTCTTTTCTTAGACTTGCACACTTCTCAACGGGTTTCTTTTGACCCGGAGTCTTATCACCTTAATGGAGGATATGAACAACTTTTTTACGAACTTTTTTCGACTCTGAAGCTACTCTCCGCTTCTCTGGCTCTTTGATTCTTTGGCTCTTTAGCACTCTGGCTTTCTTTTTTTGCTTTAGGATTAATCAGGCTCTCTAGCTCTAATACCACTTTGTTGATATTTTTTCGGTATTGCTCTAATAATGCTCAAGGAGAAATGCTTGGAGTGGAAGAAATATTATTTTATAAAGATATATGAAGGTGACTTTTGATCTACCCCCTAAATATAGAGTAATCCATATCTCTTTGAATATCTAAATGACTCTTAGATTTCTTAATTGATTCTTAATTTTTTTGAATAATTCTTAGAATTTTTGACTCATTTAACTTACATAAAAAATATAATAACTCTTAGACTTTCATTTTCATTAATTACAAATTAATTCCAACAGTTTTTAGCTTCATATTAATTGTACGTTAAGAAAAGTTGATCAACATTAGGATAACTAAATAATATATTTTGACCAGACTTATCGAAAAAACCATTTATGGCTACAGTTCAAACAGCGTATGGACTGATCTGTGTGCTCTGGATAGTTTTTTTTTTTTTTTTGGGTGGAAGGAAAAGGTGAGGGAAAAAGAGATTCCCCCACCGAATTTTACCTGCTGTAGCCAGCTTAGTTTGCAGTTTCAGCTACATACGAACTCCGGCTTCAATTTTTGCTCTATTGATTTCCTCTATATATGAAACGTGGCTTGCGTGAAATCCCATTTGAGCAGTTGGAGATGAAGCTGATGGTCTTTATTGTCGGCAGCAATGATATCTGCGAGCCAGTTCATTTTGATATCAACGTTGGATTTGGGTGGCCTTTTCCAACACCATTTTGACAAACGAAACGCGAACGTCCTAAACGGAGTTGATAACTGGTAGTGGTTGTTTAGGTGCTGGAACATACCTGGGTGGTACGTAAAATATAGGAGCTAGTACGTACCCATCATAGCAATGAAAATAATTTATCACTATCTTTCGTGCAGGCCATATGCATAGAGTGGATGCCAACGGTCTAACAAGCTGCGAATTCAGCGAAACGAGGCAAATTATAGGGTTCTAAATGAACTAATGTTGAAGAAAATGAGATTTACTATAGATGTAGCTCTCTATTACATTTCAAAATAATTTTACATTGAATGAAAAAAAAAATATATATAATTATAATTCAAGTTTACTTATTATCTATTTACTTTCACTCGAATTTTTGAACCACATAATTTCGGTCCACTAATGGATTAATTAGATCAGCAATTAGGATTGGGACATTACGAACGATATCAGAATCGATTCGAGTATGCAAAAGTTGATGGATATGAGAAAAGAGCTTGTCAAATGGTATTAGAGCCGATTCGAGTGTGCAAAAATTGATGGACATGAGAAAAGGGCTACTCATGGAACGGTGATAAAGTTTCATCATGATATCAAGCCATCCTTATAACATCAATGACTCAATTCGAGGTAGATTCTGTCTAGTTTGTGGCGTGCGATGAGGATGAGATGCGTTTCATATGCATTTACATTCCTTTAGAGACAAATTGGTGCTCAATCACACCTACGACAAGTACATTTATTAACTTGTTTGGGTTATGCTAAAATTTTATTTTTATTTTATATTATTTATAATTATTTTAGTACTGTCTTAACTAGAATAGAAAAACTTTTTAGATGGGCATAGAAAAGTATAATAGGATCATAATCTAATTTCAATTAGGACTGATGAACTTAGTCATTTATAAATACTTCAGTCCTTATCAGCGGATGAGCATAGCATTCTTCTTTAGTTTCGATTTCTGAATGCTTAATCCTCAACAAGGCATTTCTTAGAAAGTATTCTTTATAATTCTTTTATATTTTACCAATAAAGATTTGGTATTCCCTTCAATTTTATTTTCCTCGCGTATCGATCAAATTGCGATGCTTATTCATGGTGATCTGAAGCAAACCCCGTTCCAATCATCCACCCACCCACCCACGTGGTTTGGGGGAGGGGAGCGTAACAAACGCCTAGCCTACAATCATGCGGAAAGAAACCCTGAAGTCCCTCTCCCCTGTTTCGGAAACCTTTCGTCCCCTGCTTCATCAAGCGATTCAGATCCCAGCGCGCGTTATTTAAAACAAAAAAAAAAAAATTTGCGATGTTGGCCAGAAATCATGCCAAATCGTCTGAAGATCCAGTGACAGAAGGTTGTGATGCCGTTTCTCCATTCAAACTTTTAAAAGTTCGCGATGAGCAGAGACAGTGAAGCTCTCTGTTGTCAATCCAACACAACAATGCAAGAGATTGGGAACCTCACCAAAGATCATCAGAATATTAGGGGAAAAAAAAATCTGGTCCCTTGTCTCCATCGATCAGAATATTAGAAGCGCTCTTCTCGCTCGAGAGTCCGCTTGCTTTATCATGCACCAGCGCTCTGAAAATGGCTGAAAATCGTGCCGAAGCCCGGCTTGATGGGCATGGATATTCGGATTCTACTCCACGGGTTCCTCCATCGCTACCTTCTAAAGCCTGCATGCCATGGCCTTTCACGGCATCAAACTCATCCCTTCGCGATGGATCTAAGACGCTGGCCATCGGAGGACTTCTCCAGACGTAGAGGACGTGTGAGCACCGGGAGAATAGGGCGCCATAAAGGTAGAGGTGGTCTCTTTCCGTCGCTGCCATCAGGTTATCCTCCGCTTTGTATGAGAAAAAAAATAATAAAAAAAAAGGGCGAAGGCGTCCTGTCGATTGAACCCTTAGAAACCCTCTACGAACTCCTTGCGCCGAGCCAATCTTGCTGGCTGGCTGGGCGAGTCTGCAATTTGGTTGTGAGGAATGGAAGTTCCTCTGTTCTGGTCCTGTAGTATCCTTCCATCTTATTCAAGAATCCATCACGATGCGACCGCTGGGTGATTTTTTTTATTTGGGGCTGGTTAGCTGGGAATCATCTGGGCTTACCTTCTAACTTATGCTTGAACCCTTAAACGCAGAAAATAGATTTTGATCATTTGGATTGAAGCCTATTTTAATTACTTAAGCTTATTATTTTGGTCTAGGATGAATAAATGGAAATCAAAATTAGTTTTAATTAGTAAATCGAGACCTACTTTAGGGGAGGTAATATATTTTTTTTGTTGAGAGCATTTGCATGAATAATTAAATAAGTTTATATATATATATATATGTTGGTTTGATGTAACATGGTATGATCTGTATTATTAAAGAAAACTATGAATTTCACACGTAGCTAGTATGATGTGGTATAGAATAAAGTTAAAGTTTGATTGAATAATTGATTTTAATATTGAACTATTGGATTAGTCATATGTTATGAATTGCTTGCTACAAGCTAAAGTGTAACGTTATGAATTATCGTACCATATGCCAAAGTATGATATTATGAATGATCCGATAAAGATCGAAGTATAATACTATGGATTGCCTACTATAAAAAAAAGTGTACCATTGTTGATTACCCCATCATGGATTGAACCATGATCGTGGTTAATTTAATGTCCAATTGCATTGACTTGATGTTGATATATATTTTACAAATATTCATGCTGGCATGTGATTATTTTATTTTACTTTATCAGTAGTAAATACATAATGTGAAAAAATATAGTGTAGATGATTTATGATGTATATGTTATTTATATTCATATTGATTTGCATTTATGGATTCTTATTAAGCTTTTTTAGTTCACTTTATCTTTTAAATTTTTATATTATTTTGCAGAGCCTGAAATTAAGTAACCTACATCGGAATTGGGTAACATAGAAGTGTCTAAATAAACCAACTCGTTGTCTAAATAAACTAACTTTAATACTGTTAGAATAAAAAACATATATGATATAGTTCAATTTTTATTTTAAAAATATTTTATTTGATATTTATTTTAAATTAAAAAAATATTATTATCATTGATTATTATTATGAATTTAATATTTCAGTATGCATTGAATATTTTTAAAGATTTATTTTAAAAAATATACGACCATGCTACGAATTAGCTTATGTGTTGAGTTTAAACCATTTCATTGCCACCCTATATATTATCATATGGTAGATGCGATTTTCTATATAATATAAGAACAAGACAAGTTTTACTATAAAGTATCAGAGTTATGTGACATTTTCCTCGCGATATCAGAGCTATACAAGTATTTCTACTACCTTACCATAATAAAGGAGTTTGCCTTTTCAAAAACCATGCCTCAACTTACTCTCAAACCTTGAATCTTGCACCGTTAAATTTACCTGCCACACTTAGGTGGCGGACCTTGATCATTTCAATTCATGTCAAGCAGTGGCAACCTCGTTACTGTTATTGAGTCACAAATTTTAATGCCTTTACAACCTGGAAAGTTATCCATAGTCATTAGCCATTGGCTCTAATTCCACTTGTTAGAGAGAGATGGGAAGTTTGGATTCAATCAATGCTATACAAGTAGGAATCTAGTTCAACTTTAAAACTTAATCCATTAATTTGTAGGCACAGTTATTCCTATCAATCCTTTTAACTCTCACTAATTATTCCACATAGGATTAAACTTCGCATATTATTCTCAATTAGTATTTTAAATGAGAAATTAAATAAGCAAGGTTGAGGAGGTGAACATCATGAACATATGCATAGGGACAAATTTTATTATCTTATCTACCATAAAGTTTCATATATCAAAATATATAGTTAAGTATACAAGTTAGCTGCAGCATGACATTATTTACCATGACATCATTTTTTTTAAAACTTTTTTACCATACCTTTCCTCTAGTAAAGATCTGGTTTAAATAGAAAAAGTATGTTAAAAAATATATTAGCATATGTTTAATTCTATACCATATACGTGTGCACCTTAGTAAAGTTTTGAGCATTTAAGTAGGGCCAAAAACTTCAACAAATAATCTTTTAGTTAGCATTTTTTGGATGAGTATTATAGAACTAACATTGTCTTGATTTATTTATTTTAATTATTCATCAGATTATATAAAAACAGTAATTTTTAGATTTAAAAAAAAAATATAATCAAAATTAGAAGTTTGGACTTATTTTCATTCATATCATCTCTATCTCGTATCCCATTGAGATAATAATTTTAATCTTTGTTTTTGATCCTTTTCGTTGTCTTGCTCTCTTTTTTTAAAAATTTACCTAAAAACCATAATTTACAAATATTTTTTTAAAAATAAAATATTTAAAAAAACTTAAAAAATATTTAAAAATAAAACTTCAGGGTGCTTTTAAGATGGGAGGTATATAAATCAGTCTCATCCGATTCCGACTGTAAAGTTTTAGGTTATTTTTAAAATTTATTTTAAATTCGATCAAAATTTGAAGGCCTCCATTGAGGTAAGATAGTTGGATAAAACTGCCATCCTTATTTAAAACACTTAATTTATTATTATTATTTTTGGCCCTTCATTTATTTTGTCTCCGAAGACATGCACGTGCGTCGGAGCTCTCGTTTTGTGCAAGAGCACGGCAGGACATTCGCCCTCGTTGCAAAAGACGAAGAAAGCCTGGACCTCGACGGTACGCGGATAAACAACAAAACTATGTAGAATGTAGTAGAGAAAGTTCGTAACTCCATTGCAGCAAGGCTACCCAGCATTTATTTAACAACAGAAGCCTTTATTTATTGTTTGGTGAATGAAGCCCTTATTTATTACATGCATAACGAAAACCACACACAGAAAAAGACAAAGGAGAGACAAGGGCACGCAAATGTCGTAGAATGCTGGGCTTCATAAGCTTCATGGAATATTATTATAGGGCTAGGATTTAAGGATGACCGTGCCCCCCACCACTCCCATACCCAGACCCATGGCCGGAGCCATACCCAGAACCGGAGCCAGACCCGCCGCCGCCGCCGCCACCTCCTCCGCCACCCCTTCCATAACCTCCGCCATGGGCACCACCTCCCTCACCGTACCCAGACCCACCGCCATATCCATATCCCGACCCGCTCCCATGTCCACTCCTACCGCCGGAGCCGCCGCCACCCCCACCCCCTCCACCTCCACCTCCCCCTCCCCCAGAGCCTCCACCACCTTCTCCCCCAGCTCCAGATCCAGAGCCCGACCCGTACCCGCTGCCCGACCCATAGCCACTGCCGCCACCACTCCCTCCACCACCTCCACCACCTCCTCCTCCTCCCCCACCCCCACCGCCCCCACCACCTTTGCCACCGGCCCCAGATCCTCCTCCTTCACCATAACCAGATCCGGAACCATGGCCGTAACCGGAACCACCCCCCGATCCACCACCTCCGCCACCACCTCCACCACCACCGCCGCCACCACCTCCAGAGGCCAAGGATCGACGTGCCTCGGAGAGCCCAATGCTGAGCAAGACTATGAAGGCAAGTGCAACAAGCTTAGTCCTTGCCATGATTACTAAAGAGTAGATGCCAGTGGACTGAGTTGATTGTTGGAGGGAAAGACAGCATGGGTATATATAGCGCAGCATGCGTGGCTCTCAAGGCATACAAAAGCTTTATTTACTCCACAAGGACATGGTTTCTCTACTGAAACAAGGGAATAAGGGGATGGCTACTAGCTACTGGGCAATCTTGACTAACCAACAGTTCCATGATCTTTAACCAGCTTTAGGTTTGAGAGATTTAATAAATGACATGACTCACGGATTTACTCCACGCATTTAGATCGACCGAGGTGCTGCTGCCGGTAACCTGTAGTTGGTAAGCCTAACTGGTAATAGTTTAGTACATCACTACCATACCCTATATTGGATTATTTGACCTTCGGAAGAGTTGGTGGATTCGAGCAATCCAATCGGCAGAAAACAGCGAGCATTGTGTAGAATTAATGAAGAGCGGGCGCGCCCGGCAGAGAGCTAAATTAGCCAAGTTCAAGTCACAGGCCTCGCAGATGGATTCTGAAATACAATGAAAAACCAACCACCGATGACATTTGGCTGTTGATATTGAATTTCCATGCATTTCTCTGGAGTCGGGCGAATGAGATTTTGATTCTCTCTGTTGATAAATTTGCCTCAGGGAAAAAGATGTAAATATAGCTTATTTTCATGAAATGAAAATTATTAGTTAGTTTGGGGAAATAGTTAGATCGATTTCTGATAAGTAAGAATGATTATTTAATATTTCTAGGTCCTTAATAGTTGAAGCGGACGGATATTCTTTATTCCTAATAGTTTAGTGATTTATAAACTTATTGCGGAAGTTGAGTACTGATAAAAAAAGTTTTAGATACTATGAAAAAGGATATCATTCTGTTGAAGAAATTAATTTCACGATAACATAATGCATGCATTTTGATGGAGCTTTTAATAATTTAAACTAATATATTTCAATAGAACTGTTAAATCTCTCACATTGTGACCGTTGGGTATATAAAAATTTAAACTCATAATTTAGGTTTATGGTTGGATCAAAGATTTTGGTCACTAATGCTGAAGTTGTTAATTAAATTTAATATTGAACAGAGAAAATAACTTTGAGAGATTGTTTTCCTTATTATCTTATTTTTATGCCCAAAGCTATTCTCTCATTTTTTAATTATCCTTTTTAATTTTTATCTAACTGTTGTATACACACTAATAAGCATGCTCAATATATTGGTCTGATGATCCAGTTCACCATCGCTATATAATGCCCACTACCTTTTCCTCCAACAATACCATCACGACCTCCTCCATTAGCACTATATCCACAACCTGTACCATAATCAAATTGAGAATCATATTTGTTATTGGAACTGCTCTTTGGGTGACCACCTTCACCATCATCCCTATTACCCTTGTCATATCCTCCTTCACCACCCTAGCTATTAGGAATCTTTGTTGGCAATGCTTAGCAAAACTATGAAAGTAAGACATAGGACTCTATATTGGCATATATTTAATTCACGTCAATCAGATGTAGAGCAAATCTTGAATACCTATATAAGGATGAAAAAGTTAAATAATACCTTTTGTTTATATTTTTAGATCAGATTCTAATTTATTACAAATAGTATCGAAGCATACCTAGCCTATAGCCCTTGTATAAAGGGATTTTATAATTGAGCTTTTGGTGCTTGAGTTTAAATTAGATTAGATTTGGATTGAAATCTTTAGCTTAGCTATAATTTTAGGATTCGAATGAGAAGAATTTGTGAGAGCTTATACGAATATTTATGTGCCGATTAAAACTGAGATACTCGTATAAGATAAAGAAATTTAAATAATTGATTAGGTTTTTTTTGGATAAGGCTGCAGGTTCTACGTAAAGCAACATCATGTTTATCGCCAAGCATGCATGACTTGCAAGGCATCATCCAAAAGTCCTAATTTTACTCTATATACACGGCGGCAACAATATTTCTTTCTGAAACAAGGGAATTATGAGGGGATGCTAGCCTTTAGCTCGAGTGCTATAGTGACAGGGAAATTGACTGACTGCGTGTGGATTGACTTCGTGTATGTATAGCTCGACCAAGGTGCTGTTGCCCATAATCTCCAGTTAGCAGACCACGTTTTTCAACCTCGACTGCTATAAATTTAGCATTCTAGCATAATTTTTAATGGATTAATTGGGCTATGGAGGGGTTGGTGGGTATGAATTGTCCATTCTGGCTTAAAAGCTGTGAGCTTTATGGGTAGCTTGGATAATTTTCGCCATCACCGCCGATCGCGGGTCAACGTACCTGCTCCGCTCACACGCGCAATGCATCGGGCACACGGACTCATCGCAGCCTTTATCGAGTAAAATCCAAGAGGTTATGGAATCGGTTTCGGTGTTTTCTTCCCAATAAATTAAGAATTTCTCCTGTACCGTTGTCTTGTGTTTACAATGGAAGAGTAGGGTGCTCTAAATGGCTGCTCTAGAAATATTGCCGCTTGCGTTGTGATTTGCCTCGAGGAGCTCGTGAACTTCCCGCATCGGTGATTGCATCCGGAGTTTAAATATATTTTCCCAAGTTTCTCAAATTGTAACGCAGTAAAGTCCAAGATCACGCTGTCCTTTTCCATAGAGGTGAATTCAGCTAGCACCGATAGGAACGTTTATGAAAGATTAGTTTGAAAAAAATCTACGACCAAAAGAGGAGCATTTTGAGAGGGTGTAGTACCATTGGGTCATCATTCAGAATGTGATTTTAATGTTGGGGGCTTATTAAATATTTCAAAATTTAGGAAAATTTGAAATTGAATTCAGCCTCCATGCACACCAACTGGTTGCGCTTGCTCCTCAAATATTGCAAAAGCTTTGTAATAACGTAGGATGGCACTCAAAAAAAGCTAGTAAAAAAAAATACGTTTTATAGATTTTTGGATTTTATATAAGTATTTAGGACTTTCACATATTCTTTTTATTCAAGTCTTAGCATTCTTGCTAGGTTATCGATTCATATCTAAATTTATATCTAAATCTAGATCACGAATCTATAGTCAAATTTATATCTAAATCGAATCATAAATACAAAGTGTCCATTTACAATATTTTCTAATTTACATAAGTCAGAGGTTGGATTTACTTTGATACCATTTGTCACAGCTCAAGACCTCACTTAAAAGAGTTAGTTAAGAATATATTATTTGAGCTTCTTAATCTTATATAAATATTTATAATCTTTATTTTATATAGTCGATATTAAACTAAACATTTGTCAGCATGAGTTTTTACAGAGCTGATTTACTCATTCTTGGTAATAAAGGATGTTTGACCAAACCATAGCTTGGTTATGACATTGGTTTCAGGTTAATATGAGATGAAGGTTAGCATTGTTACCAATAGAGGTTCAAATCAGCTTAGAATCTAATCATTTTTTCATATATTTTGGACATCACTAAAATTTCCTAGCTGAAACTTTTGCAATTTACTAGATAGGAATCTCTCTTGAAGAATTAGGCCTACTCGATGAGGTTAGGCTGGTAGGTGGCCCAGAATACTGAGATTTCAGTAGTATTTTTTTTTGTTGATTTCTTAAAGATTAAGTTGTTGATCCAGAATATATGTATGTATGTGTATGTATGTATGTATGTATGTATGTATATACCTAGTTTTAAAGAAGGCTAAAACTCTTGAAGCTTCTAACAAAGTTAAAACACATGGTTCAGAGGTTGCTATTAGAGATCATTATGACTTTCTCATTTATGTCGTAGGGAGAAGAGTGTGTTGTATACGAATTCCTCTTTCTAAGCTAAGAGCTGTTCGATATGGTTCATGTATTGTTTTTTATAAATATAAAGCTATTAAAGTATGGTTGGAAAGACACTCGTTAACTATTATTTCTTAGATTCTTAATTTTGATATTGCTCCTTCTCATAATCCACTGTTGAAGGATATTTGGTAGCTCAAGTAGTTAGTAATGGCGTTCAAAATTTCACATATTTATAGAGAAGGTAACGTTGCTGCATATTAATTGGTTAAATCTTCATTAAAATAAGAAATATATTTTCAATATTCAAACTCTCTCCTAGCAAAACTTATTTATCTGCTAATTAATGTTGGATGCTTGGAGTATTATTTTTCATAAAAATAGGTTGAAGTGAATTCAATTTAATAGGTTACAATTGTTGTAAGGTCTATTTACCTTCTACCTTTGAGGTAGAGCACTTTGGGGTGTCATAAGAAAACTGGTTAAACCGCAAAACTGATTTGATTATGATTTTAATTTAGTTTGAATCAATTTTTTTATCTTTTGGTTTAGTTTCGATTTAAAAAATTTCTGAAACCAAAAAAAAAATAGTTAGGTATCGATTTGAATTTCTAAAGTACCAATATAAATTGAATTGAATCGTGTGTGTATATATATATATATATATATTTGAATAAATAGATCATGTGAAAGATATATTCTTTTTTATTGTGATGGTCATTTAAAGCATGTATATGTAAATTGATAAATCAAATCGAAATCAAACTGAATTTCTTGATTCGGTTTGGTTTAGTTTAATTTATTGAAATGGCCATTTTAGTTTTGATTTAAATTTTTAAAAATAATTTAAATATACTTTTAAACCAAATCAATTTAACTCGTTAATACTTAGCCAGTTTGCAGCTCATTGATGGGCTTGTATGATAGCATAACTTGAATACTTATGCTTTCATATTTATATTAAAATTTATTTATTTATTTGTGATGCTAACGTAACACCAAATTTTGCATTCAAGGATTCTCTAGTGCTCCAAAGAGTTTTTTATCATTTTAATTTTGCTTATCATTAATTTTATTGGCTGAGGTTGGTCAAACCCCTCCATAGTTAGCTAGGATGGTCCAAGAAAGTGCAGTTGTTTTCTTGAGAGCTTGATTGCAGCGGTCCTTTCCTCGCACGCACTGAAAAAGTCAAGTGAAGCGTGGCCCATAAAACGGTAGTAATAAACAACCAAGAAGGGGTAAAAAAGCAAGGGACGTAATCCATGTCATTCTTTTGGTAAGCCTAATCATGCACTTATTTAAGAGCAGAAGCCCTTTCATTATTTATTACAAAACAAAAAGCTGGCACACCCACACGTATACACGGGCAAACAAAGACGATGACGCACTGGGACATTGAGCAGCAGCAAAGGAGGCCTCGTATCATCAGGGGGCGAGTATTTACGGATGACCGTAGCCCCCACCACTGCCATATCCAGACCCATATCCTGAACCATACCCAGAACCAGCGCCAGAACCGCCGCCGCCACCGCCGCCTCCGCCGCCACCGCCGCCTCCGCCGCCGCCGCCCATTCCATACCCTCCACCGTAGGCACCACCTCCCTCGCCGTACCCAGACCCACTCCCGGACCCATAACCCGATCCACTCCCATTTCCGTTCCCACCGCCAGAGCCGCCGCCACCTCCACCACCTCCACCGCCACCCCTACCATACCCTCCACCATAGGCACCGCCTCCCTCACCGTAGCCAGACCCACCACCGGACCCATACCCAGATCCACTTCCACTGTCATTCCCACCGCCAGACCCGCCACCACCTCCACCACCCCTTCCATATCCTCCACCATAGGCACCGCCTCCCTCACCGTACCCTGACCCGCTGCCGGAGCCATACCCCGACCCGCTTCCACTCCCACCTCCGGAGCCACCACCGCCGCCGCCGCCCCTTCCATAGCCTCCTCCATAGGCACCACTTCCCTTACCATAACCTGACCCACTGCCAAACCCGTACCCTGATCCACTCCCTCCTCCGCTCCCACCACCCGAGCCTCCGCCACCTCCACCACCTCCACCCCTTCCATATCCTCCACCGTTTGCTCCCCCAGCTCCATACCCTGAGCCCGATCCATACCCACTTCCCGACCCAAAACCGGAACCGCTACCTCCCCCTCCACCACCTCCACCACCGCCACCACCACCACCACCTCCACCACTGCCACTGGATCCGCCTCCTTCACCATAGCCAGAACCAGAACCATAGCCGCCTCCCGAACCACCCCCGCCGCCACCTCCTCCCCCACCGCCACCACCTCCGCCCCCACCGCCACCAGTAGCTGTCAGGATTCTACCGGCCTCCGAGAGGCAAATGCTTAGCAAAACTATGAAGGCAAGAGCAACAACCTTAGTACGAGCCATAGTTGATCAATGAAGTGATGTGAGATTGAATTGCGACTTGGATGGAAAGAAAGCACGAGTATTTATAGCATTGCATGCATGTCTCTCAAGGCATGCAAGCACTCTCATTTCAATTTATTTATTTGGCGGGAACGTGGTTTCTTATCTCAAACGAGGGAATGATAGGAAGCCCATTGTTCAGTTGGTCCTCTTGACCAACATTTTTCGTTCCATTATCTTGAGCTAGCTTTGGCTCGAGAGTTTTAGTACAGAGAGGAATTGACTAATTACGTGTGCTTTGACCCCCTGTATGTAGATCGACCGAGCTACTAAGTTGGTGGGCCTCGTTTCTCAACCTCAACCGCTACAGATTCAGTGGGCTACCACCATTGGATGGATTATTCGTCCTTTGGAAGAGTTGGTGGGCTCAACGATCCATTCTGGCAGAAAACAGTGAGCATTAGGTAAGAGGATCGATTTGATTATAGTTCAACTTGTCGCCCCGTCGATCGCCTGGTAGCGCGGGTCAACACCTCAGCGATTTGAACAGTTCTTAAGTCACAGCTTGTGGTCCAATTCTGGGACAGAAATCCTGGATTCTATACCGGGTTACCCGTGGCCAATATTTTTATGTCACTGTTGATTTCCGTGGACAATAAGGTACCGCGAGCTTCGAATGAGCTGCCACAAAATATTTGCCACATGTTCTGCATTTAGTGATTTGTCTCTTACTGCTCTTGCCATTAACTTTCGTACGCATACATTTACGGCTGTTAACTATGGTTCTTAAAGATAATATTCACACTGCAATCTCTCTGATTGTAATCGACCACTATCATCTAAGAGTTAATGTAGGGGGATTGTCCGCAAGATAATGCTGACCTTATCCACAGCTGCGTATTTACCTAACACTAAGATTAGTTAACACGAAACCCATTTGATTTTTTTTTTTTTTTTTATTCTTGTTTTTATGTTTTTGGGAAGATATCAGCTTCATGATTGGTGGCATTTTGAAACTTTGTCATCTACAGCTGATATCGGTCCAATATGCAGTATATAAGTTTAACTTATGCTACAAGATTTTGAAGTTAGGAGAAATTTGAAATTAAATAGGGTTTGATGCTTAGTCTCACTTGGCTAAAAGTGACGCTGCATAATATATCTGGATCCATACCATCCCGTGCTAGGTCTGTCCGCCAAGCGCATGCTCTGCTCTTTGATACACCAGATTCTACTAATCAGCTTTTCTTGCAAGCCTTCTTGATTCATTTATTGATTTATTTATTGTAACTAATACGGAAAGAAAGGAATGATTTTTCCTATTCTGACATGTGTCATTTCACCCTACATAGGTTTGTAGGCAAGCTTACTACTTAACTGTAGAGTATTTGCACACCATCAAAGATTCTTACTACGAGGTCTCTTGGCATCTTGGGTAGCGGTGGTTTTGGTCAACTCAAACCCTTTATTCAACTATTAGTTTCTTGGTTACCTTCTTAATCAGAATTTCTAAAAATTAATTTTGATGGATTGATTTACGCAATTTTTGCAGCAGTTGGATTTATCATCTGGGATTGCTCAGGATGACCCCTTCTTACTATTCCAAAAAGTTTCAGTTCTTCCCTTTGAAGTCCCAGTTGCATGGCTAGGACTAAGGGCTGGAATAAATTTTCAATGGACAAATGCAGAACATCCTATGGGTATTATTTTAGAAGGTGATTTAGCAACAGTGACAACATGGATTAATGGTAACCAAGGGAGTATTCACCTAAATTTGTGAGTTATCCAGTCCAGCAGTCAGATGTTATTTAGCCTTTCGTGTGAGCATGTTTCCAGTGAGGCTAATCTAGTAGCAAACTACCTAACCATAGTGATGGCGTGGATTATATTACATCACTATTATCACGTATATATTGGTACCTAACTAGCAGACAATTTGCAACCCTAAAAGGCATATAAATCTGATGATGGTAAAATTATCAAATAAACAATATGATGAGACATGACAAGAAAATAAATATTTTGATAATTCTTTATGATAGAATATGTGTTAAAAGGATAAAGTTTTGATCCATGGGGTATCATTTGATTGGCTAAAATAAAATCATAAAGATTATATTGTAACTAATTAAATATAATCTAGATTTAGTTAACTTACCCAAGATTCAAAAAAAAGATCATGAGTCTCTTATTCCTAAGAAAGCTCAATCCATAGTTAATATGATTAAGTCTTCTCTAGCGCCTATAAATACAAAACCTAAGGCCTTGGAGAAGGCCAATCATGCTTTTACTCTCTCTTTCTCTCTTTTTAATTTTCTTGCATTACTTTTAAATTTTAAATTTTTTTATTTTGAGTATTAATTTGAGCACTGAAGGATTCTTCTCATAGAGAAAACTCTAGAAATCCTTACAAAATTATCACGGTAGGATAAAGCTTTCCGATTGCAGACCTACGCTTTTAGCTAAGGCTTTTCCATTGCAGACCAAGTTGTTGGGTTGAGTTCGTGTTTACCAGATCCCTTACGGCAAATTTCATCTATTGGTTCTTTGATCTAGAAAAGGGCATCAACAAAATTCATAAATAGAAGAAAACTAAATCATAATTATGAGTAACATAGATATCAATTTGCGTCTTCTGTAAGACAAGATGGAAATGCATAACATATAATTTTCCACTATACAAGGTGGTAGCTAAAGGAAGACATATACTGCTGATAATGTAACACAGAAACCATATCCCACTCTGATCAGGAAAATACTAGCGGTATGGAACATAAGCTACTGAGGAATTTTGAGCGAAAGTTTGAGGATCAAAAGAATATTTCCCCATTATTTTATTAACCTTAGGAAATGCTGGGTGAAATGGCCAAGTCTGGTAAAAAACAATGTTTACAAAAAGCAGTATCACTTGGTGAGGTGAGTCTTGGTTAAGAGTCGCAAACAAGTCAAACCAGGTTAAAATTCCAGATTCAAATTAAATTTTTTATTAAAAAAATAATTTAATTTGATTTATATAAAATATATATAGCTTAGAGAAATAGAATAAAAGCGAAAAATGTACATTTGGTTCTCAAACTTTCACTTAAAATTTATTTTGATTCTCAAATTTTCAATTGTTATAATTTACTTTTTTATATTTTAAAAATATTACAATTTTAACGTCTCACTACATAAAATCAGTTAAAATTGATGAAATACCTAACGTATTATCATATCAACCGATCCATATATTTGCATTAGGGTGATATATCACATTGATTCAATATAACGGAATGTCAGAAATGTAATATCCTTAAAATAAGGGAAAGTAAATTGCAATTAAAAGTTTAAGAGCTTAAATAAATTTTGAGTGAAAGTTTGAGGACCAAAAATATATCTCAGCCGAGAATCAAATTAAATTGATTAAATAATAAGTTGTTTATAGATTATATGGATTTAAAATATGTTAAATAGATCAGATTAAACAGGTTTGAAATTGATTAAATAAATTTTAAATAGATTAAATGATTTGGGTAATAATTCGATTTAATTATTAAATCAGTCAAAATGAATTAAAATAAGTTTAGAGATTTAAATCTGAATCGGACTCATTTAATTAATTAATGCAGACAGATCAGAATTTATTAATATTAAATCTAAATTTATTTACATAAGCCAGCTTCATGTGCCACTTCTACATTCAACTAAATGGCAGCAGGTAGCTCTAGCAACTGCATGTCTCATTCTTCCTGATCCGAATAAAACTTTGCTGACCATATGGCGTGCTCTATTAGCTGATCCTGCGACACTGTCGTTGTAGAACAAGTGAAAAAATAAAAGCAGGTTGCGCTAAATGTTTATCAATGACACGACTGCACTACTTCAAGCTGGGTTACGCGTCCCAGATTTTCATAAAGAAACTGGGGCTCATCTGTACGCCAGCTCATCTTCCGCGTTCTTCCGAATAAATCATCATTTTTTTAATTCCTTTCACCGTACGCTATCATTGGCATAAAAATGGATTCAGCTTTCATTTAGCAGCCACAAGAGCAATATGCCACGCGTTATCTAATCAAGTACGTTTTGCTTAGTAAAGTTGAAAAAAAAAAACTTTGACATGCGGTCCTTTTGCTCACCCATGTTAATAAGAAGTCCCTTCATTTAAAACTTTCGATTTATATGCTTTCTTTCTTTAATTTTATATATATATATATATATATTATAATATTTATAAATAATGTTATAAATAAAGAAAAAATTAAAAATATAAGAGAATGATATAAAAAAATTAAGGCATTAAATAAAACTCTTGAATGAATAGGATTGAATTTTAATTTTTTTAAAAATATATATAAAAAAAATATCTTAACTAAACCTTTATTTATTCTATATCTTTATCAGTGATCATAACTAGTGTCATATGTTTGGATTTGTATTTTTCATCGGTCTGTCTAATATTCTTGAAACCTTGAGAGCACTTTTTTTAAAAAAATTGGCAACAAAGCTGATCAAGTCAATTAGGCTATCGCCTGAAACGAGACAGCAAACCATAAATGCATCAATTTATTTGAAAAACTTATTATTATTATTTTTAAACCAAAAAAAGTTTAAAATCTTATAAAAATAATTTCTTATACATCAACAGGCATAATCTATATAAATTAGAGAGAAAAGATTATTATTCAACAAATTTTTTTTCTTCTTGATGCTGTTTAATTTGTCACAAATCCAGCTACTTGATTGCCTTCCTTTACATATGTAAGCACTCAATAAAAGGCCGATTGGTTAACTTTGCTCTTGATGCTGAAGCTAGGATTCTATCTGGATCATAGCAGCACGAAGATAGACAACATGCAGAAATTAAAGGTTATTAAAAGGAAGAAAAAAAAGTAAAAACTGATGGTTTAATTTCCTATCTTTACACATAAAGTAGTCGAGCAAATCCATACTGCATTTATTGAGGAGCAGAAGCCCTTCCATTATTTATTACAACAGGAAACTACTTCCCGCGTTCCATTATTTATTACAAATTAATCTAACACACGTCATTAAAAGTAAAATCACAAATACACACGAAGTGAGAGGCACTGAGAAGGAACATGAAGGGCTTCGTGCTGTTAGAATAAGTATGATTTAAGGGTGACCGTGGCCCCCACCACTCCCATACCCGGATCCATAGCCCGAACCATAACCAGACCCAGAGCCTGAGCCCGAGCCCGCACCACCACCTCCACCCCCGCCACCCCCTCCACCCTTTCCGTAGCCTCCACCATGTGCTCCGCCAGCTCCATATCCAGAGCCCGAGCCGTACCCGCTGCCGGACCCATAGCCAGACCCGCTACCTCCACCTCGGCCACCTCCGCCACCTCCGCCGCCTCCACCGCCTCGTCCATACCCTCCACCACTGGCTCCAGATCCACCTCCTTCACCGTAACCCGATCCGGAACCATAGCCGGATCCGGATCCATTCCCAGAACCCCCACCTCCGCCACCGCCGCCGCCGCCGCCGCCACCACCACCACCGTCCCTGCCTGCCTCACATAGGGCAATGCTTAACATAACCATGAAGCCAAGAGCGACAAGCTTAGTGCGAGCCATAGTTGTTTGAGGAGAGACGTGAAGATGGAGTTGTGAGTTGGAGGAGAAGATAGCGTTGGTATTTATAGCGTCGCTTGCATTGGCCACGATGAACGCTAGCGGCCTAGTTTTACTTAATTTACCAGGCGAGAACAAGGTTTCTGGTGAGAAACGAGGGATTATGAAGACGGCTGTAGGCTAGTGGGTTATATTGACTAGCGTTACCCTATTCTTTCACTAGCTTTTAGCTTTATTATCTGATTTGGCCGGTGGACTAGTTCCACGTATTTGATCGACCGTAGTGCTACCGCTTTTATCTTTTCGGCTATCGCCCGTTGGTCGCAATGTGAAACCTACGTGTCGAAGCTGGGATAAAGTTGCCGCCTTTGTTGATCTACCGAACCTTTTTGAAGGATTGGTGGGCCTCCGTCGTCCATTCGAATGGAAATAAATAATAAGAGATATGGCAACGTTTCATTTGAAAAATCTGCTGATTGCAGAGCCTTTGATAGTAAAATTTTTTGTAAATAAAACTTCTGTCAAAAATTATTTGTTAATTGATTGCTATATTTGTTAAGAACTATGAGATTTTAATATATACATATACATGCATACATACATACATACATATATATATATATATATATATAATGTCCTATTTGTGATGCCTCATCTTAGGTAGCCAATTACCATCATCTAGGGCTGATTGACCATTGCTAGATGATTGGCTAATAACAGATGATAGAAGTGAGAGCCGATTAAAAAGATCAGAATCTGAGAGCCGATTAAAAAGATCAGAATCTGCCCCCCCTCTTTCATTGTGGTACAACTGAAATGAGTTGATGCCTTGTTTTGAACGAAGGTAAGGGCTAGCTAGAGAGCAAGACCCTCCCTTCTTATGGTCGATTGGCCATACGAGAGGTGAGACTCAGTTGGAAGGCCACGATTCTCTTTCCTTATTCTTAGTCATTGGCAGGCAGTGATTAACTAAATGAAGGCTCTAGTTTGATGGGTGGCGATTAATTGTATGAAAGTTTTTATTTTTTATTTTTTTTAGTATCATACAATCGATGAAGGATGTCAGCACTAGAAGGTTCCACTATTGAGCAACATTGGGGTTTTGTTTGCCACAATCATTCCCTACTCTGTTCGCCACAGCTATCCCACATATCTTCGTTTTATTCATTAATGTCTTTTGCCGTATATTATAGCCATAGGCATGATCGTTTGGGAAGAAGTGATCACCCTGATCGATCGAACCTTAGGGTTCAACCTTAAATCCCTTTTTTTTTCCCTTTTTTTATCAGCTATCGTAGAATAATGTCCCCTATTCCACTGTGAATTTAATGGATCAAGAGATCCTTTCCCTACTCCTATTAGGCTAGGGTTTTACTATTTATTTGACCCATTCAACTTCACACACCTAGATTGATATATTAAGCCTAATTTTATTTGTGATATTTTTTAAACTATAATTTTACACACTGTATCCTTTTTTTGGCTAAGATTTCTAAGATAATATTTACATCTTGTTAGGTTTATTATTTGCACTCTTACATATGCGATTTGAATGTTGAAATAATTTTTGTATTATTTATACTTATCAAAATTTGTATTTTTAATGTATGTACAAAATAAATATATTATGATGCAGAACTTGATACGTTAGCAAATTGGGTTTGTTGTAGTAATCCAAATTAAGCTAAATTTTTTGATTGATTGGTATTCACCTATTATGAGACCAATCATGATAAAATGTTAAATAAAATATAAATTTAATAATAATTGCAATAGCACTAGGAATCTATATGATAATGGTCATATCTTATTGGTGTGTCGTTATTTAATAGGATTTTTAGTAGGATAAAAAATGTGAATCAAATATTATACCTTAAAAGTTTAGTATATCCTTTCGATATTAACTTTTAAGAGAATGTTATTTAATAATTTTGCTTTATTTTGTTGAGTAGTCTTATTTGCGTATTATAATCTGGAACCCTTAGACAAGATTTTAAGGACATAGGGGTTTGTAAATCTAAGTAATAGCCTAGTTAATTGGATAATGAGGAAACTTATTATTGAGTTGCATAATTATTATTCTACATGTAAAATAAACTTATTTACAATTGTTTCCTCAACTTCTTATAATTATGCAATGGTAATGTCATTTTCTTCCATCAAAACATTTTTTAGGACCAATTATGAGGACTTAATTGAGTTATTTATGATTCACCTTGCTATCATGAACTTGGACTTAGCTTTGAGAGTTAATGTACCTGCTAAATCTACTAATAATGCTTCTACTCAAGATAAGGCCCATTATAAAAGATGTGAGTGTTTTAATAAAACTTATTTAATGATTATAAAACATTCAATGGAAAATCTCTCAAACGAAGTATACCGTAAACTAATGAGGCTAAGGATTTTCTCGAGATTATTGAGTCTAACGATTTTCTCGAGATTATTGGTAAAAATTAGTTAAGTTTGACTAAGCTGAAAAATGAAACCATTTGAGGTTGTTATTTTCACTACTTATGATGGTATTAGTGTGCATGAGTATATTATGAATCTCACTTGACACTTTAATAAGTTAAATGATAAGAAGATGAATTTGTCTTAGAATTTCTTGATTTAACTAGTTCTAGAATCTCTTTCATGCCAGTTTGATGCTCTAAAGATCTCTTATAATGCTCAAAAGGAGTAATGCGATTTGAATCAAATGACTACCATTATTACTCAAGAGGAAGAGATGATAAAAAAGAGTAAAAGTATTTAGATAGTTAGCTATACTTCGAACAATAGAGTTAAAGTGAAAGTAGAATGCATAGGATTGATTATGCTTTCTTTAGTTTTTTCCATATTCTATAATTAAAAGATGTTACCTGCATACTTTTTATGTGGAGAAATTTGATTTCTAGTTTGCTTTTGGACAAATATGGCTACTTCTTTTACTTCTCTTACCACCTCTTCTATTAAGAATGCTTGTAGTGGTTTTAAATGTAGAATAGTAAAAGAAAATTCTTTAATGATATGGCATGCAATTAGTTTGATCAAGAACCTAGTGAACCGAACCTGTAATCAGCTTGGTTTTATCACAAACTAAAAATATAGTTGAATTGAAAAACTAGATCACTCACCCAACAAGTTTTTGGAGAAAAAAAAAAAAAATCATTGGCCTAGCTAGAAAATCCATCGTTCTCTTATTTGACCAAATTCCATATTATCTATAATTTTAAATTCAAAACTACATTAACATAAGGGACAATTCATTCTTTTAGTTTTATTTAAAAATGTAACATTCTAAAATTTATCACTCTTTCATAATCCCCTCTCTTTCTCTCTCTCCTTGATGATGAAGGCAATACTCCTCTCCAATGACCTTGTTGTTCCCTCTCTCCTCTTCCTCCATTCTATGAACTCGTCTTATATATTTGTCTTCCTATTTTGTAGCTAGAGCTTGTCTAACCTTCCTTTGAGATAAAGTTTGATAAGGTCATATCCATCATATCTATCTAAATTATATTATTTATCTATTAAAATAAGTGATTATATTATTTTGAGACTTGAGATATTATACATAAATTAATTTTTATTTAGACAATATAAATTATAATTAAAATTAATTATAATTTTGATATCTCAATAATTTATCTCTAATATATTAATATTAATTTTCTTTTTTAATATTTTTAAAATTTTAAATATTTTTAAATAGAACCCTTTCCAACGATTAGAATTTTTAACAACCAATCACTGTGATACCAGGGTAAGGAGCCGCACATTTATTAACGAACAGAAGCCCTTCCTTTTATTTGGTAATTATTACAAGGGGAGAGATATCGTCGGTTCATCATCTAGTACACTGCATCCTCTGACACACACCACAACGAAGCAAAAGAAAAAGAAAATGATAAACGTAACAAGAGGGGCTTCGAGCAATGGCAGGCCTAGGATTTAAGGGTGACCGTGTCCCCCACCGCTCCCATAACCAGATCCGTTGCCAGAACCATACCCCGATCCGGAGCCAGACCCAGAGCCCGAACCGCCGCCGCCGCCGCCGCCACCGCCCTTTCCATACCCTCCGCCCTGTGCACCTCCTCCCTCACCGTATCCAGACCCACCACCGGATCCATACCCGGACCCGCTTCCGTTTCCACTCCCACCGCCGGAGCCGCCTCCACCTCCACCTCCACCACCTCTTCCGTACCCCCCACCACTGGCCCCCGATCCACCTCCTTCTCCATAACCCGACCCCGAACCATAGCCAGAGCCGCTGCCTCCCCCTTGGCCACCTCCGCCACCGCCTCCACCACCTCTTCCATACCCTCCACCACTGGCCCCCGACCCACCTCCTTCACCATAACCCGACCCGGAACCATAGCCGGAGCCGCTGCCTCCCCCTTGGCCACCTCCGCCTCCACCTCCACCACCTCTTCCGTACCCTCCACCACTGGCCCCCGATCCACCTCCTTCACCATAACCGGACCCGGAACCATAGCCGGAGCCGGCACCATTCCCGGAGCCACCACCTCCACCGCCATCGCCACCAGAACTCTTGGACCGGATTGCCTCGGAGAGGCCAATGCTTAGCAAAACTATGAAGGCAAGAGCAACTAGCTTGGTACAAGCCATCGTTGCTGAGGGAGAGTTGTGAGGAATGAGTTGGGGGATAGAGCGGAAGATACACGGGTATTTATAGTTTCATGGACCGACTCTCAAGGCAAGCAACTGGCTTCACATGCGTAACGGGGGAATAAAACTAAGACTTTAGCAAGTGGCTAGTGGTTTATCTTGACTAACGTCTTGATATGATCCACCACCTTTAGCTTTAGCTTTGGTACGTGGTGGACGCTCGGACAGGACTGGCTCCGTGCATCTAGCACGACCATGGTGCTGATGCCCATTTTTTCAAGTCGATGGCCGTTGATCCTTGACCTACGCGTCGGCGTGGCCGCAAATGGTTGCCACCTTCGTTCAAAAAGATGCTACTAGAATTAGTGGGTAGGAATCGGTCTACCCCAGTAAAAACACATGGGCCATCGTATTGCCACCTTCGTTTAAAAAGTTGCAAGGATTGGTGGGTGGGACGCTGCCCGCCGTAGTGAAAAAACAAGTGGCACTCTTGCTGTGACGTGTCAGCTCAATCACTGGCCCGGAGATGGATGGATATCCGATGTTGCTAGTCCAAAGCATATAGGGCCACGTTACATCGAGCTAGAGTTTTCGAGAAAGGATGGGTCCTGCCAACTATTTCGATTAGTTCCAATAAATCGAAAAGATTCCTCGCGCACCATGGATTTTAAGGGAAAATGGAACACGCGAAAGCTTTGTCCTTTTGGAACCAGCTGCTACCAAAATATTGTTTCTAGCAATAATAGTCTCCTCATTAACTGTTAAATCTACAGTGCTATGGATTTTTGAACCGTATATCTATTGAAACGCAATTATGTCTGAGTTTCCTTTTATCTTTTTTCGGAAGAATATCAGGTATTGTCCTACAACTATACCTGAGTTATTTAATTTCGTTTTTTTTAATGAAAGTGTACTGCAAATTGCAGAGAAATGCTCTCTCCAATACGGTTATGTAGAAGCTCATTAATGTGCACTCCTCTTGGACCGAAAGGAATCAATGAAAACATGTTTGACTGGCTTAATGTGTTGTCCCATTCAGAATTATTTAAATTTAAATTTATTTGAATATTAGCAATGAAGATTGCAGTAAGTTTTGGCTTCTCTAATTGTTCGACCAGCTAGGATCTGCTATTCATTTATTTCTCTATTTATTTATTTAATTTCTTTAATTGTTAATCTATATATAGTTTAAAACTTCGCACAAATACATCTATTAGTATACATATTTATCGACATGATTATATTAGTGAAAGGTATTCAAATGTACAACCAAACTTTCATACATGGTATTAAAGCTAAAAATGTATAGCCACTTTTGTTCTTCTATCTACTTACCATCAATAGTATCAATGATGTCTCCAACCAATTCTTTTTCTCTTATAAATACTTCTTTCTTCTCCTTTGGCCATTCATTCCTTTCATTAAAATCAAATTTGATGACAATAGCTATCTCTTATGGAGAACCTATTTCATATCATATCAACTTGCCTATCATTGCTCTATATTGTCCAAGGCATCAAACCTTGTCTATCAACAACAATTACCATCAATACTAATAAAAACGATACTGCAATAGTCCCCAACCCAATGTATGAGCAGTGGGTACAACAGGACCAATTGGCACTAAGTTAAATTATTAGTTCTATTTTCTCATCCATCATCACACAACTGGTCAGTGTTGGCTCTGCTTAAGAAGCCTAGATGATTCTTGAGAAGTAGTATGTAAAGCTAAATCTTGCAAAAGTAATGCAATTGTGTACTCAACTTTATGGCTTGTAAAAAGGATCTCAATTCATGTCCGACTATCTCAATTATACCAAAATTATCATAGACATAGTGGATGACCCATTGACAATGATGATATTATTTCTCAAATACTACTAGGTCTTGGCTTTGAGTACTCCTAATTTATCATCGCCCTTAATGCTCGTGATGAATCTTATTGTCTCAATTCCTTGCATGGCCTTTTCCTCGCTAAGGAGGCTACCCTTGCTATCCAACATGAAGAAGCACTACAGCATGACATGTTTGCCTTAAGTCTTATATATGGCAAATGTTGCCATGGCTAACACCTCTCACCCATATAAACTTCCTCATATATTCCTTTTAGCTGTAGGCCTCAAAACACAAATAGTTCTGTTTGATCACATGATATTTCTTTCTAAAGTCCAGCTATCTAATAATGAAAATATGGATGGCTATCAACATACATATTAATCCAATAATAGAAATAATTCTAGATATTCCAACCGTGGCCCACGTGACCAGATATGTAGCAAGTTTGGCTATATTGCTCTTGTTTGTCATAACAGTTTAATCAAGCATTTCAGCCTCAACAAAAGTCTAATCTCACTCCTTTGGTTTAGGCACATCTAGCAGTTGAAGGTGACTTCTTATGGAACATAGATTTTAGAGTTACACACCATCTAACATCTGATTTGAACAATCTCTCCCTGTAATCTAACTATGGTGGTCTAAATCATATAACCATTAGTGATGGTACAAGTTTGATTATTAAACACACTGATTAGTCTTATATTTCTTTACCATCTCATAATTTTTTTTTTGAATACAATCCTTCAAGTTCCTACCATTTCTAAGAACTTATTCTTGGATTTCAAAATTACTCAAGACAATGATTGTTTCTTTGAGTTTGACCTCTCTCATTTCTTTGTGAAGGATTATATAACTAGAACCATTCTACTTAAAGGCTAACTATGAGGCAGACTCTACTACCTCACAAATAATAAGTTTAATAAGCTCTCCCATGCTTTGTAAGCCTTATCATCATGCTTATCCTCATTTAAAATTTGGCATCATCATTTAGGTCATACATTCTCATCTTTGGTTTCTTATATTCTTTTAGATATGTTTATTACCGTTTTCAAAAATAATTCATTTGTTCGCCATTCTTATGTTACAAGCAAATGCCACCAATTACCTTTTAAAGAATCTTTTTATCATATATTATTGCCTTTGAAAATTATTCATACTAATATCTAGTCTACAACTTAACGCAGGTTATCTCAAATTTGATGAAATAGTTATTTCTTTTAGTTGTAAGAAGAAAGTTGCTAACTAGTGCATATATATGAAAATGAATATGAGTATATTCATATTTTTTGTGTTGTATGTCGATGATAGACTCTGTGTAAGCAATGACATTGCCTTTTCAAATGAAACAAAGCAATTACTATTATGTTACTTTGATATGAAAGATTTTAGTGATGCTTTCTTTATGTTTAGAATGCAGATCTATAGTGATAAATCTTAGGGTATTCTTGGCTTGATTTAGAAGACCTATATTAAAAAATATTTCAGTAAGTTTAATATAGAATCCTGCTCCTCTCTACTAATATCAATTTTAAAAGATGAGAAACTTTTGAAGACCCAATGTTTTTAAACTAATAAAGAAAGAAATTATATGAGAGAGGTCCAATATGTACCAACTATTGATGGCTTGATGTGTGCTTATATATATACACATTTTGATATTGCTTATGCAATAAGTATACTTGAAAGATACCTGACTGATCTTAAATTGAGTCATTAGAAAGTTGCAAAAAGAGCCATGAAATATTAAAAGGGCACTAAAGACTACATGCTCACATATATGCGATCCAATCATCTTGAGGTAGTTAGATATTTTAATACTAACTATGCAGGCTATCCAAATGTTAAGAGATCCATTTCAATATGTATTTATAATAGTAGGAAGAGTTGTTTCATGGAAGAATACTAAGTGAACACTAACAACTACCTCAATTATGGAGGCAAAATATGTAGCATGCTATGAGGCTGCATATTAAGCTTTATGGTTATGCCATTTTATTTTAGAGCTTCATATTGTCGAGTTTATCTTGCGGCCACTAGCAATGTATTATGACAACTTTGTTACTGTATATTTCTTTAATAATACGTTCAAAGCCCATAGATATAAAATATTTGTTTATTAGAGATAACGTTTGTGAGTTTTAGATTTGCATTGAGCATATCAGTATAGAGTATATGATTGTTAATCTACTAACTAAAGATTTGGTTCTCAAAGTTTTCAAAAACATGCAACTTGCATGAGAATAGTTAAGTCTTTTTGATATTTTAAGTCAGTAGAAGTTTATAATATTGTAATAGTTACAACTATGAGGCTCATATTTACGTTATTCTCAAGAATATTATGCATTACTATTTTTATCACATTATTATGCGTGCATTTATATTTATTTATGGTATTACTTTTACCATTGCAATTTCAAACACATTGACCTAGTCTCTATAGGCTTTACGTGAAGAAATGCATCTTAATTGGATGCTTGGACCATTTAGTAGTTGACATATTGATCATTTTTTGCCATGCACTTTTCATTACCACACTTCCATACCATATTATCTTGATCACAAAACTCTTTGTACTTTAATATGTATAATATTCTATATCTTTCTTAGATATGATATTTTACATCGTTGAATGCTTATAATCTTTTTTGGATTTATTTTGCTAGAGAAGGTGCTTATTCACATTCGACATTATTTGTTGCCGCAATATTTTATATTATTTAACTTAGAGATTTTTTTTTTCTTAAAAAACATTACATATGCTGTCCATCTAGGTGGATGAATGTTAGAATTTTTCTATTATGTGAACTAGTATAGTCATTTTTAATTAAAATCTGAATTAAATGAATGTCGGATTAATGGATTGAGTAATTTATATAAGTCCATTATGGCTAGTGATCACCATTTATGCTATTAGACTATTTGATGCATCTTATAGTAGAGACTTATATTTTATGTGGGCCTTGAGAATATGCAGCTCTTAATGGATAGATCCTGTATTAAGTTAATTATCACAAAGAAAGGCCGCTATCTCATTCTATAAATATTATAGTTAATTCATTGAGCTGTAACTATGGATAGCAAAGTGTGAAGTTTTTTCTCCAAATACATACATATAAAACTCTAATCAAATCATAAAGAAAAGAGGACCCATAAATCTTGTAATGAATTCATGTATGATTTATTTTATGTTGTATATACACATATACTAATGATATTGAGATTGGTAATTATATTTTAGACTTTTAAAATCCAAATTTTCTATGATGAGCACAAGAGGAGTTGTTAATTCAGTAAACTTCAGTTGCCGAATCCCCTTCAAGCCATATTTGCATTGCACTAAGGTATTTGATAGCTTCCAAACATCCATGCTGTGCTGTTGTAAGTTCAGTTAAGGGAACAAGAGGAAGCATTTAAAGGAAGAAAGCTGGCCAGAAGATATTTAATGAAAGAGTGAGGAAATCTTCTTAATGCATGCCCATTGTGTTCTTTAATTTGTGGCTTTCCCGGAGCAATACAAGGCCGTTTGGTAAAATTTCCTCTTGATGCCGAAGCAAGGATTCTATCTGGATCATAGCAGCACGAGGATAAAAAACATAGATAAATTAAAGGTTATTAAAAAGAAAAAAAAAAAGAGAGTTAAAACTGATGGTTTAATTTCCTATCTTTACACATAAAGTAGTCAAGCAAATCCATACTGCATTTATTTAGGAGCAAAAGCCCTTCCATTATTTATTACAACAGGAAACTACTTCCCGCGTTCCATTATTTATTACAAACTAATCTAACATACATCGTTAAAAATAAAATCACAAATACACACGAAGTGAGAGACACTGAGAAGGAACATGAAGGGCTTCGTGCTGTTATAATATGTCTATGATTTAAGGGTGACCGTGGCCCCCACCACTCCCATACCCGGATCCATAGCCTGAACCATAACCAGACCCAGAGCCTGAGCCTGAGCCCGAACCACCACCTCCACCCCCGCCACCCCCTCCACCCTTTCCGTAGCCTCCACCATGTGCTCCGCCAGCTCCATATCCAGAGCCTGAGCCGTACCCGCTGCCGGACCCATAGCCAGACCCGCTACCTCCACCTCGGCCACCTCCGCCACCTCCGCCGCCTCCACCGCCTCGTCCATACCCTCCACCACTGGCTCCAGATCCACCTCCTTCACCATAACCCGATCCGGAACCATAGCCGGATCCGGATCCATTCCCAGAACCCCCACCTCCGCCACCGCCGCCGCCGCCGCCACCACCACCACCACCACCGTCCCTGCCTGCCTCACATAGGGCAATGCTTAACATAACCATGAAGCCAAGAGCGACAAGCTTAGTGCGAGCCATAGTTGTTTGAGGAGAGACGTGAAGATGGAGTTGTGTGTTGGAGGAGAAGATAACGTTGGTATTTATAGCGTCGCTTGCATTGGCCACGATGAACGCTAGCGGCCTAGTTTTACTTAATTTACCAGGCGAGAACAAGGTTTCTGGTGTGAAACGAGGGATTATGAGGACGGCTATAGACTAGTGGGTTATCTTGACTAACGTTACCTTAATTTTCACTCGTTTTTAGCTTTATTATCTGATACGGGTGGTGGACTAGTTCCATGTATTTGATCGACCGAAGCGCCACTGCTTATCTTTACGGCTGGCGCCCGTTGGTCACGATGCCGAATCTACGTGTGGAAACTGGAACAAAGTTGCCACCTTTATTAGTGTACCGTACCTTTTTGAAGGATTGGTGAGCTTGCATCGTCCATTCCAATAAAAATAAATAAAAGAGACATGCCAATTAAGATCCCATCTTGTAGATCTCTTATGTTGGCCGGAGAGCTTTTGGTGGTATAATTTTTGAAAATGAAACTTATATTAAAAGTTATTTGATAATTGATTACTATATTTATGAAGGGCTGGAAGGTTTTAATATCTATTTAATAATTAAAATAAAAAATATTTTTAAATAAAAAAATTGGCAGAAAATATTACATAATACTTTCAATTAGTGTTAATATAAATTGCACTTAATTTATAACATAACAATGTCATATTATAAAATATTAAATATATCATATTATAGTATTATAAAATAGTATAAGAAAATATAATATTACTCTTGGATAATAATTATTATAATACAATACTTTTAATTATATTATAATATAATTAAAAATATATTCGTAACGTTTCAAGCTCATATGTTGGTCTAATTATTTTGTTAATGGATCGGGTTCACTGGTCTTAAAAATTTGAGTGCAAGTTAATCGATAGTAAATGAACTAGAGTTGTAAGCTCTTCAAACTTTTCTTTTCCATCCGATATGTGACTATTTTAGAATATTATAATCTCTTTCCTTTATCAAGGGATGTCCATGTCGCACATTATAAGATAGCGAGAATTTACTTCGACTTAGGGCATTGGTATTATAAGTGTAATTTTATGCTATAACAGAACTTTGCCATCATTCCATATGTAGCTCTTTCCTCTTATCCACAAACTTTTGTACACTCGAATCGGTTCTAACACCATTTGTGACGCTTCAAGCACATCTGCTAGTTCAATTAACCTTAACCTGTTAACGGACCGAGTTCACATGGCCTTAAAAACTCAAGTGCAAGTTAATTAATAACAAGTAAAATTAAGTTATAAGCTCTTCAAGCTTTTCTTTCACATCTGATGTGTGACTATTTTGAGATATTATAATAATAAATATTATCTAATAATATAAAATTATGATAGTATAATATATTAATAGAGTAGCATTATAAAATTATAACATAACACAATATATAATGCTATATTAGTATAGGATGTTGTAGTATTATATAACATTATAATATTATTTTATTATTTTATTTTACACTATATAATTTTGCCATAGTTATAATAGCATTTACATATAATTTATCATATTATATTATATCATTAAATATTATTATTTTTATAGATTAGATTAGAATTTTTGGGAAACATTTTCAATTGAAGCTTTTCCAAATATAAGAATTAATAACTTTTATATTACCTTAAAAAGCACTTTTTAAAATTTTTAGTAAACATCTTAAAAATATTAATAAATATTTTCAGTCTCTTTAAAATTACTTTTAATCTTGCAAAAGCTCGTCCGAACAGGACAAACACTGCCAATTCGAACATGTTTGGCCTCACTTTTCAATTGCCACGTCTTGAGACAGAACGGAAGGATGATTAAAAGGAAACGATCGGCAGCAATGCTCATAAAATTTATAGCATGGGTAGTTACTTCATTGTAATTTAGTTCGCCACTGTAGCTATCGCTCGTGCGCTGCTTCTCAATTCCCACTTGAGTCTCACCCCTTCACCTGGTGCAGGTTTACTTTATTATTATTATTATTTAATGACACAGATCATGTTTTTATTGGGACAAAAGGTAAGATATAATGCAAGAATTAGCTCTTCGTTGTAGACACGGAAGCTCTCAAGCCTCATATTTTAGAAAATAATTAGATGAGGATGGCTCTACCAATTATAAAATTCACTTCTAGCTCAAAACAAATTTACTCTAGCCAAGAGAAATTTGCAAAACACCGAGTCTTCTCTACAGGCCAACAAGTTTCCATGTTCCTTCTTCGTAGATCTATGTTGTTTTTTTTCCCAGCTGTTTAGTTTTTTTAAATGATGGAACACCTAAGTTAGTGTCGAATGAGCTGCTACAAGATCGCTACCACCTGCTGTTTACTGTTTAGACAGTAATTAACCTAATAGTTTCTTCAAGGGAAAAAAAAAAAGAAAGAAAAGTTATCCTAGAAATATTCTTTCCGTAAACTAAGTCAATATCGGTAGCTTCGCACAATTTAAAAGCACCTCTCATGTGTTCAAGGCCAAATAAGGCCAATGACACGAGCCATTTAACCAGCACGAACCCATTAAAATAAACTCAGCATCTAGTCCACGTCGAAATCCAATTACGGCAGATTATGCAGCCTTTTGCATGCGACAATTGAATTTCCAATGGCTTATTTAGCGCCTTTTTTAATTTGAAATTCTCCAAAAAAAACATTTTCTTAAATGAAAAAGAAAGACACAACAATGGCTTAACTAGGTTATTTAGTCTTAAAATCAATCATAGCAGAAATTTCTCAACAGAAACTTGGGTTAGCCAATGAGGAAGCTTGATGTTGAAGGATCGGGCAAATTCTAGAAACTTAAATTGGTAGCTGTTGAAACATTGGATTTCAATGATGCAAGGATTTATAAATATTGATTTCTTAAGAGTGAAAAGTCAAACTAGTCGGAAGCAATGGACCTAGAAAATCACAAAAATAGAGATATACATGCAGGTTTCACCATATTTTTGAGAAATATTATGCAATTTAGAGCTCCCATTTTTTGCACATCAAAAATTCTACCACATGATGCGAGAGGATCTAAATAACTTATAAAAATAAATGATGATGGAAGATTCACTGCCAAGCCAGCATTCATATACATCTAAGAAATTTTTAGACTTGTATTTACGGGGTAACGTAAACATTTTTCTAGTTTTGAAGCGTTCAACACAATTTATTGGAATGATGAAATCATGTACAGAAATAAATATGGCAAAGCCATGTTGAGGAGGTGAAACTAAGAATGTTAAGAACAAGAGCATGGCCAATTAGCTTGTACGCTTTAGCTACGAGACATAGTGGTTTGATTATTCATTCGATTTGCAACAGAAAGCAATGATCTATTGAGCTCATTCAACGAAAAAAGAAAAAAAAGTTAGGCATTAAGTAAAACTCATAGTCTCATGGATTATAAACTTATTTATAATCTAAAAAGATTGAGAAAATATAAAAATATTGAAGGGGAAAGAAGTTTTCATATCTAGAAAAAGAATAACAGTACCTTTTATTTAATTCTTTCAAAACATTACAATATAGTTGTGCCAGTAAAATTCCTAAAGTTATGATATAGGATTTCTCCCACTGGGCAGACGTAGCTTTATTCAAGTTGCCGTCTAGCTAACCTCGTACTTGTGAACAGGACTTAAGTAAAGAAAATCTAATATATTATTTTGGGCATAGTCGTTAAATCTAGATCAAATGCAATCAGTTTGATCCAGAAACTAGTGAACCGAACCTATAACAAAGGTTGGTTTATCATGAACTGAAAATATAGTTAAATTGAAAAACTAGATCACTTACCCAACAAGTTTTTGAAAAAAAAAAAAAAAAAAATTATTGACCAAACTAAAAAATCAATCGGTCTCTTATTTGACCAAATTCCATATTATCTGTAATTTTAAATTCAAAACCGCATTAACATAAGGGACAATTCATTCTTTTAGTTTTATTTTAAAACATAACATTCTAAAATTTAGTCTCTCTTTCATAATCACCCCCTCTCTCTCTCTCTCTCTCTCTCTCTCTCTCTCTCTCTCTCTCTCTCTCTCTCTCTCTCTCTCTCTCTCTCTCTCTCTCTGAGACAATGAAAGCAATACTCCTCTTCGATGATCTTATTCTTCCTTCTCTAGTCTTTCTCCTTTCTACAATCTCATCTTGTATCCCCATCCTATTATGCAGCTAGAGCTCACCTAATCTTTCTCTGAGATGAAGTTTGATCGGATCATATCCATCATACCCATCTAGATTATATTATTTATCTATTAAAATAAGTAATTATATTATTTTGAAGCTTAAGATATTATACATAAATTAATTTTTATTTAGATAATATAAATTACAATTTAAAATTAATTATAATTTTGATATCTTAATAATTTATCTCTAATATATTAATATTAATTTTCTTTTTAAATATTTTTAATTAGAACCCTTTCCAACGATTAAAATTTTTAACAACCAATCACTGTGATACCAGGGTAAGGAGCCGCACATTTATTAACGAACAGAAGCCCTTCCTTTATTTGGTAATTATTACAAGGGTAGAGGTATCGTCGGTTCATCATCTAGCACACTGCATCCTCTCATACACACACCACAAAGAAGCAAAAGAAAAAGAAAATGATAAACGTAACAAGAGGGGCTTCGAGCAATGGCAGGCCTAGGATTTAAGGGTGACCGTGTCCCCCACCACTCCCATAACCAGATCCGTTGCCAGAACCATACCCCGATCCGGAGCCAGACCCAGAGCCCGAAGAACCGCCGCCGCCGCCGCCGCCCTTTCCATACCCTCCGCCCTGTGCACCTCCTCCCTCACCGTATCCAGACCCACCGCCGGATCCATACCCGGACCCGCTTCCGTTTCCACTCCCACCGCCGGAGCCGCCTCCACCTCCACCTCCACCACCTCTTCCGTACCCCCCACCGCTGGCCCCCGATCCACCTCCTTCTCCATAACCCGACCCGGAACCATAGCCAGAGCCGCTGCCTCCCCCTTGGCCACCTCCGCCACCGCCTCCACCACCTCTTCCGTACCCTCCACCACTGGCCCCCGACCCACCTCCTTCACCATAACCCGACCCGGAACCATAGCCGGAGCCGCTGCCTCCCCCTTGGCCACCTCCGCCTCCACCTCCACCACCTCTTCCGTACCCTCCACCACTGGCCCCCGATCCACCTCCTTCACCATAACCCGACCCGGAACCATAGCCGGAGCCAGCGCCATTCCCGGAGCCACCACCTCCACCACCTCCACCGCCACCGCCACCAGAACTCTTGAACCGGACTGCCTCGGAGAGGCCAATGCTTAGCAAAACTATGAAGGCAAGAGCAACTAGCTTGGTACGAGCCATCGTTGCTCAGGAAGTGTTGTGTGGAAAGAGTTGTGGGATGAAGCAGAAGATGCGCCGGTATTTATAGTTTCATGCATGATGCTGTAAGTGTTAATAGGTGACACGCACGCACGCGCAAGCACTGCAGCCATCTTACTGTAAGTTATTTTTTCTATCATTCAGATAATTTTTATAATATTTTTCTATATTAACAGATTCAATCTTTCTTCGGTATTATTATATATTTTTTATAAAATTTAATATTTTTTTATATTATTTCACTTTTTTTGGATAAATTATGTAATTCTTATAATATTGTATCAATATTTATATATATATATATGTAACAAATTCCACAGCAAGTGACCTCAGTCTATTGTATTTGACTCGGCGAGAACAAATTTTTGACGTGTAACATGGGAATGGAAGACTTTAGCTATTGGCTAGTGGGTTATCTTGACTAACTTCACGAGATGATTCACCAGCTTTAGCTTTAACCTTGGTGTGTGGTGGACGCTCGGACTGGACTGGCTCCGTGTATCTCTCGCGGCCACGGTGCTACTGCCCATCTTTTCAAGTCGATGGGCGTTTGTTCCTTGACCTACGTGTCAGCATTGCTGATCCACGACTGGACCGACTCCGTGTATGTCTCGCGACCATGGTGCTACTGCCGATCTTTTCAAGTGGATGGGCGTTTGTTCCTTGACCTACGTGTCGGCATTGCTGCAAATAGTTGCCACTTCCGTTCAAAAAAATGCTGGAATTAGTGGGTAGGAATCAGTCCACCTCGGTAAAAAACATGGAGCATTGTATTGCCACCTTCGTTCAAAAAGTTGCAAGAATTGGTGGGTAGGAATCTGTCCACCGAGGCGGAAAAAACAAAGGGCACTTTGGCGGTGACTTGTTAGAACAAACACCGACGTCCTTGGTCCGAAGATAAAGAGAGCTCCGATGTTTCTAGTCCAAAACAGGGTTACATTGAGCAAGAGTTTTCGAGAGAAGATGGGTCCTGTCAACTATCCCGGCTAGTTCCAATAAATCGAAAAGATTCCTCGTGCACCGTGGATTTCAGCGGAAAATGGAACGCACTAAAGCATTATAATTAGCCTTCTGGAACCAGTTGCTATCAAAATATTTTTTCTACGTATCCTGCAAGCATTATAATGCTTTCTTTGTTAACTGTTAAATCTACGGTGCTACGGATATTTGAACCATATATTTATTGCAACGCAGTTATGTCTGAGTGTTTTTTTTATCTTATTTTGGAAGAATATCAGGCGTTGTCCTACAACAATATCTGAGTTATTTGTTTTCTTTTTTTTTTTTAATGAAAAAATACCAGGCAAATTGCAGAGAAATTCTGTCTCCAATACAGTACTTCTACGTAGATGTTCATAAACGTGCACTCCAGTTGGACTGAAAGGAAGCGAAACTTGTTTGGCTGGCCTACTGTGGTGACTCATTCAAAATTATTTGAATTCAAATTTATTTGACCATTGGTAACAGAGATTGTGGCAAGTTTTGACTCCTCTAATTGTGAGATTTGTTGGAACCTGCTACCTATTTGCTTCTCTATTTATTTATTTAATTTCTTTAATTATTTATCTAAATGTAGCCCAAAGCTTGAGATAGATACATTTATTGTTTGTATCTTTTGTTATGTATATATATTAACAGGATCAAACCAATAAAAGGTGTGTAAATTTAAAGCTAAGCTTTCTTACATGGTATCAAAGCCAAAAATACATAGTCATAATATCAAGTCATCTCGATCCTTCTCTCTACTTATCAATGAGAGTATCAACGGTGTCTCTAGTCAGACCTCTTTTTCCTTCTCTTTTAGCCTATTCCTTTCCTTCATCAGAATCAATCTTTATCACAATTACTATCTCTTATGGAGAACTCATTTCATACACGTATCTACATGTCTATCATTGCTCCATATTATCTTAAGGTACTAAATCCTATCCACCAGTAACAATCATCATTAATATCAGCAAAGATGATGCTGCAACAATCCTTAACCCAAAGTATGAGTAGTGGGTACAATGCGTTCAATTAGTATTAGGCTAGATCACTAGTTCTCTTTCTCCATCCATTATCATACAACTAGTTGGTATTGACTCCGCTTGAGAAGCCTCAATGATCCTTGAGAAGTGGTATATGAAGCAAAATTAGGCGAAGAAAATGTAGTTGCGCAATTAACTTCATGGCTTGCGAAAGATATTTCAATTCATGTTTAATTACCTCAACAATACCAAAACTATTATAGAGTCTCATTGTGATTGAATGACCTATCGATAGTGATGATATTATTTCTCATGTATCGTAAGGCCTCAGCCTTAGGTACACCTAGTTTGTCACAACCCTTAATGCACTTAGTGAATCTTACTATCTCAATTCCTTGTGTGGCTTTCTCCTCACTTAAGAGACTACCCTTGCTATCCAACTCCAAGAAGCACTAGAGCACAACATATATGCCTCAAGTCTTATGACAAATGTTGCCATAACTTACACATCTCACCTCACAAATGATAAGGCAAGCTCTCCCATGCTTTGTTAACCTCATCACCATGCTCGTCCTCATTTGAAATTTAGCATCATCTTTTGAGTCGTGCAATCTCATCTTTGGTTTCTTCTATTGTTTCAGATGTGTCCATTTCTATTTCCAAAAGTAATTCATTTGTTTGTTATCCTTGTATTATAAGCAAATATCACCAATTACCTTTCACTTAAAATAAATTAAAGCCATGCTCATGGCTATGCATCTTTCTTAGATACCCTGCTGGCTACCATATTGGTTATCATTGCTACAATCCTACATCCAAACATTTCTATATTTTTAGGAATGTATTTTTAGATGAGCAAATTTTTTGATGCAAAAACACACATAGGATGTTCTAGTAGCCAAGTGACAGCTTTCGCTGCTAGCCCAACACCTCATTTTCGGATCCCTTTTCACCTGTCACAAATGCATCTAACCTACCACCTTCGTCGCTACTCATTCTCAGCCAATGTATGATTGGACTAACAGGACAGAACAACAGGCAATCCATGCATCTACCAGTTTATAGGATGGTGTTCTTGGTTCAAATGCAGATGTTCCTTTAGTGGCTCAGTCTTTGCCACATACATCAGACATCCCACTTAACTATACTGCCATTGACGGCATGCCTTCTCTTTCTACCGCCACATGTAGCATAATATTTGATATACCAAGCTCATAATGTTATCAAATATCAATAAGCTCATCTCATATATTGATCATATTGATGCTTGATTTAGCGATTCGTATATTATTGATGCTCATTAAAAAAAAAAAACACTATAAAATGGCTATTAAGATCTAGAGACTCGTTTTCATTCAAGATGGAATCCCATACTATGCATTTGGGTGGAGTGTATCAAGGATAGATATATGATTTTTGAGATATATGATTTATATAAAACCTATCTAACCTGCATTGGGACCTAATCCATAATAGTTTATTTGATATATATTATCATATTTGTACTGACATTCTTCATATTTCTTATAAAATTTATCATTATATTTTGAGTTTACCATTAGTGATTAGACTTTAGGGCAGGAAGAGAATTGAGATTTGTAAATGGGCAAATTATATGATGCTTTTAGCTATTTGTGGATGGTGTCGTAAATAATGGCAACTTCAGAGGCAGATGGGCATTGTATAAGAGTATAAGAGCATTGCATATTGGGGTTTTGTTTCCGAAAAAAATAACAAAAAAGCATGGTATCTGAACCCTAGCAAATAATGGTCCTAGCTTAAGACCCAAACCTGATCCTGATATATGCCCGATCCAATTTGACCCAAAACCCAAGCTCACTTAGACCTAATCTTTACTCAACCAGATCTCTACCTGGTCTTAGCTAAACTTAATAGAACCCAATCCTTGGATAAATCATTAACCATATCTACTTATGGTTCTAAATGTCTGCTGGGTTGCCTCTGGGTGTACGATTGTTGGACTTGATATGAGCCACCTATTGCTATATATAGGGAGAGATTTTATCTCCAAAATGAAGTTATATGACTAACTCTACTTGAAAATGTTTTTATTTTCTTAGAAATATCTAGATATCATTTGAAAATTGGAACAACTTCTTTTGAACATTTCAATGAGAATACAATGCATTGATCAAATGGGCCATGGAGAGGACATAAAACTTTATGGAGTTTGAAAATTACCCTTCCAATCATAACCGTTGGCATTCAAGCTACGATCAGAATTGGGTCACCCATTGGTGCAGGCACCAGATTGAGACAGAGGTTTCAGGATTCCTTATGGATTTCTGATTTATGAGAGTCCTTTTTCTTTATTCTTATAGTCCTTGTCGAGTCCAGTTGCGTTAGTTAGCCTGGTTCATTGTTGGAATCTAGGAGTTAATCAAGTGTCAAATATTATTTTCTTTCATTGAGTCCTGTAATAAGTCAAGAGAAGGTTCACCTTGAAGACCCAAGAGAAGACCCAAGAGAAGACTCGTCAACCATGCAATGACACATGTCTTGGACCATTCCGGGACACATGGCATCACCAGAGCAGAGCAAGGAGTCGATCCACATCAATTTAGGAAAGAATCTAGGCACCAACATCCTCCTTCCTCATTTCTTCATGCCACCCGCCCTTACATGGAAGCTTTTTGGGCGCCCATTGACTTCAATGCTTATCATGTGGTCCCCTGGCAAACATCTATGGAAGAAATTAATTGTCTCTCTCTAATTGAAAGATCTTCATGCGTCATAGATGGAAGAAGGTTACCGTCCAGTCAAAGATGGCAGGAGAAATCAAGGGGTGCCCATTCTTTCCCTCTCTCAAGTGGTCCCCCTTCCTCTACAAGCTTAAAAATTACGGCCACTCTCTTTTTTTGGCTGTCCCAGATAAAGCATGCAGAGATTCCTGCCTTCTCAAGAAAAATCACATGCCAAACATTATAATTCATATCAACTATGTACTTAAAATGAATGATTTAACTTGTATTCACATGAAGGGGTTATAAAAAGACCTTTTTTTGTAAATTAAAGAAAGGAATTAATGAGAAAATTCTGAAGTTCTTTTCCATTGCTGTGAAGGCTCTGGGTGTGAAGCCCTTATTGTTTCCTTTCATCTTCTCTAACCTCCCTCAAACCCAAACCCTAACCGTCCCCCCTTCCAGAAACCCTAAAACAACCATGCCGCCAACCACAGGCCCCCATCTCCTCTTATTGTTTCTTAGGGATTCACAAGCCAAAGAGGAAGTCGTCTTTGCTCCTGAACCATATTTCGAATATCCTCTCCGGTAGACAGCTTCTTCATCCAGAACTTTCAACCTGTCATAGCGATCTTCCTGTTTCAATCTTCGAGTAATCACTGTTGGTATATAAAATCCTTTCTCTAATTATCTTTATCTGATTTAGTTAATGTTGAGAGCATGTTCTAACCGAGGGTTTCCTAACCTTCACTTTCCTGGCTTCGTTAATATTCTAACAGTTCTAGTTCCAATGTATGCTTCTGCCTGTCTTGCATAGTATAGCTTAACTAATTTTTGATCTTTCTAGTAATTAGCCATCTCATAAAAAATATATATATATTAAAAAAAATATTATTTTATTGCATTCATGTCTCATCCACGTCCTGCATCAGTTTTGGTATCAAAGCCTAGTTGTTAGGACTTGTTCTTGCATCACATTAGGAAAGTAGCTTTGCATAGGTGCTAAAAATTTCAGCTTGCTAAAATTTCTGCACACCTCCCATATTTGCTTATTTTTCTTGCATATAAAAAAATAAAAAAAAAAGAGCATATCTTGGTTTCTATTGTGCTCATTTAAGGATAGTCCAAAGGGTGAGGCTAGAAGTAGTACCCCGGGCTATTTGACCCAACGGACGTTTGGTAGGGATATCATGGACGTACCAATAAGGGAGGCTACCAGTAGTACCTTGGTATGTTTGACCCAACTACCTACGTTCCGGGAGTACCGTAGGCTACTAAGAGGGCTGTGCATAGCCGTCGCAAGAAAGGCTGACTTGAGGTAAGGCCTTAAGTGACACACATAGGCGAAAAAAAAAAATTAAAACATTTTAATTACTGCTATTAATTAGTTTCATAACTAAAAATTAAAAAAAAAATTTGTATTGCTGCATCCTTTTTGGTTAGAGACTCGACTTGTTAACTTAAGTCTTTAGTGTTCCATCATCTCTGAATTAAATTGACTTAAGGGCACCGCTATCTCAGATCAGGTGGGGATTTCATCACCCTTCCTGGGCCCAGAAATTATCAACCTACATACGAGTCCAAACCTTCCAATTTTAAAATCCAGTAGACGTAATTGAGCATTAGGGACACCCACGGTCGGGTTCACATATTTTGTTGAAACTGGTGTGATTCTTTCTCCATTTACGACTGGAACCTGGTGTCTAAGGCTGGAGGTCAAATGTCAAACGACTTAAGCAGAGTAACGGAGTTACTCTAATTAGGCCCCTGCGTTAAGCAGAAAGAGCCTCCCCCTCCCACCTGCTATCTAGCCAGCTACAGGGTATTTGGTGATTGATTAGCATTTAATTGACACATTTTATTTGAGCTCTAGGTCTAGGAGACACTAGTACGAATCCTTTGCGTGCTTGTTTGCATGTCTACTGGGTCAGGAGTTCAATATCAACCGAGTCAGTTCTAACCTGAGTTAACCATGGACAATGATATTGGAGCTATGCTTAGGATCATTATTAAACGATTGACCCAATTGAATGATCAAGTGAGCTCCCTAGAAGAAAGTCGTAAGACCAAGACTGAGCCTAAGTTAGACCCTCATCTACCTACCCCATATCCTGACCCTAGGAGAGCCTATCATTATGATTTTACCCATGAGTATCACCTTAGAAGCTCATACCCATACTTAGTGGACTCAGAGGAAAGATCCATTAGGAGCACCCGGCCCTATGCACCCACTTTTGGTGGTGATCTAGAGCTAAAGGATTATATTAATTGGGAAAGGAGGATGGATGAGTATTTTGATCGGGAAGAAATATCAGAAGAAGGGAAGGTAAAATTTGCTAGGCTTAAACTAACCCGATATGCTAGGATATATTGGGAAAAGGTTGAATACGCATGTCATCAAATGAGGGAGATGCCCGTTAGAACATGGAGAGCCATGAAAATTAGACTTAGGAAGAAATACCTACCCATGTCCTATAGGCATAAGGAGCTCATCACCCATCAGGCCACACTTAATAGGACTAATATCCCTGAAAATAAGTCAAGTCCTAATCTAGGCTCATTTAGCCAGTCCATCCCTATTGCCTCATATGTTCACCAGAGTCCATCCTTCCCTACCACCCCATTTATTCCCATGAGTCGACCCACTCCTATTCCCCCACTTGCCCCACCCATTCCTACTATCTGGTCCATTTCTATCTATCAGTTTGCCCAACCTATTCCTACTACCATAGTTGAACACAGGGAGGAAAAGCTAGACATGACCAGCCTAGGCATAGTTGTTCAGGATCCTACTCAAATTGACAATCTAGAAAACCCTGAACCTATTGACTATGATGAGGAGAGCGATCAAGAACTCCTTATAGATTGTATCGAGGAGGTATATGAGGCTGACGCAAGTTTAGTTGATGAATACGAAGAGGATGAGGAAGAACCCATTAAAGGCTTTAAGGACGAAGAGGTTGAGCCTAATAATCATTTAGAGATCGATAGTCTCAAGTCTCTTAGTCATGTAGAGGTAGACATTTGTGAGTTCATTAGTCCATTAGGAGAAGAAGCCACTAAGCCTATTGATGAATCTAAGAGAAAGGAGATTGAGCTTGAGCCCAGTGACACGTTAGAGGAAGAAGAAACTATACCTATTGGAGAGATAGAAAGAGAAGTCTATAGAACTGAGTCTGATCTAAGGGTTGAGTCTAAAGAAATTGATACCATCTTAGTTGAACATGAACCATTGCTTGTAGCTAAAGAGATTATGGAGGAGCAAAATGGTCAACTTGAGGAAGCTGAAGTTCAAGAGCTAAGCCCTATAGAGCAACCCCTAGAAATAATGGAATTCATGAAGGATTTAGAGCAAAAGATTTATGTAATTTTTGCTCTGGGTTTAGAAAAGACATCAGTAAGGGGTCATCAATTTGGACTAGAAAAATTCACGATCACATCCAAGAGGTAGTAGTGGAGATTTTAAGAGAATTTTATAAGGTGTTTCCAAAAAAAATATCTAGTCACCTTCCACTACTTAGGGATATCCTACATCTCTTAGATCTAGTCTCAGTTCGGTTTGCCACATACTTTCAGAAGACCCTATGGAACCTCTTAAGAATCCATGCCATCCACCAACCCAGGGTCAAACCTAGAGAGTCTGTAGTCTGTCAGGTTTAGGTCCAGAGAGTCCAATAAAATTTCTTTCCATAGGAATGCCTTAGTAAGTCTGCATTTCAGTTAGGTGTCAATACAAGTCTTAGTAATAAAGACTTTTGTCACATTCTACTGAGTTCACCTGTCTATTCAACTTGTCCAATCATACACGGGTCTCAGAGTCAATTGCACGGCACTTGCATCATGACATTAGCATTCACTTGAATATTGATAATAAGTTGGCTAATCCCCAGAATCGAGTCAAGGATTTTGTTAAGGAAAAACTATGTCATGTTAGAAAGTTACATTCTCGTGGAGCTGGTCCTTTTAGAATATTAAAGAAGGTAGGAATCAATGCATGTGTATTAAAGTTACCTCTATGGTTAGGCATTAGCTCTATTTTCACTACCTCAGACTTAGTAGAATATAGGGACCCAGCAGTGGTACCCAGCGAGTTTTTGGACCTGACCATTCCTTTGAGAGTGAGCCCTCACCTGAGTATCCACCCACAAATTAGCCTGAGAGGAAAGACAGGATTGAGCAGATTCTGGATGACCAAACTGTCACGACCCACAATAAAGGTTACCAAAGATATTTAGTTCATTGGCAAGGTCGGTCGGAATCAGAGGACTCGTGGATTATCCAGGAAGATCTGCAATACATAAACCCAGACCTCTTAGAGAAATACTAAAATCAAACTGACCCTTACTCGATGGGGTCGAGTTCTTCCCAGCCCAGGAGAATTGGTGCAAGCATCAGATTGAGACAGAGGTTTCAGGGTTCCTTATGCATCTCTGATTTATAAGAGTCTTTTTTCTTTATTCTTAGAGTCCTTGTCGAGTCCAGTTGTGTTAGTTAGCCTGGTTCATTGTTGGAATCCAGGAGTTGGTTAAGTGTCAAGTGTTATTTTTTTTCATTGAGTCCTGTAATAAGTCAAGAGAAGGTTTACCTTGAAGATCCAAGAGAAGACCCAAAAGAAGACCCATCAACTATGCAATGACACATGTCTTGAACCATTCCGGGACACATGGCATCACCAAAGCAGAGCAAGGAGCCGACCCACATCAATTTAGAAAAGAATCTAGGCGCCAACATCCTCCTTCCTCATTTCTTCATGCCATCCGTCCTTATATGGAAGCTTTTTGGGCGCCCATTGACTTCAATACTTATCATGTAGTCCCCTGGCAAACATCTATGGAAGAAATTGACTGTTTCTCTCTAATTGAAAGATCTTCATGCGCTCCAAATGGAAGAAGGTTGCCGCCCAGTCAAAGATGGCAGGAGAAATCAAGGGGCGCCCATTCTTTCCCTCTCTCAAGTGGTCTCCCTCTTCTACAAGCTTGGAAATTACAGCCACTCTCTCTTTTTGGCCGTCCCAGATAAAGCATGCAGAGATTTCTGCCTCCTCAAGAAGAATCACATGCTATACATTACAATCCATGTCAACTATGTACTTAAAATGAATGATTTAACTTGTATTGACATGAAGGGGTTATAAAAAGACCTTTTTTTTATAAATTAAAGAAAGGAATTAATGAGAAAATTCTGAAGTTCTTTTCCATTGCTGTGAAGGCTCTGGTACTCTGGGAATGAGTGGGTGTGAAGTCCTTATTGTTTCCTTTCATCTTCTCTAACCTCCCTCAAACCCAAACCCTAACCGTCCACCCCTCCAGAAACCCTAAAACAACCCTGCTGCCAACCACAGGCCCCCATCTCCTCTTACTGTTTTCTCAGGGGTTCACAAGCCGAAGAGGAAGTCGTCTTTGCCCCTGAACCATATTTCGAATATCCTCTCCGATAGATAGCTTCTTCATTCAAGACTTTCAACCTATCAGAGCGATCTTTCTGTTTCAATCTTCGAGTAATCATTATTGGTATATAAAATCCTTTCTCTAATTCTCTTTATCTGATTTAGTGAGTGTTGAGAGCATGTCCTAACCGAGGTTTTCCTAACCTTCACTTTCTTGGCTTCGTTAATATTCTAACAGTTCTAGTTCCAATGTATGCTTCCACCTGTCTTGCATAGTATAGCTTAACTAGTTTTTGATCTTTCTGATAATTAGCCATCTCATAAAAAATATATATATATTAAAAAAAAATTATTTCATTGCATTCATGTCTCATCCACGTCCTGCATCACCCATGGTTGGGCTAACTCGATTAGAGAGTTTGCGATAAACTTAAATATAGGATCATTTATCTATTGAGATAGATAAGAATAAGGTTTAAAAGACCCACAAGGACTCTTATAAAAGAGATCCACAAATCAAAAGGACTCTCATGAAAAAATTTATAAATAAATAGGTGCTGATGTAACTATATGATGCATTAGAGACACTTCAAGAGAGAGAGAGCGAAGGTGTGAGTGAGAGATATATCTAGTGATCTAAAGGTTTTTGTATGATGAAAATAAAGATTCGGCTCATGTAGTCTAATTTATCACGAAGCTTCAATCAAAGATTTTCAAAAGAGCTTCAAAAAAGGCACATGAAATTTCATAAAAAATCTAAATTTTTACTTCAAATTCTTGAAGTGTGCTCACCATGTATATCCATACTTCTATTACATTACCCTTCATTGGTATTAGAGCCACTATTAAATATTTTCGTCCTCTTCTATATACCTATCATGATGTCTATAATTTTGTTTTTATAATTTTGTTTAGTCTACTGGCTTTAGCTCTATAATAGATTTTTGGTTCTTGTTTAGGCTTGTTAATTAAATTTATTTGAATTAACTATATTACATTATAAAATTTTGATATGATATAGACATCATGTGGAATATAAATTGGTTGGAAATTTGGCATTGATTGGATGTATGCATTAAAACCTTGTTTTAAAACCTTTATTTTTCATTGAATTTATATGTTTTGTATAATGTGTGAGATATATATATATATATAATTGAATTTTGCTATGTTTGAATGTAATAAGTGTTAGATTCGATCGTTTTTTTCATTATTGAATTACATGGATTTCGAAACCATTCTATGTTTTTCACTTTTGGGATCTATGATCTATGAATTCAATAGTGGAAGGATAATCGGATTTGAGCTTGACTATATTGGAACGTAGTCAAATCATATATATATATATATATGGAGCTACAAATTAAGGTCATTAAAAGAGCTTTTCGTCCATATTTTTTTTTTGCTTAAATTGGATTAGTGTATAGAAAGATCTCACCATGTATATCCATTTTTCCATTATGTTATTCCTCAATAACTTTCATAAAATTATCCTGGGGTCAGTTGCCTACAAGATTGTGGCTTTATGATATGCAAAGACAACTCCCATCCCTTGTACCCCACTAACAGTTCGAGGAAAACATCAATCACATTATTTGAACGAGGAGAGCAGTGCAAACGTTCAACCATGGACCAGATTGGGATGGGCTCGAACTCATCTGAGTATATACCAATACCGGAGTTTAGATGATTCTAGCTGTATTATTGGCAAGATTAGCCAAACCCCAGGTAGGGTCGATCTTCATGTGTCACCACTCTGCGGATCCTCTTGATAGCCAGGAACGAAGCTACGTTTGAGGACATTCGTGATCGTGAAAGCGAATTGGGGCGACATACGTTGGGCCACAGCCAAAGAATATTTGGGGAAGATGCAGAGTCTAGGACACGAAAGCCGGAGAAAAAAAAAGACAAATGGATAAGATAGGAACCTCCTCGCTGTAAGATCAGTACTGATGGCTACTTTGTCCAAGTGATTTAACTGCGGGCGCTGCGATGGCTTGCCTAGACCCAATGGGCTGGTCTATTCCCTCTACTGCAAATTTAAGCCTGTCCTTTTTCAAGGGACAACTAAATTTAAGCCCGTCGTTTGCACGCTTTGACTGTCAGGGAGGCCGGAGGAACGGCTATTTCTCTTTGGTTGACCAAACCAGCAGTGCTAAGTCAGCTCTAAATTATTGACAACTAGTGGTGAATGTATTGAACAATGCCCCGCCGGGAACGTCGAGGGCAGTGGTGATGGCAGTCTATCGCAGAATTAAAGTTAGTTTTTGAAGCTGTGGGCTTCCAGCATACGGACTTGTAGGGAGCACAAATTGGGTGGCTTAAGGGGCCGGACCTCGGAGATGTAGATGTACGTGTCTAAGACAGGCAATGCCACTATGTACATAATTGGTGATATGGTTTAAGTAGATTCTCAGATATCTCAAGGTCAGACATGCTTGGATTTTGGTAATGGCAAGATATTGGATGGATGCACGGATGCTAACATGACTGGTGATTTTGATTCTAAAAGGTTTATATTATAATACATGAATTTCCTTGCCGGGAGAGAAGTGTCATGATAGCCAAAATTACATGAGTGTATTGCTTTATATACCATATGGGATTGAATATGTTGTACTGATTAAAGCCTATAAAAAAATGCTATGGATAAAATTAATATATCAGCTATAATATGGATAAAATGCTATAACTACATTGCAGTTATAATATATTATGATCTGATAATTATAATTTACTATAAATTATAAATATTATGGGGATCATCGTGACTCTGAATCAAAAGCATCTGTTGAATCGTCCACGAACCAAGTTAATGTACTGAAAACAAGACAAAAACAAAAGAAGTCAAAATATATTCAAAGCGATTTGATATGGCCGTGCTGGTAAATTTTGTTAAAATTAATATATAAAGATGAGACGGAAATCTCTTGCAAATAATTGGTATTGCATGACCACTAAATTTTTATTCCATTGCAGAGAACAAGGATAGCATTTATTTAGAACCAGAAGCCCTTCCACCTTTTATTACAAAATGCACACCGGGAAACTAATGACGCAGATTAAAAGAGGAAGAGTGGACGAGTGGTAGGTGGAGCAGAGCAAGGAGCGGCTTCAAACAGACTGGTCTGGGAGTTGATTAAGGGTGCCCACCGCCTCCACTCCCGTATCCAGACCCATAGCCTGAACCATAGCCAGACCCAGAGCCCGAGCCACTGCCACCACCCCCACCACCACCACCACCACTTCCGTAACCACCACCATAGGCGCCACCACCCTGGCCGTACCCTGAGCCACTACCGGACCCATAACCCGATCCACTTCCACTTCCATTCCCACCGCCAGAGCCGCCACCACCTCCACCTCCTCCACCACTTCCATAGCCTACACCATGCGCACCACCAGCTCCATATCCGGAGCCAGACCCGTACCCGCTTCCTGACCCATAGCCAGATCCGCTACCTCCCCCTTCACCTCCTCCTCCACCACCACCACCACCTCCGCCACTTCCATACCCTCCACCACGGGCACCACCAGACCCATACCCAGAGCCCGAACCATAACCACTCCCCGACCCATAACCTGATCCACTACCTCCCCCTTCACCGCCCCCGCCACCGCCGCCTCCACCACTTCCATACCCTCCACCATGGGCCCCGGATCCACCTCCTTCACCGTAACCAGAACCGGAACCATAGCCAGAACCGGAGCCATTACCAGAGCCACCACCTCCCCCACCACCACCTCCACCACCACCTCCACCAGAAGATGTCAGGGCCCGGCCCGCCTCGGAGAGGCCAATACTCAGCATAACTATGAAGGAAAGAGCTACAAGCTTAGTCCTAGCCATGGTTGTTAAAAGGAGATCGAGAAGCGAGGAATGAGCTGTGGGTTAGAGAGGAGGACGGTAAGGGTATTTATAGAGTGGCATGCATGAACAATTCTTCAAGGCATGCCATGCAAGCTTTAGGTGGCAATAGATTGGTTTCCTGTGGGCATCGAGTAGAGTGTGATTATTGATCAGCGTTATCCTTCCGCTAGCTTCTGCCTTCGTATGTGATCGGCTCGCGGATTTTCTCCTAGTTGGTGCTGAATCAAGGTGTTGCCATTCCCCGGTTTTCTTGTCGGCAGGGCCTCGTTTCTAGACCTACGTGCCTGCATTGTTGACGAGGATAACAAAAGGTTCGCTACTGGACAACGGCACCGCCGAACTACGTGCATGCTGTGGGACAGAGCAATGAGATCAATCACTAAAAGCCGAAGACTGGATATTAGCTGGCTGCCTAATTGAGTCCAAAGAAGTGGCCTTAAAAGAACTGCCTCAAAAAGAGAAGGGTCAAGTTGCCGCGTTTGATAGCCATCTATGAAGAAATCGATATTTATTATTTCTTCAAGCAGACGATGGTAAACAAAAGGTTCTCCAAATTATCAACCAGTTGGCACTGAGTTGATAAATCAATAATATACAAGGAGAGGTTTGTCCAAGTGAAAATTACAGAAATAAGAATCGGAAGAGCTCTGTTATTAGCCATCGGCTGAAATGGATCAAATCCCATTCGAGATAAGATGGATACAGCTTTATTTCAAAAGAACAAAATAAATTATAAAAATCAGAATGGATGATTTTTGGTTGCCTAAAATACTTCTATTATCAAAATGCCTATCTATTCCTAAACTAAATCTGACGCTACCAAGGCTGCCAATCCTCCATAACCTGGGTTGTATGAAATTCTTGTAGTTTGGATCCTTCAACCAATCATAACACAACTTGTGAAAACACAAAGCTCGTGGACGTGTAGGGGTTCGTAGGTGACCAACACGGTGTCTCAATCCATCTGCGACCCATTATCTGGTCCAAGGTGGTAATGTGAGACCTGGCTCTCATGCCCAGCATGTAAACAGTATCTGATCCACCTGATCTGCTCAGAGTTAAAATAATAATAACAATAATAATAATAATAATAAAATAAATAAATAAATAAAATAATGTGACTCAATCTAGTTGATTTTGACTTAGTTGGGCAAGTTCTATCAATTCAATCCTGGTGAAGTGAAGTTAGGATCAAATTCTACCTCAAATTTAGAAAGGAAATGAACTCGAGGATTGATGGTCACTGAATTTTCAAATTAATATCCAGCTGGAAAAGAAATGGCTCATGATTCAAAACCTTCCTCAATGTGCCAGGCAATTTAAGGCGAATATATCGGGGCAAAAAATTTGACTTACATATCTTATATTGGTCGAAGGTGGGAGAAGAGAGGCTAGACAGCTATTCCACCCATCATTCACAAGAGAGCGAGAGAAGGCCCAAAGGGCCGAGCCGTGTCCACCCAAGTGAGGATTCAAGCCTAAGACAGAAGGCCAATGCCAAACAAAACTACAGAAGGGAGGGGATAGTTGGTAGCCAAAAAGGAGAAGGATATAGGAACTAAAAGAGTGACCGTGAGAGAGTGTTGGACTGGAGAGGTGGAGACAAAGGGCCACCAAACTCCAAAGGCACAATCAAAGTGAGAGAGGAAGAGAGCTAGGGTTTTGAGGCTAGAGTTTATCTACGGCGAGGGAGAGCTCAAACGGCGACAATCAAGGGCTCAAAACCTCAATCAAGAGTGGCAGTGTTGAGTGAGACAATAAGGTGGTGCCTTCACCTCTTCGTACATAAATGGAGCTAAGGATTACCTGCGGTGAGGTCGAGTTAGAGATCATCGGTCAAACAGGCAATCTATCACTCGAGACTCAAGTCGAGAGTTGAGGGGGAAGATGGTAACATAGGATCAAGCCTTGAGATAGTGCCCTCACCTCGCCGCTATACCAATAGGTGATAGGTGAAAGGATAGGATGAACAGTAGAGCAGAGTTCCAGAGCTACATAGGGGATAGAGGTTTAAAATCAAATAGGCACAATGGATCCTACTGTTCGAGAAGCAACACAACGAGTAATATAATCTTATTTTTTTGATCCAATTCGATCGGTTCAATTACTTAAATGGATTAATTTCATTAAATCTGAACTCGATCCACTAAATATGCAGGTCCAAACAATTCGTACCTGCTTTATTCAAACCCAAATCCATTTATGGCGAGTTGAACACGGATTGGATAAATAGGTTGGATCCATTTTTGCCACCCCTATCTAATACCATGCTATGTTCCAAGCTTTAAGAGAATCCAAGGGCCAACGCTGAATCAGACCCTCAAAATGATCGGATAATCGTTTCTCACGTATCTGTTATTAAATATTGTCATCGTGCATTGTAGAACGAGTTAAGGATAAAGCGTCAGATTTATCCCGTGGAACATTTAACCTGACCATTTGAAATTATTTGCGACTTCAGAGTGCCCCGCCCGACCCTGCCTTCCAACGTTCGACTGCTTGTAATTTATCCGTTTTTCGCTGTTACAAAATTCCATCCTTGAGAGTAACTCTTCAATGTTCGATCGATCTGCATCCTTACTAATTCCTACTTCAACATGCGCGACTCTTTTATACCAAAGGCTCGACCGAGACTAAGTTTTAGACTTTAGTAAACATTGCTCATCGAGGTGACCCACCATATCCTTGGAATGCTGTGTCAGCAAATCACGTCAGATCGTTACCAAAAAAAAAAAAATTGCATGCCAAGACACCATAGTTGTTATACAACGATATCTTTAGTATTCCTTTCTTGCAGCGTGACATTTATTGAGATCCAGAAGCCCTTTTATTTAGCATTTACTACAAATATGGAAACAGAAAAAGAGAAAGGTGCATGGAGTGCAGCATGCCGGGCTTCGGGTAGCTGTAGGTCTACAATTTAAGGGTGCCCACCACCCCCACTCCCATATCCAGACCCGTAGCCTGAACCATACCCAGACCCGGATCCCGACCCTGAGCCTGAGCCGCCACCGCCGCCGCCACCGCCGCCACTTCCGTACCCGCCACCGCGGGCACCACCGCCCTGACCATACCCAGATCCACTGCCGGAGCCATACCCCGACCCACTCCCACTTCCATTGCCACCACCGGAGCCGCCGCCACCTCCACCACCTCCGCCGCTTCCGTACCCTCCACCATGTGCACCTCCGGACCCATATCCAGAGCCAGATCCACTCCCTGACCCATAGCCAGAGCCGCTACCTCCCCCTTGTCCTCCTCCACCTCCACCGCCGCCGCCACTTCCATACCCTCCACCACTGGACCCTGATCCACCTCCTTCACCATAACCAGATCCGGAACCATAGCCAGATCCGGAGCCATTCCCAGAGCCACCACCTCCACCACCACCTCCGCCACTACCGCCACCTCCGCCACCGGCAGATGTCAGCAACCGGCTTGCCTCGGAGAGGCTAATGCTCAGCAAGACTATGAAAGAAAGCGCAACAAGCTTCGTACGAGCCATGGTTGCTCAAGGAGAGGAGGTAGAATGAGTTGTAAGCCAGAGGGAAAGAAGGCCTGGGTATTTATAGAGTTGGATGCACGACTCTTAAGGCATGCGAGGGGTCCCGACCGATCCTAAATTTAATTTATTTACGCGGCGAGGATAAGCTTTCTCGTCGGAAACGAGAGTGTGTTATTTGACTTAAGTTGCTTAGATTTTTCCATTGCTTGTGTTTGGTATATGATTGACCGGAGGTAGTTGATAGACCAAGGTGCCACTGGCCATGGTTTTTAGTGGGCAGTCCACGTTTGCGGACCTACGTGCTTGACTTGTTGACAAAGTGAGCCTCCACCTTAATTTATTTAATAGATCCAGCCTGGTGAGTTCATTTCAACCTTCGGGTGAATTGGTGGGTTGGACTTGCATGGTCCGATTTGGTGGAAAACAATGAGCATTGGGGTAGCCTGGTGAGTGCCTCAGAACTGCTTGCAGATTTTAGCTGCAGAACGGCGTGAGATGGATCGGAGAAAAACTTGAACAGGTCGTCACCTACCAAGTCTACCCAAATGCCAGTCTAAAAACGGACGCCCCTCGCTATTATTTTTGGGGCTTGGTTTTCGCATTGGATCTCGGAAAACCAAGAATTTTTGCTTTACCGATTGTTTTGGTGGGCAATGCAACCGTCCAAGGGCTTTCGTCACCTCTCATCTTTCAAGTGCACTACAGCTAATAATGCTTTTTCTCCATATACTCGAGATGGTTGCAAAAGAAGTTTGTAGCAGATTGTTTGGGAGTCAGTTATATCATCCTTTGAATGGGGAACGATATCGCTTACTTAATAATTTGCATCCACGTTTACTTACATAAGTAACTCCGTTTATATATAAGTTTTCTATACATAATCGATTTCAAATTTAAATTAAAAAAAATTATGATAAATAAATTATCAATATAAAACTATAGTCATACCTTATAAACATAAATTCATTAGATAAAATTGATAAAATTAGAATATTTACAATTAAAAATGAAGATGAATATAAAGTATCAATTGAGGATCATAAAGTTATTAAAATTGATCATTTTCGATATTTGAAATCGATTATTTATAAGAAAAAAAAGATTGAGAATGATGTTGTCCATAGGATTAAAGCAGGTTGGATAAAATGAAGAAGTGCAATTGAAATATTATGAGATCGTAAAATACCTATCAATTTAAGGAAAAAGTTTTATAGGACAGCCATAAGACCATTTATATTTTATGGTACAAAATGTTGGACAGTTAAAAAAATATACGTATATAAGATGAATGTAGTGGAAATGAGAATGTTAAAATGGATGTATGATAATATAAAAAAAGATAGAATAAGTAATAAAATCATTCGTAAAAAGGTAAAGATAGCTCCAATCGATGATAAACTAAAGGAAGGATGGCTTAAATTATTTAAACATGTGTAATATAAACCTTAAGATATACCTATGTGGAAAAGTGACTTGAAACATGTAGAGAAAAAAAAAAAGTAGGGATTGATCGAAAATCATACAGAAAAAAATGATAAAGAAAGATTTAAAATTTTTGCATTCTACAAAAAAAATATAATTCAAAATAGAATTGAATGAAGAAAAAGGATTCATGTAGCCGATTCTAACTAGTTTAGGATTAAGGATTTGTTATTATTACTATTGTTTGTATCATTGGTACTTACCATTATCTATTTAGTCATGTAGTTTTTCTCAAGGAGTAAACCTTTGCATACAATTAAGTGTGTTTCACATAATTAAGGTTGTCTTTGTACACAATTCTTTGGGAGTAAACGAAGAAAGGCCATCAAAGCCATGGGGCTGGCATAAAATTTTTCAAGCAATTAGAGTTAATATAAAATGAATGGTCCTTGCATAAAATTAGGCGTGTCTTTCGGGCATAGTCATGGTTTTTTCGGTACACAGTTCTCACTTTGTGCATTTTATATATGGATCCGGGATTAAACGTAAAAACGCCATTAAAACTAAAGGACTGGAATAAAATTTTCAATAATTATTTACAATGAATGCATAAAAGAGGAGAGCAGGTTGCAAAGGTTCACATGAGTTAAATATAAAATGAATATTCCTTTGTATACAACTAGGTGCGTCTTTCAGACATAATTATGGTGGCTTCTACTGGGATTAAAAGTAAAAAGGCCATTAAAACCGAGGGTTAGAATAAAATTTCGACTCAGTTGGAGTTAAATATAAAATGAGTAGTTCTCTGCATGCAGTTTGGCGCGTCTTTTGCACATAGTCATAGTTGTCTCTCTACGCAATCATTGCTGTTCGTACACGTTAACACTTGAATCTGGGATTAAATGTAAATAGACCATTAAAATCAAATGGTTGGAAATAAAGCTTTCAGTCAATTATAGTTAAATTATTATCAATTGTCCCGTATAATTCGTGATTTTACTTAATCAAATGTTCAATTTTATCCAAGAGAAAAGGCACTAATTAGGGGGTTTGGATTTAAACTCTTTGATAGAAGATTTAAAAAAAAAAAAAAAAAGATAGCCAGGAAGCTATGTAATCTAGAGGTATAACACGGCATATGCCGGCTAGCACTGCCCTACTAGGCTCATTATTTCGTAGGCCTTGCCAGCTCGGCATGATACTGTTCATGGGTTATGGTGGCATGACCCATAGAATCTGTATCCTTGGCCCACAGTCATTGCCAGTGGGCTTATATTGGGTCATGGCAGCCTATGGTCCCACTGGCTTGTGCTCAGTCATGCTGGCCCACGGGCCAACCCAAGGAGCAACTCTTTCTTTTTTTTTCTTTGACATTCTAACTTTTTTTAAAAAAATAATTATTAATAATTAATTATTTAATTAGAAAAATAAGTAAAATTGTCTTCAACAACTAATGAAAAAATAGCACTTTTATTAATTTTTATTGATGAATTATAATGTATACAAAAATATAGATAATAAAATAAAATGAATTGATATTTTATTTGAGAAATGATTAATTCTCAAATAACATATTATTAAAAATTATATTTAAAAATTACAATTTACAAATTCTAATCAATTTGAAATATATATAAAAAAAGATATCTTTATAACTAATTTAAACAATATTATTCTTCATTCTTCAAGTATTCTTTTACTCTTTGTTTTTGTTCTTATAATCTTTCTTCGGCATTCAGTTAATTTTTCGCACACAAATATCTTTACGCTTCAGACGTCAATTGGCTCTTATTATCTTACAACATCCTAATTTTATAGAAAAAGTAGATTGCGATGCTAATACAGACATCAAATGTGTTAGAAGATTATATGCCATGGTAGTAAGTATAAAATAATTATTTTTATATACCTATATTTCCTTCTGCATGCTTTGGCTAACTTAAGTATCAGAGAATTTTTTTGGAAATCATCTTCAGACCTCTTTATACTTTATTTTTCTCTATCTTTCTTACAAACCTAAACATATATTGATTGAAAAGATAATCTATTGTCTGAGTAAAAATAAATCATTAATGAGGTAGGCCATTTTTGAACATCAACACAACTCATTATGTCTAGTATTTTCATTCAATTTAGTTATGGTTTTCCCTTCAAGCGTATGATTTGAGTGCAAATGGGAGGAGCATTGATCCTAATACATATTGTTGAAATAAGTTTTCTCTAGAGCAGAAAAAAAAAAGAAAAAGGAATTCGGTGGGCGTTTTGGATGGTAGAAGAGAGTAGGCTGAAGGGACGGATTAAAAAGGTTTGGGTCCTCTCAGCGTTGGGTTTTGAATGGAGTCATCGTAATCTAGATTCTCTCTACCACAAGTTTAAAATAGAGGAATCTAGCCATGCAATTGTGGAACTAGAATGGCTCATCGGTCCCCGAACTATAAGTTTCAGTTTGACTTCTGATTTTGTTATTGTAAGCGTATTGTGTACGATCGATGGAGAAGCAAGTAAATTACAATAAGCATCTAAAAAGCATAGCTAGAATGATGTCGGATTGGGACAGTATAAACGCCGACGCATTGCTTTTTTCCTTTTTATTGCGACGCGGCATGAGTACGTGCGCTGGTACGCATGCACGCACATGGACGCTGGGGAGGGCTGAGCCCTCTCCTCGCTGAAGAAAAGAAAGAGTGAGGGGATTGCCACTCCCCTTCGTCTCCTTCACCCCCTCCTCTTCGCACGTTGCCATCGCGCCCTCTGCTCGTCTCCGACGCCTCGCCACCGATAAGTAACCCCTCCTCATCGGCGAGGATAGTGGAGAGAGAGAGCGTGGTAGAGAGAGAGAGGCCCGTTGGTCCGGGCCCAGCGGCATGCCCGCTGGCTCGTCGGGCCTAGGCTCCGGTCGGCGGCCCCCACTAGCGTCGGGGCAGCATCCGGTGAGGTCCAGCCGGCCAGCGGTGGCCGGCCGGGCCGCCGGCACAGTAAGGAACACGAAGAAGAAGAGGAAGAAGAAGAAGAAAAAAAAAGAGAAGAAAAGAGAGGAGAGGGGGGTGGCCGCCGCGGCGCGGCCTAGGGCCGACCGTCGGCGGCAGGCCTGGGGCCAACCGTCGGTGGCCAGCCCACCCCCGGGAAGGGCCGGCGGCGGCCCTAGGCCGCCGGCCATCGGCCACCCCCGGTTCACCCGAACCGGGAGGTCAAACGAGAGAAGGAAAAAAAAAGGGGATCGGGCCGAGCCTGGCCCGCCCAGCTTGCCGTTTGGGCCAAATTTTCAGGCCCCAAATTGGGTCCGGCCCAATAAAAGAAAAATATAGTTATGATCAGCATAGATCCTAGTTTGTCGAAAAATTGTTATTTCTCCATTTGTGCTTCTATATTTGGAGATATTCAAGCCCCAAGTTGGACCCAGGATTAGATTGGGTTAAGTGTAGGAGTCAGTTAGACATCTTAAAATTGTAATTTAAAAATCTGAAAAATTATGTTGTAGGTACCCAGAGGTCTATACAGCTGATTTATACTTTGGGATTAGTGTTGTGATGTAAGTAAGCCAGTTATAATGATTTTTATAAATCATTATTAAATTATAACATTATTAAACTAATGAAATTCATTTATAGTATTATTGAAAAATGATATTTGTGGTACCACATTTATGTAAATGATTATTTACTTGATTATTGTGAATTTCTGTAAATTAAATTGGTATTTTATACATGCAACTGATTATTACATGATTATGTGAAATTATCAAATTTGATAAAATATGAAAAGTAAATTGATATATGTTTGCAGTTATGCGAATAAATGTTATTTGTGATTGTGTTATTATATGTCATTATGGTTCACATTATATGTTATATGACTCTGAGACCCACCTCCACAGGGAGAATATGTGGAGAACACACATCCTAGGGATGTGCTGTGACAGGATATGGCATTATATGTTAATAGACTCCGGCACCCTTCCTCCACTAGGGACGTATAGGGAGGTTATATCCTTGGGATGTTTATTACGTGGATGTGGGATATTAGTATAAAATGAGATTTACAATGATTTGAAATTGAAATGGTATTTTGAAATATTATTTCATAATATTTGTTTCCAATTTATTTGAACATGAGATTTGCATAATTCTATAATATGATAAAATGCTTTTAAATTTGGAAACATGACATGTATTTGACTCAGTAAAATTCTGAATTAGCTATATTATGTTACAGTAGGCTTACTGACTGAGTGTAAACTCATTAAATTTTACAATATTTTTTCAGAGCCACAAAATTATTAGGGGCAACAACAGAGGTAATTGGGAGCTTCTTGATGTAAATTGATTATATTTTGTTATATCTAACCCCATTTGGATTTATTTTAAAATTTTGATTTGTTGCCCAACATTACATAACTGGTATGACATGCAGTTATTATTCCTTCTTGTTTGTAATATTATTGTACTAGATGCCTTGCATGCCTGATATGCGGCGGGCTGTCACCCCTGAGCCACCACCACTGGGTCCGGGGCGTGATAGACAGTCCAAAATTTGGATCTTGGATGGAAGGGGTATTTTTGCAAATTACATTTCATTCCACCTGGAACATACCAAAGAGCCAAGATGCCCGCTTCCTAGAGAAATTAATGGATCTCTAAGCTGCCAAATTTTCACCGTTTTACAACAAAGCATGTCATTAGATAAGCAACGGAAAATAGAACTTAGATGATGTTTAATTTTGCATAACACATGATAATATGGACTTAATTAACACGTCTATTTTGACGTTTAGATATAATTAGAGCTCTATCGAGTAATTAAGGGTTGCTTTCATGTTGCATGGTGAACCTCCATGGCCGAGACTTCGTGTGAAGAACCAGACGAACAAACCCCTGCGGGCATCTATTTCTATACTGCGCGCAACAAAGATGATTAAATCCATCAACATATATATAAAAGTTTAAAATCTATTTAAATTAGTTGCTTAAAGCTGCTAACATTTTTAAGAGAGCTGTTGGCAAATCACTAATCCCAATAAACTCTTAAACATATTAAAAAGAAATAGCAATCCGAATTCAATTCAGATGCTTCTCTATTCTAATTTCAAGATAAAGATTTAATTGATGAGCATGAATTGATAATGTGATCGAAGTTTTTGTGACTTATTCTTTTATTATTTTTATTATTATTATTATTATATATATATATATATATATATATATATATATAAAGAGAGGTAATTTTTATCATATTCGAATGTAACCAAATTCAGATTCAATCATCTTTCTCATTTTTAAATTCTAAAGATACTAGAGGTCCATTGTGATGTTATACTTATTAAATTACTCTTTCTTTTATCAAGTCAAAAATTAGCAATAAATATGGATAAGGGTTGGATTATATTCATGCCCTTATATCTTCCATCTGTATCCACGTAAAATTTATATATTATGATCTGATTTTTATAATTTATTACAAATATTATATGGATGGCCCGTGACGCTGACTCAAAAGCTTCTGGTGAGTCGTCCGCGAACCAAGTCAATGTTCTCAAAACTAGACAAAACAAAAGAAGTCAGAATTCGAATATGGCCGTGAATTTTGTTAAAATATATAAAAATGAGACGGAAATCTCCGGCAAATAATAACTATTTCATGATTACTAAATTTTTATTCCATTGCAGAGAACGAAGAACATTTAGCACTTATTTAGAGCCAGAAGCCCTTCCACCTTTTATTACAAAATGCGCGCTAGGAAAGTAACAACACAGATTAAAAGAGGCAGAGCGAGCGAGACGGTGATGCGGTAGTTGATTAAGGGTTGATTAAGGGTGCCCACCACCTCCACTTCCATATCCAGACCCATAGCCTGAACCATAGCGAGACCCAGAGCCCGAGCCGCTGCAACCACTCCCCCATCCCCCCCCCCCAACCACCGCTTCCGTAACCACCACCATAGGCACCACCGCCCTGGCCGTACCCTGAGCCACTACCGGACCCATAGCCCGATCCACTTCCACTTCCATTCCCACCGCCAGAGCCGCCACCACCTCCACCTCCTCCACCACTTCCATAGCCTACACCATGCGCACCACCTGCTCCATATCCGGAGCTAGACCCGTACCCGCTTCCTGACCCATAGCCAGAGCCGCTACCTCCCCCTTCACCTCCTCCTCCTCCTCCACCACCACCACCTCCACCTCCACCGCTTCCATACCCTCCACCATGGGCACCACCAGCCCCGTACCCAGAGCCTGAACCATACCCTCTCCCTGACCCGTAACCAGATCCACTACCTCCTGAGCATCGCCGACGATCCTCCGCCGAGTTTCCATCGCTCAAATCTCTTCCTTCTCATAGAAATGCGGTACTTCCCTTCCGCGTTTGATCGAAACATCGAAACGAATAAAAAAAAAAAAAAAGATACAGACATAACGTAGGCGATATCTAAGAAGAAGATCCCGCTTATGTGCGTAGGCGACGAACTTGGTTTCCAAATATTAATCTTAAAAAAAAAAAAAAATTCAGAGAAGGATACATCCAAGCAGTCTTCCCACGCTCTCAAGGTGTTCGACGAAAGGCTTGAGTGAAGATACCTCCAAGCAGTCTCAAGTTTTGGAGATGGCGAGTTCAAGCAATCAATCTGTAAGTGCTCAACAATCACAAGTTCCCATTTTTTATGGAGAAAACTAGGATTTCTGGTTTGTGAAGATGAAAACAGTTTTTTTATCATATGATCTTTGGGAGTATGTGGAATATGGGTATGATGAACAGGATGATACAATTGCTTTGAGTAATGCCCAAAAACAACAATTGAAGGATCAAAGAAAGAAAGATGCAAAGGCTCTAGCTTTGATGATGAACTTGGACATATTTGTGGAGACATTTGTGGTGCATCTTCATGAACATTATCTTCATATTTTTTAACTTCTGGTGTTTCATTGAGAATAATAGTCTGTCCTTGGACTTTCTTCTCTTTCCAATCCCATGTATCCTTCTCTAGATTTTTTTTTTTTTTTAAGATTGATATCTGGAAACCAGGTTCGTCGCCTACGCACGGAAGCGGGATCTTCTTCTTAGATACTGCCTGCATTACGTCCTTATTTTTCAAGAAAAATTTTTGCATACTTTAGAAGACAAATTAATGAGGAGTTAACTCAACAAAAATGTAGAATTTGTCAAAGAAGTAGCCATGTAGAGAAAGATTGTTGGTTTCAAGGAAAGCCTCAATGTCACAATTGCAAAAAGTTTAATCATGTTCAAAAAGATTGTTATTTGAAGAAAAATCAGCAAGCAAATTTCACTGAAGAAAAAAAAGGTGAAGCCAATCTATTCTATACTTGTCAAGCAGCTATGGACCGAAAACATGATGTTTGGTTTCTTGATAGTGGGTGTAGTAATCATATGACCAGCAATGAAAGAATTTTTATGGAGATTGATTCAACTACCAATTCTCAAGTGAAGATGGGTAATGGTGCCTTAGTTCAAGCAAAAGGAAAATGTATAATTGCCATAGAAACAAAGAAGGGAACAAGATATATCCGCAATGTGCTGCTAGTTCTAAAACTGGAGCAAAACTTGTTAAGTGTTGGACAACTTGTACATCATGGATACTCGGTTCACTTTGAAGAAGACTCTTGCAAAATTTTTGATAAAAGAAATCAAGCTGTAGTAAAGATCAAGATGAAGAAGAATAGAAGTTTTCCTCTAACTTTCTTTTACAAGAATGATGTAGCTTTGAAGATGGATATAGTTGGCGACTCATGGTTATAGCATAGAAGACTTGGGCATTTGAATTTTCAAAGCTTGAAGAATCTTCAGCAAAACAACATGGTGTATGGGCTGCCATCTATACAAGAATTAAAAGAAGTTTGTGAAGGTTGTACACTTGGGAAGCAACACCGAGAAGCATTTTCAAAAGAGAAGGCATGGAGAGCTAGAGCACCATTGGAGCTTGTTCACATAGATGTATGTGATCCTATGTTAACACCATCTCATGGAGGTAACAAATACTTCCTAACTTTTATTGATGACTTCTCTAGAATGACATGGGTATATTTTATCAGACAAAAATCAGATGTGTTTAGTATCTTTAAAAAATTTCAGAATTTTGTTGAGAGGCAAAGTGGACATTTGATTAAAGTGTTAAGAAGTGATAGAGGTAGTGAGTATAACTCAAATAAATTTGATAATTTTTATGAAGATATTGGCTTGAATAGATAGCTAACGGTTGATACATTCCACAACAAAATGGAGTGGTGAAAAGAAAGAATAGAACTATTATGGAGATGTCAAAAGCAATGCTTCATGAGAATGGGCTGCCTTTGTCTTTTGGGGTGAAGCAGTTTCTACTGCAGTTTATTTGTTGAATAGAAGCCCAACAAAAGCAGTGATTAATCAAACTCTAATTGAAGCTTGGAGTGAAAAGAAGCCATCAGTGAATCACTTAAAGGTTTTTGGATGTATTTGTTTTGCTCATGTTCCAAATAATGTTAGAAACAAGCTTGTGAGACTAGTGAGAAATGTATTTTTGTAGGTTATAGCTCAAAATCAAAGGGTTATAGACTTTTCAGCTTGAAGAAAAATAAGTTGATTATTAGTAGAGATGTTATTTTTAATGAGAAGGATTATTTCACTAGAGTCATGGAGGTTGTGAATCAAATGAAGATATATGGGGATACTATTTCTGATCAAAAAATTATTGAAAAAATTCATATCAGCTTGCATGAAAAATATGACTCTATTATTACTGCTGTTGAAGAAACTAAAGATCTTGAATCTTTGAGTGTTGAAGAGTTGATGGGATCAATTAAAGCATTTGAGCAAAGGTTGAATAGGCGTTTTGAAAAATCAATTGAGGGTGCTTTTCAATCCAAGCTCAATGTTAATTTAAGACCTCACGATAAAGACTTTAAAGAAGAATCTTCAAGAGGTGGAAGACATACAAGAGAAAGAGGTAGAAGCAACTCAAGAGGAAGAAAAAATTCTGGCTGAAACTACAGCCATCAAACTGGTATCAGAGCATCGCCGATGATCCTCTGCCGAGTCCCCACTGCTCAAATCTCTTCCTTCTCATAGCAACGCGGTGCTCTTCTTCCGCGTTTGACCGAAACATCGAAATGGATCAAAAAAAAAGAAGATACAGACATAACGTAGGCGGTATCTAAGAAGAAGATCCCGCTTCCGTGCGTAAGCGACGAACCTGGTTTCCAGATATCAATCTTAAAAAAAAAAAAAATCCAGAGAAGGATACATCTAAGCAGTCTTTCCACGCTCTCAAGGTGTTCGACAAAAGGCTTGAGTGATACCTCCAAGCAGTCTCAAGTTTTGGAGATGGCGAGTTCAAGTAATCAATCTGTAAGTGCTCAACAATCACAAGTTCCGATTTTTGATGGAGAAAACTATGATTTTTGGTTTGTGAAGATGAAAACAGTTTTTTTATCATATAATCTTTGGGAGTATGTGGAAGATAGGTATGATGAACAGGATGATACAGTTGCTTTAAGTAATGCCCAAAAATAACAATTGAAGGATCAAAGGAAGAAAGATGCAAAGGCTCTAGCTTTGATTCAACAAGAAGTTGTTGATAAAATTTTTTCAAGAATTATTAATGCAACAAGATCAAAAGAGATTTGGGATATTCTTCAAAAGGAGTATAGAGGCACCTTCAAGGTAAAAACAGTAAAGCTTCAAACTTTGCGAAGAGATTTTGAAAATTTAAAGATGAAAGAAATGGAGTTGTTGAAGGATTATTTCACTAGAGTCATGGAGGTTGTGAATCAAATGAAGATATATGGGGATACTATTTCTGATTCAAGAATTGTTGAAAAAATTCTTATTAGCTTGTATGAAAAATATGACCCTATTATTGCTGTTATTGAAGAAACTAAAGATCTTGAATCTTTGAGTGTTGAAGAGTTGATGGGATCAATTAAAGCATCTGAGCAAGGTTGAATAGGCGTTCTGAAAAATCAATTGAGGATGCTTTTCAATCCAAGCTCAATGTTAATTTAAGACATCACGATAAAGACTTTAAAGGAAAATCTTTAAGAGGTGGAAGATATACAAGAGAAAGAGGTATAAGCAACTCAAGAAAAAGAAAAAAAATTCTGGCTGAAACTATAGCCATCACTCCTTCACCGCCTCCACCGCCGCCGCCACCGCCACTTCCATACCCTTCACCATGGGCCCCGGATCCACCTCCTTCACCATAACCAGAGCCGGAACCGGATCCACTTCCAGAACCAACACCTCCCCCCCTCCACCACCGCCACCACCACCTCCACTAGAAGATGTCAAGGCTCGGCCTGCCTCGGAGAGGCCAATACTCAGCAAAACTAAGAAGGAAAGAGCTACAAGCTTCGTTCTAGCCATGGTTGTCTAAAGAATATCGAGAAGCGAGAACGAGGTCCGGGTTGGAGAGGACGACTGCATGAGTATTTATAGAGTGGCATGCATGAACTATTATTCAAGCTTTTAGCAGCAATAGATTGGTTTCTTGTGGGAAACGAGTAGAGTGTGATAATTGACCAGCGTTATCCTTCCGCTAGCTTCTGCCTTGTCATATAATTGGCTCGCGGATTTTCTCAAAGTTGTCGCTGAAACAAGGCGCTGCCATTCTTCGGTTTTCCTGTCGGCAGGCCTCGTTTCTATACCAACGTGCCTGCATTGTTGACGAGGATAACAAAAGTTTGGCTACTGGACGACTGCACCGCCGAACTACTTGCATGCAGTGGGACAGAGCAACGATGTCAATCACTAAAAGCCGCAGACTGGAGATCAGCTGGCTGCCTAATCGAGTCAAAGCAAGATTGGCCTTGGAACCTTGACGTAAAAAAGGGAAGGGTAGTCAGGTTGCCGCATTTAGTGGCCATCCATCAAGAAATCGATATTTATTATTTCTTCGAGCAAAGGATGGTAAACCAGAAATTCTCCAAACTATCAATCAATCGGCACTCGTTGATAAACCATTGATATACGAGGAGAGGTTTGTCCAAATGAAAATTACAAAAATAAGATTAGGAAGAGCTCTGTTGTTAACTATCGACTGAAATGGATCAACACCTAATGGAGATAAGATGGATATAACTTTATTTTAAAAGAATAAAATATGATGATGGTAAAATTATCAAAAGCATATGTTGAAAATATATGGTAAAATAATGTAATGATAAATGATAAATGATAAAATATAATAGTTGAACAAGCTAATAGATGAGAAGGGTATTAAATCCAGAAGCACGGACTTAATTGGCCAAAATTGTTTAACCTAGATTACCCTACGTATTTCAAGAATAAATCTAAGTATAAAGATCAAGAAATAATTTTATACCACTCATCAATAAGAAGTCTAATCCATAAGTTAAAATGATTAACTTACCCTTCTTTTAGGACGTAAGAAATTCATTTCTTTGTTCCATACTTATTTTCTTTCTTCTTTCTTCTTCAGCTTGCTTATATTTTTCTTGATTTTCATTACTGGCATGGGCGTGAGAACATTTTTTTTAGAACAAAAAGGTATGAGGTTCTTTGATGTGACTCTTATTAAGTGCAGTTAATTAAGAAAAAAAAGTTGGAGACAGGTTTTGAATTAAATTCATGCTTTATCAAGTTTTTAATTAAATAAATTTTATCCATTGATGCACAGATTAAAGAAAAATATTAATAAAATAAATTACTAAAATCTGAATGTATGAATTTTTTGGTTGACGAGAATAACTGAATGATTCCTAGGTCAGGATATTAAAGGCTCAAGGCTGAGAACTTCAGGTTATGGACTCGAATATGGGTTCATATCCATTTTTGAGGAAAAAAGATACTTATGGAATGATCTGGATGGATGCCCTAAGGAGGCGAGTTGCGAGGCCAACCCAAGGTTGGGACATTAGAGAAATAGTCTTGGCCAACTAAGCATAGGACCTGAGATCAAACAAATGATAAAACCCATCTGGAGCTCTAAAGGGTTCCTTGGGTAGTAAGGCATAGTTGACAAGATGTTTCCTCGAAATTAGAGAAGCCCACCTAAAGAGTCCCTTGCGCATGTGAAATCAGATGCTTGTACTCATAATTTGATATATTTTAGCTTAGGATGTTAAGAGTTCAATGTTAACTCAAATAGTAGCTCCAAAGAGCTTGTTCAACTAAGTTAAATAACCTCACACTTAGCTAGAATATAAGATTAATTCAAATTGCCCAACCTAACTATTTGTTAGCTCACCCAAGCTAGGATTATAATTTGGATATAAAAGTACGAGGCAAGTGATGTGGTTTAAATTAAATACCCAATTAATGTATGATACATAATAAGGAAGATATACTTCTACCAAAATAACCCTGCTCTAGCTAAAAGGTAGGGATGAGCTATGAATGTCGTATGAATGTTTATGGCTTTAATCAAATAAGGACTCCAAAATCTTTGAAACCTAGAGGAACTCATTTAAGATTTCGTAAAGGCACCTAGGGCTATAGATATGAAGTACTTTTCCTCTCCTATAACTCTCACCTAATTAGCTCTTGTCCGTTTGTTCTTTCTTCAAATTTCTTAGTGACTCAAGTGTTCAAGAGACTTTGAAGAACAACTTTAATATTTGAAGGTCTCTTTTTTTGCAAATGGTGCTCTCATTGGGCATCTTCCCATATTCAATCAGTGGTTAAGGTCAAAAAATAAATTTTAGACATCAACAAAAATAATTTATATAAATTTAAAATCTTATTATTTTTCCTTTACCTACAGAATATGGTATCTCAAAATTTCATGATAATTCCTAACTACTTTCTAGCATCTGAAACCATAACATGTGGGGATATATTTCCAAGTTAACTTTGTCATGATATTCGATTTTCATATTTCTTTAATATTTTTGACACCAATGAAGAGATTTTTTTGTAGTTCAATTGGTATAACAAGAGAAATCTAAGGACGTTTAGGATAAAATATTGGCAGATCAAGTCAAAAGAATTTTCATATTTATAATATATTATCTACATCTATTAAAAATAGGAGTTTATAATTTAGGGAGTATTCTCATTAGATTCATTCTTTAACTTTTCATGAAATATCCTTGATTTTCCCTCTTATCATCATATTTCTTTTTTTCAAAAAATCACTTTCATTTTTTATTTTTTTATTATAGGATAAAAAGTTTGCAGAACTCTCTTATTTTCCTGACAAATTTGGTTTGGTTCATTTGAACATTAATCGAACATTGCCATTTAAGAAAATGGAAGCCAGATAAATATATCGTATCTCAATCTAAATAAAAGTTTACATCGACTAACTCTTTTTATTAGAGTACAAGGTGGCTGGGATTTTAGAAGAGTGAGTGAGTTAAACAGACGGCCAAACGAGTGCGAGTCCTCACCACATCGATTTAAACCGGAGATGTTCAATTATGCAAACATGGGCATCCATGTCGCACGGGATGGCAGTAATTTTATGGGTTCAAATTGATATAGAAAACAATTCATTGCCCCCATACAGTCATAGTAATCTGGTGCTACAAGGACGGCTATGATCCCTAAACTGGATCTTTCCTCTTGAACTTGAAGTTGAAGAGAATCTGAACTTGGAGATGCTTTTCCTCTTTCTTTATTTGATAAAAAAAAAAAAAAAATTCTTGGAAATTGGATGTAATTTGTAACTTGAGAATCTAGGGGCCAACTCTGCATCAGACCCTCAAATGGTCAGATAATCGTTTTACCAGTTTCTATTATTAAGTATTGTCAAAATACATCGTAGCACGGGCTAAAGACGAGCAACTCTTTAATGTTCGATCGAGCTGCTTCCTTGCTTCTGCTTAAAGTTGCGTGACTCTTCTATAACAGTCTCGACCGAGACCATGTTTTAGTGTAGACGTTGCTTTTCGAGTTAACCTACCATCTCCTTTGTATGTTATGTCAGCGAATCACGTCAGAATTTACCAAGAAAAAATTGCATGCCAAGATCTCCCAAAGGACACAATGGTTGGTATACAACGATATCTTTAGCTTTGCTTTCTTTCAGCGTGACATTTATTGAGATCCAGAAGCCCTTTTATATGCCTTTTACTACAATATACATGCCATATAGAAGCAGAAAAAGAGAGCGGTGCATGGAGTGTAACATGACGGGCTTCGGGTAGCTATGGGTCTACGGTTTAAGGGTGCCCACCACCCCCACTCCCATGTCCAGACCCGCAGCCTGAACCATACCCAGACCCGGATCCCGACCCTGAGCCTGAGCCGCCACCGCCGCCGCCACCACCGCCACTTCCGTACCCGCCACCTTGGGCACCACCGCCCTGACCATACCCAGATCCACTGCCGGAGCCATACCCCGACCCACTCCCACTTCCATTGCCACCACCGGAGCCGCCGCCACCTCCACCACCTCCGCCGCTTCCGTACCCTCCACCATGTGCACCTCCGGACCCATATCCAGAGCCAGATCCACTCCCTGACCCATAGCCAGAGCCGCTACCTCCCCCTTGTCCTCCTCCACCACCACCTCCGCCGCCGCCGCCGCCACTTCCATACCCTCCACCGCTGGACCCTGATCCACCTCCTTCACCATAACCAGATCCGGAACCATAGCCAGATCCGGAGCCATTCCCAGAGCCACCACCTCCGCCACTACCGCCACCTCCGCCACCGGCAGATGTCAGCAACCGGCTTGCCTCGGAGAGGCTAACGCTCAGCAAGACTATGAAAGAAAGCGCAACAAGCTTCGTACGAGCCATTGTTGCTCAAGGAGAGGAGGTAGATTGAGTTGTATGCCAGAGGGAAAGAAGGCCTGGGTATTTATAGAGTTGGATGCGCGACTGATCCTAAATTTACTTTATTTACGCGGCGAGGATAAGCTTTCTCGTCGGAGACGAGAGTGTGTTATTTAAGTTACTTGGATTTTTCCGTTGCTTGTGTTTGGTATATGATTGACCGGTAGATATATTCGAACTAGTTGATAGACCAAGGTGCCACTGGCCATGGTTTTTAGTGTGCAGTCCACGTTTGCGGACCTACGTTCCTGACTTGCTGACAACTTAAGTCTCTACCTTTATTTAATAGCTCCAGTGTGGAGGGTTTATTTTAACCTCTGGATGAATTCGTGGGTTGGACGTGCATGGCCCGCTTTAGTGGAAAACTTTGGGCGCTCGGGTAGCTTCAGATTTTAGCTAGCCTCCAAACGGTGAGATGAATCACCGAAAAACTTGAGCTGGATGTCGCCTACCAGGTCTACCTAAGAGCCAGTCCAAAACAGATGACTCCCCTCAAGTATTTTTGGGGGTTGGCTGCCGCGTTGGTTCTCGAAAAACCAAGAATTTATGATCCATTTCTGGTTTTGGTGGGCAATGGAAAACTCTATTGGACTTCCTTCTCCAGCACGGTGAATCAGCTAGCATGAGTGTTACGCTAATAATGCCTTTTCTTCACGTAAGAGAGTTGGTTACGAATGGAGTTTGCAATAGATTGCTTGGGAGTCAGTTATATCATTCTATGAATGGATGGCGGCAGCATCAATGCATTGTTTACTTTATAATTCGCACCAGAGTCTTAATTGATTGCGCCGTTAATGCTCACCATTTTCTGTTGAGTCATTTACGCAATTTTTCTTTTCTTTTATGAAGGAATAGTCCTTTTGCCCACAGTTATGTGTTTCATATAATTAAGGTTATATATATACAGTTATCTTTATTTGTATGCCAATAGCGCTAGAATTCAGTAATAAAAAAACATATGCTAACATAGATAATGATGAAAATATTGAATTGAGATAATGATGAGAATTCAGTAATAAGATACCATATTGTCCTGACTGTTTATCTGCTTTATATCTGTTAATGCAAGCCAATCGAAGTCTTTAAAGGCTTTCTGGGCATCCATCTCCACATGCATGTGAATTCAGATGGTTGGCAATGCATACTTGAATGGATGTTTCATTAGAATTGGCAAATTCGGTCTGATTCAACTAGTTCTAGATAAGCAATTCAAGCCATGTTATCTATAACAGGCCAAGATTTATAGACCCCACATAAGTTTTCCTCGAGTAGTTGGAGTGATTTGAAATTACTCGCCAATCTGGTTCAGTTAGAAGCCCAAACAATAAACCCAAGCAACCAATCCTGTATTGTACTTTGGCCTTTTGGGTCAAAATTTTGTGGTCAGGTAGCTGTTTAGGTTCATTCCTGGGTTTAGGTTGGTTATAGTTGGATGGATATCAGTTGGACTGGGCTTGGGTTCATGTTTGACACTCCAAACTGAGGTCTATTTTATTTGGTGCATGACTTATTTTTAACTAGCTATCAGTTGGCCGCTAAACCTATTTTCGAATGAGGATTTTATGATATTAAAAAATTTATTTGAAGAGTTATTCTTGAATATATCTGATCTATCATATGTCTAATAGGTTCAGTCTATTAATGCGCATATATTGATGAGAGCCATATGACGAGTTAGTCTATCGGTCACATTAGATCAGGTCTATTTTAAAATAACACTTCTTTTAGGCCTATTGGCATGCATCAGTTGGCCACGTACAATAGACAGACTTGCTTATTTTAAGGCGGACAAGAATATGTACCGAGTCATCTAAAATTTAGACCTCAGGAGCAGATTTGCTGGCTGCTCTCGATGAAAGAGCATGGACTTGCTATTGGACATGTCCTTTTTGACTGCATTCGAGCGATGAAGCCATGTGTGAAGTCATATAAGTACGCGAGCCAGTACCTTATTTTTTTAAAAAAATAAAATATAATAATTAATAATTAAATATAAAATTATTAAAAAGTTAAATAAAACTAAAAGAATTAATTTCAACTTAAATTTTTATTTAAATGCTTTAAATTTTATTAAAGTAATTCATCATTTTTAAGTTCATAAGTTATAATTTTAATAACATACAAACACATATGTGAGGCACTATAAATAAGAATCCATACAAAAGTAAATGATGAAATATGAGTATTTAAATATAATTGAGTGAAAATAAATGAAAAAAAAGATGTAGCTACTAAGATAAAAAAAAAAGAAGATAAATTAGTTAATGAAAGTTCATTAAAGGGATTATTAAAGATATTTAGAGTGAACGAGAAGAGGATTGATATAATTAGGAATTTTGAGTCAAGTTAGATCACATTTGGATTAGATCAAATCTATTTTTTATTAACCTAATTTAAACTTGAATGATATACCACTTGGGTTAGATCAGATAAGGTTGAAAACATAAGACTAAAGTCTGACAAAGAATTTAGACCAGGTTCAATTTTTTATTCTGATTCAACTCACAGTTCTTCAAATCTAAATGAGATCAAGTCTAATTAAGGCGGTTGGTTAAAAGTTAAATTCCTATAAAATGAAAGTTCATGAAAGCTCCATCTACGTAGAGTTTTATATTTATAATATCTATACACTATAGTCAAAAATATAATTAAAAAATGTTTCTCATGCATCAAGGATTATATGGTAGTTCTTTGATGTTATTCTTTGTTCTACCTATCTAAATGATACATCGGAAGAGCAATTGGTGCAGCAAATCTAACACGTCAATTCCTACACCAAAGACAGTAAACCAAGCCATCGTAACTTCGGTCAGAAGGATTCTATGGCGGCCCGGGTCGCAGCAACTCTTCCACCCTCTCGTGCTAGCTAGCAGCCATGATGTCCAACCTTCCACCATCCTTTGAATAACAAAGCTAGTTTCTATTATAAGATTTGATCTATAAGTTATCTAGAACGAACAACAAAGAGAGTTTCTTGGAAGAACTAATCTCTGTTTGCCTTGTTAAAGGTGTGGATGTGGTTTGCCCATCGCTAGTAATTACACTCATGGCATGGCATCTGAGTATCTAATGATTGTACGACAGTTGTTGCAGTGCTTCTGCGCACAAACGTACGTACCGGCAAAGCTTGCGGTATGGGACTAAACATGGAAAAAACAAAATAGGCGGTAACTGCTTTCTATTATTATTAGCAACAAGCTGAATTAGCCGCTAGCCACCTTCAACTTGAATCGAACGTCTACCTCCCATTTGTTCTGCTATATACACCACGCCTGCTCTTCCTCCCATTCCATCTAAGCCTCTGCGTAATTTAACAACAACAACGTTGTTGTCTCCGGCGGTAGGAGGCGTCGCTGCTTCGAAGCCTCCTTCCGCGCATCTCTGGCTCTGATCAATCATGGCACTTCCATACCCCACCCTTGCTCTTATCTTCCTTGTGATCGTCCCCATGGCCCTCGGTCGGGCTACCTTCGCCGAGGCCAACGAAGAAGCGGGCAAGAAACACAAAGCCAGTGCCAATGCCACAGCTCCTGCAAATCCTTCTCCGGTGCGTCATCCCATCGAGGCCTCTGAAGGTTCAGCAGCCAATGGCCATCATGTCGGTGATCCGGCAAGCTCGGTGGTCGAGGGACATCATCCACCAGGCAAGGGCCACCACGAGAAGAGCGGCCATCGCAAGAAGGGTGGCCATTGCAAGAAGGGAGGCCCTTGCAAGGGTGGCCATCGCAACAAAGGCGGCCATCGCGGGCACCTTCCTGCTAGCGCCCCTGCGGGTGCTCCTGCGAGCCCAACGATCGTGGTTCCACCTGCCATTGTCCCTGCGGATGCTCCCGCAAGTAGTCCAGTGACCGTGGCTCCACCTACCGCTGTCCCTGCAGCAGCGCCACCAACTGCATCTCCTCCGTCTGGCGATCGCATTCAAATACCGCCCACGCTGAAGAAATTATTGCCTAGCCTCCCACCAAGCGCTGAGCCACAAGAGCTCAAGGAGCTCATAAGCAAGGCTACAGGAGTGGACCCATCCAAAATCCCAGAACTTACCGATCCCAAACAGATTGAGGAGGTCGTAGCCAAGACTGTTGGAACGAACGCCCTCCCACCGAATGCTGATGCTAAACAAATCGAAAATCTCATAAGCCAGGCCTCTGGGATGAATGCAACTGATGCTTTGGCTACCGTTCAAGAGTCTAGCGATGTGGAAAGTTTGCTTTCAAAAGCAATGGGTTCGCTTGCACCGAGCGGTGATGCTGGAGCAGCCGGAACCCCTGCCTTGAACAAAGAAGCAAGTAGTGCCTTCTCCACCGAAGCAACATCCATGGCTATCGCCTTAGTGGCCGCAGTGGCTGTTGCGTGCTTAAACTTCTAAAGTAGTTTTTAATTAGAAGATGTGCTCGCTCTCTCGCTCTCTCTCTCTCCCTCTATTCTCTCTTCTCTCTCTCTCTCCTTGTATGCTATCACTGCATAATTTGGAGCATTCGAATTATGCACCTTTATTGTATATAATTACAATGAGGTGATAGAGGAGAGCGCAGGTTCTTCCCTTCTCAAGCTTGATGAGTCTTGGAGGTTAAGAAGGACAGGAACCACTCTGCGTTTGGATCCAAGAGAAATCCAATATTTTGACAAGAATGTATCGACCCTCTATCCTACATACTTATGACACCCTTTTTGGGTGACTCTCATCAGATACTCCGAAAAAATTAATGCCTTGGCCAAAGTTGTAAACTGGATTTCATGGAGAATGCGAACAGATTCAAATTGTGCTTTTGAGCTGCGGATTGGTTGGTTCCGTTTGTAATAAGTAATTCTTTTTTCAATGTCGATGAAGTATTCTATATGGTTACTAATTATATATTGTTCAAGTTCTAATCTATACCTTTCATGGTTTCACTAGATGTCTTTGATGTGTACTTAACCTTTAAAATGAATAAGAAATATTATTGGTGGAAGGATTGGCATATCCAAGTGATAGCTACATGTATAATTTTTATAGGAAAAGCGTATGCAAGATATGCTAAAGGTATTATTTAGGCATATTTAATTTCTAATATGCTCATCAGGTTAAGAGTCCAAATCTAAATCTAAATATAAATACCATGAGCCCTACATACGATTTCTCCCAGTTCATATGGGTTATACACTAGTTTAAACTAATATCGTCTGTTATGATCCAAAATCTTACCTTAAAAAAAAGTTGATATAAACTATTATTTAGATTTCTTGGTCCTAAATAAGTTTCCAATATATATTTGATGCACAATCGATATGGAACTAAACACCCTACAATATTTATAAATTATTTTTTATTCATTTTAAATAGATGTATCTAATCTTTATCTATATCAATTCAAAAAGAATATGGTTCATATTTAATTTCACTACATCTATTTAAAACAATTAGGATATGGAATTTTAGATTCACTTTATATTTGTTGATATTTCTATCTACTAAATAAAAAAGCTAAAAATATGGTTGTACTAATTTTTGATTCATTTTTAGCCCTACCTATTTACATCATAACTTTGTCAAGTGACTAATCAAAAAAAAATTAATTAACTATTAAATAGTGTTTTGAATAACTATCCTTTAGTTATGATTAAAATTATATCCTATCATATATTGTTGTCTAGACAATCTATAGTGTATGATATTTTTAGAGTTTAATACGCGACATACATATAGAAAGCCATTGATGGAAAATTTTTTCTAAAGAAATTTATCCATAGAAATTAAATATGAGCAACTACTGAGGACTTAAGTTTTAGTGTTACTAATAGAGGATTGTTTTAATGGGCATAATGACCTATAAATAGTTCCCATACATAACATTCAACACAATAATAACTTAAGATTAATGCAGTGGATTAAGCTTTTACACCTTTTATCCTTTATTATTTCATGTGTATTGAGCTGTTTGTAGGTTTGGCTATATTTTTTCATTAATCAAAATTATATTCTATAGATTGCAATTGCTACATTTTTGTAAGTATTCAATTACTTTATTTTTAAAAATCTGATATATATGTATATTTTAATTCTTCAATAGATGAAACATGTGTATTGAGCTGTTTGACAAATTAGTGATGTTATATAAATTAACACATGCTCAAACCATATGAGAATTTTTACCAAACAATATGGTAAGAATCAAATCAAGGCTAATATTATAGTCACATTACAAAGTGAACTTCATTTAAGATGTCTAGGCTAAAATATATCAAAGAATCCATGAAAGAACTAAATATTTATAAGGGAGATGTTATGCAAACACTACTGCACCCTCAACATCATCTTTTTGTAACTTCTAATGAAAAGATTGCATGAAGACATCAATGAAAACTTCATTTTACAATAATGATAAATCCTAGAAAGAAGACTTGCATCCCTAAATGGACTATATAATCTCAAGCTTCTATAATTTTGGGCATTCCTCAAGCATGTACCTTAGGCCCAATTTGTTGTTCCCTATGAAAGTGATTGAGAGGGCCTTCACGCTTTGCCATACTACCTACCATCTAAAGCCTTTCGTCAAGAATGGGGTCAAGAACCCGTGAGAATAACTTAAATTTTGACATATGGCATCATTCATGTATTCACTATTTTTCACCATTCAAACACCATTAGATGCTCCAATGTCTCAGCCATCAATCGAAGAGGACAATGCTCTCAATCGAAGGGGATGAAGCTTTCAACTAGACAGAAAATGGTAATTTTAGGATTTTAATTTAGGGGCAAAACCTTAAAACATGCCTTTCTCTTAGTTCCAATCGGATAATAACTCTTTTTACCATCCAAATAGGCCTTTTTCATGCTAAGAAAGTAATGCCATCTAACTTCATATGGATGAAAGGCTTTAAGTGCAATAACTAAAAAACCTCTTATTTTGATATTTTACTAATTCCAGAATTTAAGTTAAAAAATGCCCCAAATTATAGGATCTAAATTGTAATTTTTCCTTAATTTAATTAGATGTTAGTACATGGGTAGACAACACTCTACAATTATAGTATTTTATTAAGATTCTTGAGAAAAATGGCTCATATCACATGTCATGTAATTTTTTATGATTTTAAATCTAACTATATAAGAAAATCTATGTGATTATATGATTTAGAATTTTAGTTTGATCACTATTAAATGTATTTGCAAATCATCTAGATTTATAATTAGTGTGCATCAAATTGTATTTGCTAAATTAGCTGCATGATTTCATCCATTAAATATAGATTTTTATTATATTTATATAAATTTTTGGAGCAAGTGAAATTATATTTGTTGAGTATTTTATTGAAAATTAAATGGAATACTTATATAATATCATAAATTATGAATATTTTAGGAAATGTTGAATATTTAGAAAAAAAATCATTTATTTAAAAAAAGCTTGGATATTTTAGAATTTTTCAATGCTTAAAAAAAACTTTGAATTGGGATATATATGTGTGTGTGTGTGTGAACTCCCATCTTGGTGTACCACAAATATGATACATAAGGTACATTAAAGTAATTGAATATGGTATGTGATTTAAATGTTATTCTTGTAACCTGTATTATACGAATTAAATATGATCATAGTCTTTGATCGCAGAGAAAAAAAAAATTAAAATTTGATATTTATGATAAAATATTTAAATATAAATATAGTTTTGAATACAAAATTTTAATATTATATTTTACTTAGATAGAGATGAATTATTTCATTATGTAGATATTAAAAGAAATATAGTGATCTTCATTACATAAAATTTTATCCATATATTCGTTAAGTTAAATAATTAAATATTGCTTGATCCAGTCATATAAAATAAAGTCTTACTTGTCGAATGGTCAAGCTCATTAGTTTTACCAATCTATCTTTTAGATCTAATGATCAAACACTAGTCCGATAAGAGATTTAGGGAGAGCAAATAGAGGGGAGGTTGTTTCTATAATTAAATTATGTTCAATTCCGAATGATTTGTATGCTAAAATGTTGATGGATGATTATGCATAAATATGTCAGATACTGAAAGTTTTGACCTATAGTTTATTTTTGATTTTTGGTAGTCTCTCTGTGGATGTATATAATATTTTAAACTGAAAATTTAGTTAAATTTTAGTTGCCTTGATAATCACCGTGACCTATGTATAAATTATATTATTATAACATTATGATGAATTTATTAACGAGGGGACGAGTTTTGCTTGCTGATGGGATCAACTTCAGTGAACATGCAACGGTCGTCATGCTCTCAAAATTATAATTTTGGGTCAAGTTGCGACCACCATCATATTCTTGATCCAACGTACCATCAGTTTGGAAACCCTTCTTGCAATAAAGCTCATCAGTTAATCTTTTTGAAGTCAGCTAGCAAATCATACCTGCTGCACGGAACTTGCGAGCATGATGGAGGCTTTGAGCGGCACGCAGAGCAGATCATTGGTGATGGATGATATCATTTGGTTAAAGTAGTCTGAACGGAAGCTGTCGAGAAACAAGGGAAGGAAGTCACGGCAAATGGTGGTCGCATCTTAGATTGCGCAATAGTTCGCGGACATCAGGCGATTTGGGTGAAGGTGCTCCTCGGACAAACGTGCAATGAGTTCTCGCATTACCGAGCTTCGTACGGTATCTTCGCGGGAGAAGCCTTTTAGCGGCTGCTTTTCAGCGGACGGTTTCCAGCAATCCCAGACGCGCCCGTCCGCAGTCGGAGACCGCTGGGTCCGCGCGTCAAACTATTGAACGCTAGCCCAAGTTGCGAGCTCCACCCCTCACCCAGCAGCTCCCTCGATACCCGTGCCATGGGGGCGATCTCTCATGTACCCGAAAGCCAGCGGTCACGATTGACATCATCTCCCCATAAATAAATCAAGCAGCATCCGAGTCACATGACCTGCACACTCCCCGGTCCTCCCCTCCGCTCCAGATCCAGATCTAATGCTGTAAGCCCTCCCTCCAAACCAAACCCCTCCCCTCTCTCCGCCTCTGAACCCCTGGTATCCTCCCGCTCGTAGGGAGACGGAGATAGAGAGATGCTGGGCCGGACGCTAAACTTGAGGGCGGAGCAGCTGGGCCGGGGCGCCCTCCGGACCGGCGGCAACCTCTGCTTCGCCCTCTTCGTTCTGGGTGTTTTGGTGTTCACACTCATCGCCGCCACTTACCAGCCTGACGACCCGCTGCTCCACCCATCCTCCTCCCACCTCACCTCCTTCCTCACCTCCACCTCCAACGCCACCTTCACCTCCGACGACTCCGTCCTCCGCACCGGCGAAGACTTCCTCAACGTCTCCACCTCCTCCTCCGACTCCTCGGTCTCCCCCCAAGAACCCGACTCCACCTTCATCCACCTCTCCGACCTTCCTAATACTACTACGAACCCCATAACTGTTACCGCCGCCGAGTCCACCGACGACGCCACCGTCGCCCCCGACTGCGATCCGGCCTCCTCCATTGACTGCTCCGATCAGGCGATCTTCGAACTCATGATGCGCTTCACCATCGAGTCCTTCCCCGACATCCACTTCTACCGCTTCGGCAGGCCCGTCGCCGCCCCCGAGGCCCCCTCCGCCGACGGCGCCGCCGCAGTCGCCACATGCGACATGGCCTGGCGGTTCCGCCCGACGGACGCCAAGCGTGCCACTTTCTACAAGGATTACCGCCGCTTCGACCTCGCCCGCAACCCGACGAACTGCTCCGTCTCCGTCGCCCACATCGGCGACTATCACTCCGGCGTCAACGCCCGGAAGAAACGCCGCTCCAAGGGCGGCGCTGCCTCCGCCGGGGAATTTGCGCCGAAGAAGGTGAAGAAGGAGAAAGCAGCGGTGGCTGCGGCGGAGGTTGTGCCGGTGGTCGGGGAGGCGGTGAACGACTCCCTCCCGGTGGTCGAGTCCGAGGCCAAGTTCAGCAGCGGCCGGTACATCATCTACTCTGGCGGTGGCGACCGGTGCAAGAGCATGAATCACTACCTTTGGAGCTTCCTCTGTGCTCTCGGCGAGGCCGAGTACCTAAACCGGACCCTTGTCATGGACCTCACCATTTGCCTCTCGTCTCTCTACACCGGGACTGGGAAGGACGCCGACGGGAAGGACTTCCGATTCTACTTCGACTTCGAGCATCTCCGGGACTCGGCGGCGGTCATCGATCGGCGCCAGTTCTGGACTGACTGGGGGAAGTGGGAGAAGAAGAATGGGCTGACCCTCCACTTCGTGAATGACTTCAAGGTCACGCCGATGAAGCTCGCTGACGCCAAGGAAACACTGATTATGAGGAGGTTTGGGGATGTCGAGCCGGACAACTACTGGTACAGGGTCTGTGAAGGGGAGACTGAGTCGGTGATCCAGCGGCCGTGGCACCTCATCTGGAAGTCCCGCCGGCTGATGGAGATCGTGTCAGCCATTGCCTCGAGGATGAAGTGGGACTTCGATTCAGTTCACGTAGTTAGAGGGGAGAAGGCAAAGAACGCCGAGCTCTGGCCCAATCTTGGCAGAGACACTTCACCGGATGCACTGCTCACAACCCTCCGGGATAAGATTGAGGATGGGAGGACCCTCTATATTGCGACCAATGAGCCAGATACCTCATTCTTTGATCCCTTGAAGGACAAGTACACCACTCGATTCCTTAATGATTTCAAGGATTTGTGGGATGAGAACAGCGAATGGTACTCGGAGACTAAGGAGCTGAACAATGGGACTCCGGTGGAGTTTGATGGGTATATGAGGGTGGAAGTCGACACTGAGGTGTACTTAAGGGGAAAGAAGCAGCTTGAGACCTTCAATGATCTCACGAGTGATTGCAAGGATGGCGTGAATACTTGTCCTGCTTCTTCCTGATCGTGTGATGGAGTTATATGGTAAGATAATTTTGGAGAGCTTCAACCAATAATTGCTTTGAATTCTTAATAGCATCCTTGGAGAACTCCTTCTTTCTCTATTAGAGTGTACCATGTGTTCTGAGTTCTAGCATTGCTATATATCTGTTGCCTAGGAACTCTAGTGGATTGTTTAGAATAGCAGCATTGTTCTTACTCGTTATTGAGTGGCCTCTGTATTCGCATTCTTAGTGTTGTAGCTGCTGATTTGTTGGAGTAATATTCTGCTTGATTGTGATGTCATTTCTGCTTAGTTATGTTGTAACAAGTGCTCAAGTCTGTTACTTGGTAGCATGTTAGTAAACCAAGATGGATATTTTTGTAGCCTTCCCTTCATATCCGTTTGTAGTGAATGTGTTATCCACATTGGTGTTTCCACAATTGCGGTCAGAATGAATAAGTGGCAGGAACCTTTTATTGTGGATGTTATGTCAGTTTCAGAGTTCTTTGTTTTTCCCCTCACTCTCTTAATATTAAATTTTTCTAAGCTTCTGAATGCTTCTATTTATATTGCCTCAATTATTGTAAAGTGTGTTGGATTTTGTCATTTTGTTTAGCTTTGAACCATTTCAATATTCATTATATCAATCTTGTTAAAAGATAGTTTTTGTTTTATCATTTGACATGGTTCGCTAAGTTTGATTGTATATCCAAATGTTCATTCGGCTCACTCACTCCCTGTCATTTTTTTGGGCAGCTAATGTGTGACAAAGATCGATCCAACTTGATCCATTTGGGTCAGGTTTGGATCAACAGTTTTTTAGTTGGGGTTAGGTATGAGTTATATTGTCTGACTTGAAATAGGTCGGGTATGGGTGAAAACCATGGTATACCATATATTGATGCATACCACCTCATAATGAACGTACCATATTACATCGGTACCAAGTTGAAACTCCATACATGTTGTACATTGAGTTTTGGTACATTGAACTGGACGTACCAATACTATATCAATGTGGCATTGGTACAGGATCCTGCACCGAGACTAAATATCCTAGGCCCATCTTATTTCTTCAAACTTTGCCTGTTTAACCAAGTTATGACCAACTCTATCTGCATCCTAACAGAAGATGTGTGGGATGAAGGTGGATGTTCCAGCTACCCTTTGCAATTTATTCTTATGCCAGTGCAGAAGCTAGTGCAGCTCTGCCCTTATTTTATTGCAATGCCACATCTAAATCCCCTTATAAATGGCAACACAAAAAATCCCAGTCTGAAAAAAAAAAATATCATTCACTGAAATTCACAATGCTCTAAACGCCACAAAGCAATGCAAAATGCTGAAGTCACTTCCTGCATCATGAAATTTTTGGTCTCAATACATGCTGGCTTCACATCCATTAGCTGAAGGTGCAACATGGTCCCTAGCATTTTCTACTATCCTGCTTAGGACCTGCTCAATTAGTGAAGAATTCTGTATTATTGTTTTAGAACAAGCCGTTGCTCCTTCAGTTCTTGGTCCCAGCATCTTCACTGTCAACAGTATATCAGTCTTTAGATCTGCTCTTTAGTGCAATGAGCAGGTGGCCTCTGGGATAATATTATTATTTCTTTGGCAGAACCTGCCTCATGAGCGATAAAAAAGTTGATGCAAAAATTGAAAGAAAGAAAAGAAAGGAAATTAATGTTATTTATAACTTGCAATGCATGTTTCCAAGGAATGAGCACTAGGTTTTTCATTGCACTTGATATCACACATTCTCTAGCCATTATATTTCAGGGCATTCTTTTTTAACTTGTCCATCCAATTTTCCTCCACTTCATCCACTGTAACTTTATACTTCTTGACCTGCCTTTTATGTCCAAAATTTAGTGAATATGGTTCTTGTTCTGGTTCTTTTTGCTGAAGAATGTTTTTATGTGCAACTTGCTACTTCATTAGATTATCTGGAGTAATGGTCTTTTATCATTAGTACAAGTCATATGAATATTTTTGACCTAAGAGCAACAGTATAATCCAATAGCTGTTTCACAGGCCTGCAAATTGCACCATTTTTTATCCATGAGAGACTACAAGGTTGCTTTCGCTTTAGTCCTAGCTTTTGCTTGGAAAAGATGCAGTTCTTCATACTGTTATAGACATAGTTTGAGTTGTCTGATATCATATTTTTATTCAGTTTTCTTCAAAATTTAGGTGTCCTTGCCTTCTTTCTTTTCATCCATCTATGACAACTGGTTGTATCTTTGCACCAAGCTTTTTTAAGAAATTGGTAAATTATGCAGCTAAAATGACTTCACTAACCAGCTATCTGTATAAAATCACATGTTATCTTGATGCTTACACCAACATTTTCTTAATACTGCCTGATTATATTTTTAGGGGCATCGTAGCCACCTTAGACCTTACACTCACTGATTCTCTTCCCACTTGCTAGATTTCATCTTCTTCTACAGTCATTAGCTCCCATCTGACTAAGCTCCCTTCTGATGACATAAGTTCTTCTTATAACCCATTTAGGCAAGCAAAGGGGATAGTAACCAATATTAAATTGGATAACTTAATATTCCACCAGATAAATTTCTTTTCAACTTTGCCCATTAGGACAAGTCACCACTTCTAAGGTGATCATCTTTCAAAAGAAGGTTACTAGTGAAGGTAGTTTTCTTCCTCTTGGCTATTCTTCTTCAAGATAGATGAGTGAACTCTTGGGATTTTGAGGATCACCATTATTAAAGTGGAAATAAATGGATCTTTATTGAGACCATGGTAAGCCGAACCATCCTGAATCGGATGGTTTGGGACGAATCGAACTGGCTCGGAAGCAAGATGGTTTAACCTTTCGGTTCAGCATAGGGGGACTGATCGAACTGATCGCGAATCAACTGAATCGAACCATGCGGTTCGGTCTGATTTTGGGTGGTTCATGACTTGAAGTTTCTTGGTCCATCTAATCGTTATGCCACCGATTTGGTACAGTATACCCTGTAAAACTGAATCGGTCTGACACCAATTCTTAATACGGCGAACCTTAATTGAGAAATATATCTTTTTTATTCAAAATCCAAATCCAAATTCAAATGAACTCTTATAGTCCTATTATTGTTAGACTCAAATCAAACTTCCTGCACATTAACAACCACTCTAGAGGTGCTCAGTGCTAAATTCTCTCCAAGAATTCAGTGAAATTGCCCATTAAGTAAGTAAGCGGGTCTATAGTTTGCAATCCAGTCACTGCATTCCTTTTTTTGGAGCCAACACCACCATAGAAAATCCAACCTTCCAGTGTTCTCCTTCTGAGAACTCACAAGCTGCCATAACTTTTTTGTACATTACCTCCCAATATCTCTGGAAAAAGGCAAAAAACATGGCAACCCACCAAGGCTTATCAACAGTCAAAACCAGACTATTTTCTTATGATGTCTATATTTAACGAATAAGTTACCGAGCATCTTTCCAAATTGTTCTCACATCTTGAATCTTCTATTCACTGCAGAGCATCTGATCTCACTTATTGATAGGCTTAATTTAAAAAGCTTGGTCACATGGGCCACTCTTCGTAACCTACTAGTTCTTGTTATTTGCATGTTAATTGTTTCAGTGATAAGCTACAAGAGTATCATTTAGATTCCATTATTGTTATAGGTGTAAAACATTTATTTTAGGTTGTGTTCCTTTTTCCCCTCAGTTCTAGTCAAGCTATCACAATGCATTTGTCTTGTTCCTGCATGTTACATGGCATTCTTATGTACGATGGGTCACAATTGCACTCATACAAAACAATGAAGCTTTATGCATATGCTAGGTATCAGCTCTATAAAACAGCCACTTTTGTTACTTGTCAAGTATTTAACCCTTAGTTATTCTTACAATTTTATCCAAGTTCATTCAGTTATGACAAGTTCAATCAGTTATTCCCTCCCATTTCTAGACTTCTCGACACAAATGAAGGTTCTTCTCTTCCTTTTTCATTTCATTGCATATGACTGTATCTTCTTATACTTTATTGGTTTTCTGGCCTTTAGTGCTACCCCTATTTTCTGCTCATTCATGGTCACTATCTGTTCTAGTTTTAGCACATTGCTAGATGCGTACCTTAGCATTGTGCCTCTTGCATTATTCTCACATATTCTTTTGACACTTCTTCAATTAATACACTCTGCAGTCTTCTCTAATAATCACTGCAATACATCTTCAAACATCTGCTTATTCTTCTTGTAAGTAGATCCAAAATAATTTGAGCGATCACTATTCTCTTGGTCATTATTTGCTTATGCTTCTTGCCACTGTATTTTATTTCCTATGCTGAACTTAAGGTTCAGGCTTCAGGTAGTCACTGCTATTATGCTGTATGAGTTTCATTTTTCAAATATATTTTGCGCTCTTTAGCCAGAAAATATAGCTCAGAGCAGACCAGGAGAAGGCACATGCCTACAACGTTGTGAATAAATTAGCTACTCTTCAAGAGTCTGTGTTGCTGTTTGCGGCAACAAAAGAAGGGCCATCTTTAGTAAGCATACAATCCAAAATTCCAAACTCCTTGGCAAATGGATAAAAGAGTCATTTTCAGACCTATATTTATCTACCACCTAGTTATGAATGGATTTTCAACTTGTCTTTCATCTAATTATATATTTTGTAGGATATAAACACTTTATTTAACATCTGATTTTCTGATATTTTATGAAAGAACCCAGGTGTACTGCAAATTACAAACTAACCAAACTTGCTAGTTAGTTTGCCATTGTCTCCTGAAGGAGTATACTTTTCTATTTTTGGACTGAAGGGCATGACAATGATTTAGATTATATTGTCGTTCCTAGACATTTCCATTTTCTATATCAGGATGTCTATGAGAATGCCCAATGGCCCAAGTAGCTTTTTTACTAACGAATTGGAACTAGGGAGTACAAAGACTTTTTCCCCAGTAAAACATTAATTTCTAATTTCTCACCCATAGCTAGCTTGGTGTTGTTACTTTATGTTTATGGTCCTTGTCTAACAGTGAAGATTATCTTAACTGACATGAAACATCTGTATCTATATCTTGGTCAAATTTGGTGATAACACCTCATCTATGATCTGAAAAGAAAGGACATAAATGGTTTTAATTTCAAAATCACACCTTTTCTCTCCTCCAACCATTTCAATGAATTTCAAAGATCAGCACTCCTAATTGCTAAGCCTCATTTTCCGCTGACGACTGTTAGTGCCTTTGAGCCAGACTATAGATCATAAAACAAAGGTGGGCAGACTTTAGGCTAAAACCTAAAGGTAAGGATTGTGCTCTCTAAAATTGGAATTGGCACTTGATGGTGATCCAACTCTGTATTTGCTGGAGGCTTAGTTTCATAGTCAGGAATTTTCTCTGAGTTCAGAAATTGACAAGGCTGATTCTATGAACGTGTTCATGGCCAAGATGCTAGTGGCAGGAGAGTGGTTGATGCCAGGTTTGGAACTAGTAATGTGTCCTTTCTTATAATGGATGGTGATTCTCTGACGACAAATGGCCATCTTCAAGTGGTAAATGTTCAATTTATGATAGATTATCTTGAAGGTATGCATATTGGCCCACCTGCATGTAACTGAGAAATGTGAATGGAAGAACATATAGCTTGAGCTCCCTGACATGTTGTCCTGTGACCCAACACTAATAGCGATCATTTTGAACATTTAGGTTTTACTAGAAAGAATGAAGAAAGTGGATACAATGGAAGTCAAGAAAGGAGAAAAGATTAATCTGTCCTGTATCTTCCAGCTTTGTTTTTGAAGAATCTGAGTTCTAGTACATCTACTTTCATGAGCACGTTTTAGAACTTTCCCTCCTGCTAACCTATCATGTCTTAGATCTACTGCGTGAATGTTTGTCTTAATCATTACCACAAAATGCCAAGATCAAATCCAAAGACACAAAATTAGAGCAACACAAACCTGGGTAGATTTTTGTGCAAGTGTGTGAACATGGGGCAGACCAAAGAAGTTTAGACAAGGGAAGAACTTGGAAAGCAAGCGGAAAAGTGAGATTCTGTAGAGATCTCCTTATATGATCCAGCACCAAAGGCAGAGAAGTTTCTGGCTACTTGGAGGCAAACATGAATCTGTTGATATATGTGTAATTCTTGACAGCTCGGAGACACTGGATAATGACTCGATCAAATTAGATGGTAACCTCTCCTAACTAGGATATTATGTGCCTAGCAGTGCTTACGAGGATTGAATGGTTGATTAAATGATTGTCCAAGGCTCTGCTGCACATCGACGATAATTAGAGGATGTGGGAAGCGTTGTTTCCATCAGGGAAGATGCAAAAGTGGTTGGTGACCCATTCAATAAGGTTCTACCCATGGAGGCATTGATATCCATTGAAGATTGAAACATGAATCTTTTACAAGAGGAACTTCTGACATTAGATGTGTGACTTAAAATCGACAAATGTTTCCACATTCCAGCTTGATTGTTATGTGAGGGATCCCATGATCGACCATGTACAAAAATGAGTCAGATGTCTGACATTAATTGAGATATGCTGAATCAGAACACGGATGGTCTGATCATCAGAAAGCACCATATTGTCTTCCATTACCAGATTAGGTATGTGGAGATGAAGATCCTTTGCATGACTTGGAAACAAGACAAGCAGGCAAAGATGATGCAAATTATTTGTAGTCTACCACAATCTTTGAACTTCCCATCTTCCCTATCTTTTACTCTACCATAATTTAGTTTACCCAAAAATATTTTACCACAATCTTAGAACTTCCAAACTTCCCATCTTGCATCATCTTCTATTTATCTCATTTTGGATATCCTAGTTTTCAATTGCAAAATAATTTGGATCTGCTGGCAGGTGCGTATGCACTGAGTTCTATCGTATTTCTTGGTTTGAATAGGTGAGGGAACCAAAAGATTGTTGAATTCCTAAGATAACAAGGCCAGCCATTTCGGTGTGTGTACGGAGCTTTGTTATGGAGTCTTCTGTTATTTTAATGCCATTTCTTATTGAAGGAATGAGAGTAGGAGAAACCGACAAAGCATATGTTCATAAATATTGTTGGAGGTTGGTCTATATACACTGTTTGACAGGACGTTCTTGGAAGATATCACATCAGCATGCGTTATACGGCACATTGCTTGATAAAATAGTTGATTTAAATATCCCACCTGACACTATTAAAACCCACCGAAGATCATATCATCCTAAGAAAGGGTCATCTTCTTCCCTACGGCAATGGAAGCAGCAAGAGGATTCATAGGCCTTCTCTTTTGGCTACTCATTAGAGGTCAGTTGCCTCCCCTCCCAGTCTCATCCTTACTGCCACTTGAATCATATCTTATGTGTTTGGCTTCAGCGCACAAGAGATCTCTTTTGAAACCATGGCTGAATCCAGAAACATGTTTTGTGTGAGATAATTCAGCACTGATGCACGTAATCTTGATGCATTTTCTGCACCATGTATTGGCATTTGGATTACCGTGGCAAGACATGCCTTGTCTTGCCGGTACATCGTATAGAATAAGATAGAGGCTAGAGCTTGATGAGATTCATGTGTTTATTTAAGAAGAAAAACAAAGCTCCAATACGAAGGAAAAGACTGGCACATGGAAGGTCTTTCTCGTGGCAATCTTCTTGGAAGAATGCAAACATGGAAGAAAACTCGTGCAAATCCTCGTATACCAAGAGTGTTACAATATGCCGGTCAAATATCAATGGGTCCATTGTGTTTAAACAGTGACCAGGGACCAAAAACGTAGCAAATGTCATGCAACCACTGATGAGGCTAGTAAGACAAAAACTAGAGTTATGAAGCTGTTTGAAGGCTAATGACCGCTGGTAGTGGATAAGGACTAGCAACATGTAGGTGAGATAGAGTAATTAAGGGATAATAGAGAGGCTGAAAATTTAATTTCTATAAAATATTGGAATTTTTTGATATCATTAGGCCTTGGAGTGCTGGAAAAAGTTTGAGGTTTTGAGTTAATTTGATGGTGTCGCAACTGATTTTGATTCATGGGGTAGAACACAGGCATAAAGATTAAGGAATACTCGACAACTCGTGCATGAGGATGATGAAGCCGAGCACTCTTCAAGTTCGGTAGACATTTGTCTACCTTAAGATCATAAAAAATAAATTTGGGCAGTGAAATAGGTTGAGAACCAGTTCCCAGTTTCCCAACCAACCCCATCGTTCTCTCCCATCGTGTGGCCCTTGAAAAACCTTCGTTTCTTCCCCCATCTCCTTGCTGCTCTCTCCTGGTCTTCTTCCCTTTTCTCGACTTGCAGGTTAAAAAACCGAAGTCTAACGTCATCGCCACCACTACCATCAATTCCCACCTTCTTCTGTAACGCCTCACGCGCAACAACTCTCTCCGTCGCGCAAACCAAACGCGAACGTCGCAGTCACCGCTACCACCCCGTCTCCCCTTCCCCTGTCACGCCTCTCCCCTAAACACAATCTCCCACCCACCCCGGCCCACCCTTCCACACGCACGCAACCTCAGCCTCGCCCAACCTTTTTACGGAGAACGAGAAGCACGCTCGATTGGACATTTCTTGATCGATTTTTCTTTTAGAACAAATATATTCTCGTCAAACTGATGGTCCAACATAAGGTTCGTCTATCTTTCACCATGAATGGATGGAGCCTCATCTTCGCTTCTCGATATTTTGAAGAACTTTTTCCCACCCCTGCTAGGCCGAAGCGCTTGCCCCCAGCTAGACCGAGTCAAGGACTCGGCCAAACAGAGAATTTGTATATCGGGGTCAAAGCAAGGTTCGACGTCTTTCTTAATGCTAATGATGCAATGCTTCGTTATCTGACAGAAGAGATTTTAATCAGTCTGAGGGGGGGGAGGGGGGGAGCGAGTCAATCGGAGGATTTAGTCATAATTTTTGTCGCCACCTGGGAATCTATGTTTCAAAAGCTCCTAATTATATAGATTGATTGATTGATGCGTAGGTAGATAAGTAAGGCAAAGAATGAAAACGGGTGATGGGACCTAGCATTACCCGGTGGAGGAATATTGATTAAAGGTGCCGGTTCAACACTGATCATAATAATAATGCAAATATTATATATATATATATATATATATATTAAAATAATAATTAGTTAAGATTTTATTCTTGACTCTTCTTTTCTTTTCTTCTCTTGGTAACGTCCGAAACCCATGTAAACCTCACCCAACTATAACAAGCTCTTCATTTCTATCTTTAAGCTTTCAACTTAACATATGCTTATATAAAAAATAAATCAAATTACTAAGACTAAGTTATTAGGATAAAAGCTAATCCCCTAGATAAAATTTATTAAAATAAAAAATTAACCTATAATTTTTATGAAGTTTGCAATGGCTTCTAATATTCTCCTTCATTACGAACTTTATGCTAATAATATAAAGCTTATTATTACTAAAGATATTATAATTATCGAACACTCCAAAAGTGAATACTCCAAGTTCTTTCAACCATAGATCTAGCATCAATGGGTTAAGAAAAATTCATGTGCTTTTGCTTGGCTCATCCTTGATAGGAATTACTATCGAAATGCCTCTTGATGAAGATGAAAGCAAATAGAGCAAGGATAGAAGATGAAAGCAAATAGAGCAAGGATAAGTAAACGATCGTTCGGAGTCCACTTTGAGGAGTTATCACTTTGCATGCAGCTCAAAGTGATCAGGCAACATGTAGTCTTTGTTATCTGCCTTTTATAGTAAGAAGAATGGTGCAAATCAAAGAGAAAGACACGGCCACCCCACTCAAGCCTTTCTCATAAATCACACTCTTTTTGAGAAGTCATATACTCAAATAAACATCTCTGCCAATAGTGGCTAAACATGCGTCATTTGTTGGGAAAGAAATAGTGATTGAAACTCGGCAAATATGCCATCTAGCAATTGGATCACTCTTTCTTGATGATAAGTATACGATAGAAAATTCAATTTGATCTTTAATAATAGAAAAAGAATAATATGCAATTCCATTCTTAAGCTAAGAACTGAGGATGGTATCCACAATTTGATGCTCCTTCATGAAAAGAAAGTGGAGATTGATATGCTCAATCATCATGTGCTCCACTAGAAGAGCACGATTAATATGATTGAAATGGAGGAGCTGAACGATGTTATTATAGGCCTAAGCACATCGGACTCGTCGGTGGTTATGGAGGATGGCAAGACGAGATACAATGAGGCCAAGAGGGCCTTGAGCTTGGACGTCTTGAGGTCTTTATAGATAGTCTAACTTTTTCCCCGTTCGTTCCTTCTCTCTTCTCCTTCACAGTTGCCTATCGTCAATTATAGAGGCTCTATTAGGATTCATCAAACTCGGGTCATCTTTAGTAGTAGGAGATATGTAGTAACATATGTCAGATGATTCACTCATTAAATCATCAAAAATAAGAATTTAAACACTTATACTGAAGCATTGTAAATTATTACAAACTCTTCAGTCATGCTAAGGTAATAGCGTCAGCTATGATAATTCATCTGTTGAATCACCAAAAATAAAAGTCTAATTACTTGCACTAAAGTATTGTAAATTACTAAAAACTCTCCAACTCTATTGAGCTACGAACATACAAATTACCAATCTCAAAATCTATAGCTCTGATACCATGAAGAATGACATGTTTTTGATGTAAATCAAATATGTTGGCCTAAGATTCAAGAAGCACTAGTATAAAAATAATAATAATAGTGGAAAAAAATTCAAAACAAACACACACACATATATATATATATATTAAAATAATAACAAGTCGATCCTATTCTTGACTTCCTTCTTTCTCTTCTAGCTTTCTCTTGCATTATAATCATAATATTCCAGGCTTATATACACCCAGCAGAACTAAAACACATTTTTAGAACCCTTCAATTTCTATCTTTAGGCTCTCATTAATGATGCTAATGATGTTACCTTAAGGCCAGGACTATATATGCTTGTACTGAGAAAAAAATCAATCATGTCTTATAAAGATTAGAATTCAAATCCTACAAGGAGTAGAAACTAAGATAAGATTATTAAGATTAAAATTAATCCTTATTACTAAAGAATAAAATTTGTTAAAATAAAAAATTAATCCCTATTTTTTAGAAAGCCCATGATAACTCCCAACAAATCTTTAGGGAAGGAGAATTTGGCGTTGATGATGGGCGATAATGGAGTGGTCTCCAGCAATGAGAAATTTGGACCGATGTGTGCTAGAAGTCAGGGCAGCAAAGGCTGATTAGATGAATAGGAATGTGGTTTTAGAGGTACGAATGGAATGGTTTGCGGTGATAAGTGGCAGCGCAGGCTAACGAGGAGATCAGAAATCCTGGTGCCATGGTCATGCCGGAAGGGAAAATGGTGAAGGAGATGGGCAGAAATGATGAAGGATAAGACACCAGTTACAAACCAGAGTGCACGGCTACGTGCACCACCACTCCAGGGCTATAGCATTTCTGTTCTGAGAGCATGCAACATTTTACATGAGAAATTATTGACAAGAGATGAGCCCAAAAATTTACAGAACGCCACCTTTGCTGAGGATCGCACGTCAAATTTAGTTTCTACATGAAACAAATAATGAAAGAGAGAAATTTGATGCAGATGGTCGGACCCAAATTTGAATAGCTTAAGTTTTTAAGCTAGGTTCTGGCTCGTACATCAAGTCCTAGCATCAGATTAACCTCCCAATTTCCACATCTAATCTCAGTGTGCGGTATGGATGTATACTTGCTGCCATGGTTAGGCTGGCTGGGTCAGTCTCATAGCTGCGCTGGTCATGAAGCAAGTGCCCCAAGGAAGAACGAAAGCAACTGGGTTGGACCCGGCTAGAAGATGCTGAAGTCGGAAGAAACCACTGCCTTTTAACAACAACATTATTTTTCACTGCCATATCACAATCTAATTAAAGGCAAACAACAGTTATAATAACTGTTAATTTTTTAAATCTAAACAATTTAATTTAAAATAATTTTAGATAAACAGTGGTCATCATAATCATTCTAACCCTCCCTCCTCAGCAACACCCTCGATGGGCATCCACTGGTATGGAGTAGTGGTTCTTTGTCTTGGTTTGATGTCTATTTAATTATTAATCCTGATTAGTGTCTACATAATATGTGTGCATAAAATCAAGTTTTCCATAACGCAAGAATCACAAGAATCCTTGTGATTCATGTGATATGTGATCAACTTTTACATTTGAATATTTCAATTTTTTTTTTTTTTTTTTTCTTCCTCCACAACTGCAATGTTGAATTTTGATGGCATTATTTATTTATTTATTTACTTAACACATTTTGTAATATTAGAATTTGAAAGTAAACACTACTCTCTCTTGCACCTTTGTAGGGGCGCATTCATACTCCTTCCAATTCTTGAACAACTGCACCTACCCAGTCTGGGCCGGCACACTTTCCGGCGCCGGCAGCCCCTCGCTGACCCAAACAGGATTCGGGCTCCAGCCAGGCCAATCCACATCCCTCGCCGCTCCCCCGGCATGGTCCGGCCGCTTCTGGGGCCGGACAAACTGCTCCACCAACCCCGCCACCGGCAAATTCTCCTGCACCACCGCCGACTGCTCCACCGGAAAGGTCTCATGCGACGGCTCGGGCGCCACTCCCCCCGCCACTCTTACCGAAATCACTCTAAGCGCGAATGGTGGCAAGGACTTCTACGACGTCAGCCTCGTCGACGGCTTCAACGTGCCGGCATCGATAGCTCCGGTCGGAGGGAAGGGAGACTGTAAAGTCGCGAGCTGCCCGGCCGACGTGAATGCGGTTTGCCCGAAGGAATTGAGGGTGGTCGAGGGGCAAGGGGGGGTGGTGGTGGCTTGTAAGAGCGCTTGCGATGCATTTGGAGATCCGAGGGATTGTTGCACCGGCGCGTATGGGAGTCCCAACACGTGCAAGCCAACAAATTACTCCCAAGTGTTCAAGGCTGCGTGTCCTTCGGCTTATAGTTATGCCTACGACGATGCCACTAGCACTTTTACGTGCGCTGGGGCTACCTATGTTGTTACGTTTTGTCCTTGATCAAGGTTTGATGGGTCGGTTTTTTTTTTTTTTTTTCGCTTTTCTTTTCTTTCTTTCTTTATTAAAAGGAATAGCTTGAATTAAAGTTGCATCCATGATACGCTTGGATTTGCGCCCATGCTTTTTATATCTTTATAATAGAATACTAATTTTTTTAATAATATAAATCTTATTCTTCTTAAAAACTACTAATAATTAATTTTAAGATTATTAAAAACTCAATGGGGAACTTTTCTGAATCAAGACGTGTAAGATATTATCCTTGTGGGTTGACCTGGCTTTGGTGCCAGATCAAGCGTCCACATAAAGCCCCATGAGTTGGTGGCTCTATTCCTAAGAGAGAGTGAGACTCTTGATATTTCGCATCTCTTAAGAGCAAAGAATCTGAGAAATTCTGGATCAGACATTTGGTCTTTCCTTTTCTTAGCCCTATGTTCTTCCCTCCGAACCTTCGATCTCATCCAAACCTCTGACCTCCTCCCTCTCCACCATCCCTCTTCACCACCGCAAATAAGGGTGTGAATATTTTTGAAGGTTCTGGTAATCTTTAAGCTCATCAATGATCCATTGCCTTTTGTTATCGAAATACTTCGTTGTCTGTCTACAATAAGGCGAATCCTATTATAATTTTTTTATAATTTTAAAAATAAATTTTATTCTTTTATGCAAGCTCAACTTAATTTTTCTATCACAAGCACGATTATGCATAAATGCAAAATCAAAAACACTTTTAAATATTTAAAAAAATTAAAAAAATTAAAATAATAAAATTTTGAAAGCTAAAGAAAAATATTATTATAACAACTTCTCGAACTATAAAGTTTATTTATAAGCTTGGCCTAATGATCATATTGCCCAAAAAAAAAAAAAAAAAACTCTGTTAGTGCAATGATCATGCATCCATTTACCACGTGCAAGAAGGCATTTTAATCATTATTCAGTATGGCCGCATGCGCTTTCCATACAGCAAGATTGGTTAGATGGCGCTTGACCCAGCTTTACCACCCCTTGAGGAATGCTCTATTAATTTTTCGGGTTTAATGGCGTGACAGCCATAAAAAAAAAAAAAATGGAAAAGCCATTTTATGAGATTTTATTGGTTAGTGGGTTCCGTATAAACAAATTATTTTAAGATTTAGCTTTATAGTTTTAAATTTTTAATTTAATTAATGGCTTCCAGAATAAAAATTCTAGATTTTGAATTTAAAAATTAAATTCAAAAGATAAATTTAATGCAGTAAATTTCTTACTAAAGAAGGCAATGTAATGATTAAACTTGCCTAATAAAATGTCAGTTTATAAATTTATCTTTGAATTTGGATTCAAGATTTTTTTTATTCCTAGAGAATTTATTATTTTATTATTTTTATTTTTTAAATTTCTACACAAATATTAAAGCAACAAAAATTTAAATTCAAGTTTCTTGGAATAGCACGTTTATCAGAATCATTTTTTTATTTGTGCTAAAATATTTAAAAATAATTTCTGCATGATTTTTAAAGTAGCAAGAAAATGAAATTTTAAAATTAAAAAAATAAATTCTATAATTTTCGCATGGATTTTAGAGCATCATAAAAATTAGTTTTGCAGAAATAAATTTTTCATAAATTTATTGTTTTGGCAACGGGAATAACAAATCATGATTCAATAAAGTTTAATTTAAAACTATAATAACTCGTCTTTTTTTTTCAATATTTAATGTGAGAATTGCTGAAAAGAAATATGTCCTTAGATTGCTAGAGAAAAATCTTATTTTTTCTCAAAACAATTAATAGTTAATTTTTATGTAATAAATTTATTAAAAACTCATTATCAGACTTGTTTCAATTAAGGCGTATAAGACATTATTTTAAAGATAAATTTTGCTAATTTTATCTCAACAAATAGGTTTTTAACGAGTTAATTCTTAAAATATAATGATATGTTTTGATTGGAGCCTTCTATTATGACTGTATGAAGGTATGGTTTGAAAACTCTTTCAAATAATCGAAAAGCTTAAGAAAAAAAATAATAAACAGCGAAATTATGAAAGATCAAAACATAGAAAAAAGATTATAAATAATTTTCATTCCCTTGTGATCGCATCTACGGGTTCGAGCGCACGCACTCACAGACTGTGTGAAATCGACTTAAAATTTCTTATCCTTGCGCGTTTTTCACGCACGCTAGTCACGTTGGGCTAAAAATTTAATTTTCTTAAAATAATTTTTTTATCTGACACACTTCTTTTAGAGTTCACAAAGAGACAGGATCCATAGATGTGGGGGCATGGATATATAAGAAAGAAACATGACACTACTTTAAAAAATAAGAAAAATACAGGGCCAGTGAACAGTGAGACTTCTGCCATTATAGTCTCTATATATATATATATATATATATATATATATATATATATATATATATATATATATATATATATATATATATATATATATATGTTATCATAAATTTTTGTATAGATTACATTGTAACATGTGAATAGTGATTTTTGTCAAACACGGCTCATCTTTTTTTTTATTATTCTTATTGTCCCTTATTTTCTATTACAGAGAAAAATAATAACTATTACGAAAGTAATGAAGCTATTTCATGAAACAAAAAAAAAAAAAGATTGAGCGGAAAATGACAATCAAATATAACTCCTAACAGTCAATATTTGATCGTTGATTTTTTTTTTTTTTAACTAAAAATGAAATTGGTTGCAAGAGTTGGACGTAGATTTTGGGCGAGCAGGCATCCACCTTGAAGACTCGAAAGGGGCTATGGGGCCAGCGGAATACTCCATCACATGGTCCTCACATGCCTGGTCGGGTGGCGCATCAGGAGAGGGGAAGGCCATCTTTTCTTTTTCTGGTCAAGAAGTCATCAACGGAACGCTTGCCTGCGGTAATGGACTGATCCCTTCTTATTATTATTATTATTATTATTATTATTATTATTATTATTATTATTATTATTATTATTATTATTATTATTATTATTGGGCCTCGTACTCCAAGAAGTCATCAGTGGAACGCTTGCCAGTTGGTAATGGATTGACTCGATTTTTTTTTTTTTTTTTTTCCTTTTTGCCTCATGGCCCAAGAAGGCATCTAAGGGAGCGCTTGCCAGTTGGTGATGGGTTGATTTTTCTTTTTTATTTTTTTGAAGGCGTCGACGCATTGAGGTAACATATCCACTGAGTTATAAAATTCTTAAATCGATCATATTCAAATATTATCATAAGTTAAATTAAAATATTATAATTATCTATAAAATTATATATTTATATCACAATCTACTGTATATTAAAAATATATACTGATAAAGTATATATTGATGGTAATGATATGTGCATGCATAGTTGGTTCACATAGCAGTACGCAAAGTATTAAACTCAATCTCGTTCTATCCATATATCATAACTGATTTTTATATCATTTTAATTTACATCGGCACGGAATCACATCAATACTATTCGAACTACAAGCATGTATCAACATTAAATATCAAATTCATAATCTTAACGAACTTATGTCACTTTGCATATTTAAGATATATACTGATAAACCTTATACTTATAATATATGTCTAGCAACCTAATTTGACGATATATGCAAAATGAATACTCATTGAATCAAATTAAAATTTAAGAGCTAACTGATTATACAAGAGTTTAGTTGTACAACTTTTTTTTTTTTTCTAAAAATTAAACTTCAATGCCACCCATATCATTCAATACTTTTAAATTTTTATTCAATATTTTTGTACCTTTAAATTTTTAATATTTTTTAAAAAAATTTAACTTCAATTTCATGCATTCAAAGATAACATTCAATGCATTCTTATCCGAGGAGGCCTAGTCCACTTTTTTTTATAGAAAATATTGGGAAGGAGCGTTACGGCTTGCGTGGAGGTATCCATTGCACCTCCATTGTTTTTTATTTCCTCCAAATCGATATCCCTTCTTTCGTCTTCCACTCCTCCCTTGGCGCCAGCATCATCGCTCATCTAATCATAAATTATAGCTCTATTCGTCAATTCAGTAGAATTTTACACTCTTTCCTAAATTTTTGTCATCCTTCCATCCCGATCACACGGGTCAAACATGTGACAGCACCATATATTTCATAAAATTAAAATCCACTCCTGAGTTCGCATCGATGACAAAGCAATAAAATCAAATATTTATCTCGTAATTTATAAACGACGGCTTGCATCAGCGTAATTGTCAACTCAAATATATATACTTTTATTAGGAGCCACAATATTAAACGTGTCATTGGAGAAGGGTCCAAATATCCATAAATATTTAAATTAATATTTATTTTACTACTACATCAAATTTTAGATGAAAATATCTATGATCACCAATAAAATTAAACTAGTTTGCAAGATCTCTTTTCTAGCTTAAAGATGTAGTCTAGTCCATACTGCTAAATAGCTAGTCTTTCTCCCAGCCACGCTTGCAAAAAAATATTTTATTATCCTCAATATCACTATATTTATGAAAAAAAAGGAAACAATTTAGTGGGCGCATGTGCAAATAATTAATATCTCTCATGCACTCTCATAATTTAATTTAGAATCAAAATTATATTCAACAAAAACTTTTATAAAGTATTCAAGATATACATTAATATATATACATATATATGATCAATCTAATTATAGGTAAAAAAAGATTGTATAACTCTAATAAGCTTCAAATCACAAACACTCACAGCTCAAAGCACAAAAGAATCTATGTCACAATTCAACTTCAGTCTCGTTGAGTTGTCATCTTTTATTTTTTATATTGCCAACAACTCAATGATCTATAAATCCCATGTATTATTAGTTCCCTTAATTAGATTATATATATATATATTCAACATAAAATGATGTAAAATATAGGCAAACATGATAAAAAAATTGACTCAGCCTTGCTAGCTGATAATATATATAATAATTATTGCTATTGATTTTGTTAGGGTTTCATGTGCATGCCTAAGAGTGCAGTGGAAGCGAATAAATTTCATAAATTTCTTAATGAGATCTATTTACATGAAACCCTTAATAGCCAAGATCTCCTTAATGGTAACAATCAAATGAATAAATAGTAAATATAGGATAAGAAGAGTACATGTAACGCTAAATCCAATATGTTGGAATATCCACAAGGTGCCCAAGTGTTCACCCTCCAACGTTGATCCACACAGGAACTGAGTTCAAGACTCTATCACCTTCAAAACTTTGATCCTTGATGCTTAATCCTTCCAAAGGATTTGATTAGCTTGCTTTCTTTCCTTTCTAATTTTCTTTCTCTTACAAAAACTCTTCAAAGCCTCTTGTCCTAAAGAAAGCTTCCTTATCCTGGCTTAGGTCTTATCTTGAAGAAGATATCCTTATCTTAGTTTAGGACAAGATAACCTCTTGTCCTGAACAAGACCTCCTTGTCTTAGTTTAGGATAAGACATATAAGAGAAATAAAATAAGAAAGAGAGGGAATTGATTTCTCTTCAATGGATTCATGTATATTTTTGAACCCGAGTGCACTCCTATTTATAAGAGGCGGAGGGATGCATCACTAAGGGATGCATCACATCCATACGGCTTATCATGATGAGGCATGTCCCAAGGGTAGCGCCTCATCATGATGAGGCGTGTCCTAAGGGTAGCGCCTCATCATAATGAGGCGTGTCCCAAGGGTAGCACCTCATCATAATGAGGCACTAAGGGGAGGGGCGCATCTAAGAGAGTGGAAATACGTATCTGTTCGCCTTATCCATGCGCTATCAGTCTTTTCACGCTGATAACCTCACCCCACACTTATTTCATGATAATCCAATGGTTCAGATTAAGATACCATCTAATGATCCAAAAGCAAGGCGCCATCACCCATGGTCCAGATTCAGGCACCAACTAATGGTCCAGATTCAGGCAACAACCAATGGTTCAGGTCCTTCATCCAGAGAGCCATCCAATGGTCCAAATTGAGCCGCTGACCAATGGTCCAGATTCATTATTCAAAGAGCCATCCAATGGTCCAAATAAAGTCAATTGGGTTTCAACTCTTGGCCAACCCACATTAGATTATGATCCAATCATATTAGATTAACCTAATACAAGAATCAGATTTGAATCTAATTCGAATCAGGAGTTAGGGTTTGCAACACGTGCTAGCATGTTTATCCTGCAAATATGATCTAATCCAATTAGACCCTTGATCAGTTCCTTTTGTGTGTGACCCATTGGGTTCCACATCTAGCCAGCAGTAGGTGTGGGTGCAAGTTGACCTATCATGATTAGAACATTTCTAATCCTTATAGGTCCGATCAGTGCGATCCCGAACTTGACAATTAGAACCCTTTTTAATTATTGATCAAATTAAACTTTTTAATTCAATCAAACCTACAAGACAAGATTGACGTCTAGCAACGTATCATGTCTACCCGGAAGATATGAAATTTAGTGGATATACCAAACATACCCTTCAGTGGCAAGTTACCATACAATTCAATCCTTCAATGATACTGCATCCTGAATAAGTATATGAGTATGGATTAATATCAAACTTAATTACTTATTCATGTTTCTCTTAATCTTCTAATGATAATTCAATTAATGAAACATTAGAAACTCTTTCTAATTTTTTATTCTGCTTTGACCAAAGACTTTCTGAATTATCATAAGATTAGAGCAAGTAAGATGTGGTCTTTTCTTACTAGAAGTGATTGATTCCTTGTTGATCTACTCACAATCTTCATACACAATCCATCATATCCAGAATACCTCGTATACAACTTAATGTCAGGAATGAGTGTAAACCAAAACATGGATTCATGTGCATAAGATACTATGATGATCTCAGGTCTAAGGATCACTTGCACAACTCCCACTTAGAGAATCATCTTTTGACAAATAAGTAAGTATCCATAAGATGTTCTCTTGGTAGGTCAATTTAGTGAACTCATTCCTCTAATGAGCACCCACATCTTTGTATTAGTGTCTCATACAAGTGATTGTGAGATTAATCACCCTCTGCGTCGAGCATACATAAGATGTGCTAGTCTTTCCGGTAACATTGATCCCCGACTTAATGTACCAACGACTGTGAATATTTTAGATTAGAGTTTTAGGGTTTTAGGTCTCACTGGCATGATCTCATCATAGCCCTAATTTATGGGGTTCATCATAATTATAAAAAGCAGCAAATGATGAAACATAATGCCTTCCATTTATAACCAAAATATTATGTATATGATTTGGAAGAATAAAAGAGACCCTATCATAATGCAGATTATGATTGGCTTTTAGGGCATAACTTTTTCATTCTCCCACTTGCACTAAAGCCAATCGCTCTTATACTTTAACCCTATACAATTGAGGTGGCGATCAAATTGCTGCTAGCTAAAGCTTTAGTGAATGGGTCTGCTAGGTTGTTCTTTATATCTACTCATTCAATCTTGATGCCTTTCCTTTCGACAATCTCATAAATAAGGTGGAAGTGTCTTAGAATGTGCTTAGATCTATGATGAGACCTTGGTTCCTTTGCTTGTGCAATAGCTCCAGTGTTATCACAATAAACTGGTACTAGTTCAGCAATCTTAGAAACCACACCCAACTCTATGATGAACTTTTTCATCCAAACAGCTTCTTTAGCCGCTTCACTTACAGCAATGTACTCTGGCTCAGTAACTGAGTCAGCTACAGTCTGTTGCTTGAAACTCTTTCAGCTCACTACTCCGTTCAGAGTAAAAACATATCCTGAAATAGACTTGCTATCATCTGGATCTGACTGAAAACTAGAATCCGAATAACCTTCTAGTTTCAATTCTGATCCTCCATATACTAGAAAAATATCTTTAGTCCTTTTCAAGTACTTAAGAATGCTTTTCACTATTTTCTAATGATCCTCCCCTGGATCAGCCTGAAACCTACTTGTTATGCTCAAGGCATAAGCAACGTCAGGCCTGATACATAGCATAGCATACATTATCGACCCTACTGCCAATGCATATGAATAGTACTCATTCTATTCTTCTCTTTAGGTATCTTAGGAGACATCTTCTTAGAGAGATATATGCCATGACCTGTGGGTAAGTAACCTTTTTTACTTCCATGCATGTTGAATCTTTTCAACACTTTATCTATGTACCTTAATTGGGATAAGCCTAGTATCCTTTTAGATCTATCCCTATAAATCTGTATACCCAGTATATAGGATGCTTCACCCAAGTCTTTTATGGAAAACATTTTTGATAGCCAAGTCTTGACTGATTGCAACATTAGAATATCATTTTCAATGAGAAGTATGTCATCTACATACAATACTAAGAAGACAATAGCACTCCCACTTGTCTTCTTATACACAAGGTTCATCCACATTTTTGATAAAGTCAAACTCTTTGACTGTCATATCAAAATGGATATTCCAACTCCTCGATACTTGCTTTAATCCATAAATAAATTTCTTAAGCCTGCATACTTGATTTGTTCTCCCACTTGAGACAAATCCTTCTGGCTGAGTCATATAAACCTCTTCCTCAAGATGGCCATTAAAGAATACGGTTTTGACATCCATCTACCAGATTCATAATCATAATATGCAGCTATTGCAAGCATAATCCGAATAGACTTAAGCATAGCTACTAGTGAAAAAGTTTCATCATAGCCAATTCCTTGTTTTTGTCTAAAACCTTTTGCCACTAGCCTAGCCTTATATGTATCTACTTGGCCATCGGCTCCAATCTTTTTCTTATATACCCATTTGCAACTTATAGGGCTTACACCCTCAGGTGCATCTACCAAAGTCCATACTTGGTTGGTATACATAGAATCTATTTCGAATTTCATGGCCTCCAGCCATTTATCAGAGTCCTACTCATGACAACTTCCGAATAGGTCAGTAGATCATCGTTCTCAATGATGTGGGCTTCATCATTCTTTATGATAAACCCATATCTCTCAGGTGCTCTTCGCACTCTAACCTTCGGAGAGGAGATGTGTGTTGTGGTTGTACCTCATCATGGGTACATCTGGTTGAGGAATATCATTTGTCTCAATTTGTAGGTCATAAACTTCTTTAAGTTTAATTCTTCTATCATTGCCCTTTTCAAGAAAAAACTCTTTCTCTATGAAAATAGCATGCCTACCAACAAAAATCTTGTGTTCAGTAAGATTATAGAAGATATATCCTATACTGTTTTTAGGATAACCTACAAATATATATCTATCTGATCTAGCACTTATCTTATATCCAAAATTTCTTTTGACATAAGCTTGACAGCCCCATATCTTAAGATATTTAAGATTTGGTTTCTTTCCTCTCCATATCTCATATGGAGTGCTAGGTACAGACTTAAAAGGTACTTTATTCAAAATATACGCAACAGTCTCTAGGGCAAATCCCTAGAAGGAAATAGGAAGAGCAGTAAAGCACATCATGGACCATACCATATCTAATAGAGTATGATTCCACCTTTGGATCAGCTTGAAAGGACTCTCCTCCTGCATCGAACAGCTTGAAGTCACTTTTCTTCAAACTTCTAATTTTCGTAGAAGAATTTTTGTAGAAGATCAGGATCAACTAAGAATGATTCAAGCCTCAATTCAGTGAATTTCAGATGTTTGGGAGGTTTTCAAATGAAGAAAGTTCAAAACTATGAGAGCTAGAATGATTCAAGCTCAATCAAGTAAATTTCAGATGTTTGGGAGGTTTTTCAAATGAAGAAAGTTCAAAACTATGAGAGCTAGAATGATTTAAACCTCAATCAAGTGAATTTCAGATGGTTGGGAGTTTATCAAATAGAGAAAGTTCAAAACTATGAGAGCTAGAATGATTCAAGCCTCAATCAAGTAAAATTCAGATGTTTGGGAGGTTTTCAAATGAAGAAAATTCAAAATTATGAGAGCTAGAACAATTATCTTCTTCATTTCAATGAGTTTTCTTATTTATGGAATGAGTTTTCAAGTTTTGAAGGAATTAGTCAACTCCTACAGGAGCTACCGGCACTTAGAATGGAAGTTTGAAGCATTTGGCCAACTACTTTGGAAGTTATCAAGTCAAAATTATGCCACAAAAGAGTTAACAGCAAGTTTTACTAAGTTAGCCGACTAACTAGTCAGTTACTGTGGCAAAACAGTGAGAAAAATCAAGTTAGCCGACTAACCAGCCGGCTACTGTGGCAAAACAGTGAACATCCATAAGTTAGCCAACTCTGGAGTCGGCTACTGTGGCCAAAACAGTAAGCTTCCTGAAGTTAGCCAACTCTGGAGTCAGCTACTATGGTCAGAACATAAGGTTTTCCAAAAATAGTCGACTCTAGAGTCGACTAACTTGCTCAGAAATGTTGTAATGGCTAGTTCTGCGTCTCCAACGGTTACAAACGACTAGTTTAACGTTCCAATCCTTTAGCCAAAGCTATTTTCTTGAACTCCAAATTAAACAAGCTGAAGATGGAGTCTTCTTAGCCAAAGCAAGTATACAAGAGAGATTCTAAAGAAGTTTGGCATGAAGAATTCCAAATATGCCGGTACTCCTATGAGCTCATCATGCAAACTTGATATGAATGAAAGTAGCAAAAATATTGATTTAAAGCTTTATAGAGGTATTATTTGTTCTTTTTTGTATTTAACTGCAAGTAGACCTGATATTCTATTTAGTGTATGCATGTGTGCTAGATTTCAAGCAAATCCTAAAGAAGCACATTTGAATGCTGTTAAAAGAATTTTAAGATACTTAAATGACACTAAAAATCTTGGACTTTGGTATGATAAACACTCTTCTATTGATTTGATTGGATATTCTGATTCTAATTTTGCTAGTTGTAAAATTGATAAAAAATCATCTAGTGAAACTTGCCAATTTCTAAGAGTTAACTTAATCTCCTGGTTTAGCAAAAAATAAACTTCAGTAGTCTTGTCTACAGCTGAGGCCGAATACATTGCTGCTGGGAGTTGTTATGCTCAAATCTTGTGGATTAAGCAGCAACTAGAAGATTATGGTATCAAACTTAAAGACATTCCCATAAGATGTGATAATACTAGTGTCATAAATTTAACTAAAAATTTAATTCAGTACTTTAGGACTAAGCACATTGAAATTAGACACCATTTCATTAGAGATCATGTTCAAAGTAAAGATATAATTCTTGATTTTGTTAGTACTGATAGGCAATTAGCTGACATTTTCACAAAACCCCTTGATCAAAATAGATTTTATGAAATTAGAAGAGAACTTGGCATGATTGACCCTCTGATTAAATGAGTCAGCTAGATAGATTGATTTTTTAAATTTTTTTTAGGCATATTTTTAATGATTAAAAATCATGATAATTAGTCCAACTGACCCCCTTAGATGATCCCATAACATGCATAACTATTAGAAATCATTTTGCATAAAAATCCTTAAAGAATTTGGAGCTTAGGAGTCATTTCCCCTATTTCTGAGCTGTTTGAGCTAACGGCTAATGGAAATTAGCCGGCTCGTGAGCCGGCTAAATCGCCTGATCGCCCGGTTTATAAGAGAAACCGAGCGACCGTCCGTCTCCCTCTCTCCCAAATCTCCATCCAATCTTCCAGATTTCTTCCTTGAGTTTTGATCCCTCCAAATCCCTCTCATTTTCCTTAGATTTTCTCTTCCAATCATCCACCCTTGCGTGATGGCTCCACAAGTGAGAATCCCTCGCACGCGGCAAGGAGAAAGTTCGGAGGATCCGCGAGAGAGAGCCACGCCTCTCCTGGCTTTGCCCTCTTCCTTCCGTGTCTCTGGGGTCCATTCCTTGTCCACGAGACCCATCTCCAACGAGCGGGTAGTCGACTTCAGCTTCCTTGCTCGTGAAGGGTTTGGCATTGGGAGGATGCTTCAATAGAGAGAATGGTCCTACATGTGCAAGACTGAGGTCCCCATCTACCCATCCTTGGTAAGAGAGTTTTATCAAAATTTGTCTATTGATTTCATGTATGCCTCATCCATGGTAAAGGGAGTCAGGATAAATTTAGACCGTGACATTATTGGAAATATTTTAAGAGTGCCGGTCGGTGGATTTTGGAATGATCTCCCTGATGGAAGGACACGATGGATTGAAGCCGTTCTTAATATAGATGATGGGGAGGAGATTGACAGAGTGCTAGCCAACTCCCTGAGTGTTGAGATGAGACTCCTCCACCACATCATATTTAGGATCTTTATTCCTCGTGCTGGGAGCTTCCATTTGGTCACTGAGAGAGACTTATGCTTGATGTATCATCTTATCAGTGACACCCCATTTGACTTCCCAGAGCTGATATTGACTGTATTGAGAGAGACAATCAACAGACTTAGGACTGCCCTGCCATATGGTATACTCCTCACCCACTTCTTTAAGCACTTTGGAGTAAGACTAAGGGGTGAAGAAACAACCAAGCTGTACCATTCGGATGTCTACAAGGAGCATTCTCTACACCGAATGGGATTTGTGAAGGTTGGTGGTAGATGGTCCAGAGGGAGAGGTAGAGAGGATGAGATTGAGGTGTCTGCTGAGGGACCTTCTTCTTCTCATGAGGGAGCTAGACCTAGATCTGAGTAGCATCCTGAGGAGCCCCCTGCACTACAAAGAATATCAGTTGAGCTTAATCAGGACCAGCTGCAGTACATTGTGAGGATGGTGACTTCAGCTATCTCCAGCAGAAGTTCAGGAGACAGTGGTTCATCTACTAATGAGTTTATGATGGTACCACACATTTCTACAGTGAATAAGACATTGTCCCAGATGCTGATGAGGTTGGAGAGGTTGGAGCACTCCATGAGTATTCTGAACGGAAGGCTATTGCTTCAGGAGATGAGAGACCATGGGGCAGGATCAAGCCGTGACTCAGGAGAGATTGCTCGCATGTCTGAGGAGTTGAGGCAGTTGCAAGCTCAGATCATGGCCTTTGGTAAAAAATCTGAGAGATTAGAGATGTCCATTGGCCTTTTTCACCATCTAGTCTCAACTATTAGTGATCAGCTGGCCCCTGTTACTTTTAGACCTCCATCCCAGCCATTTCAGCCTCCTTCACAGCCTACTCACCCTCGTGCCAGGCCACCTCATACATCTTACCGCCTTTCTTCGAGAGGATGTGGCACTGGATCATCAACTCAGCCCTCTGTTGTATCTTCCTCTAATAAGAAATAGTTTAGGTTGTTTAGGTTGCTTTGTTTATTTTTAATGTACTAGGTTTCTTTGTTTTGATTAGAATGTACTAGGTTTTTCTATGTATTTAAATGTTTGTATTAGCACTTTGTGTATTCAATAAAATCTTATGTTATGAATGTTGCTTTATTTTTATGAAATCATATGTTATGAATGTTGCTTTGTATGAAATCTTGTGTATGAAATTTTGTGATATCAAATATTACTTGTGTAATTTCTTTACTTCAATATATGTATCATGGATATCCTAAAATTGAACTATCAAGGGCAAGATATTCAAAATTAAGTGCATGACTTCTCACATCCTTTTTGATTGATGACAGAAAGGGGGAGAAAAGAAGCATACATTTAAAAAGGAAAAGAATTCTTATTCATCATATTTCAAGAAGAAACCTAGGAGAAGAAACCTAGGAGAAGAAACCTAAGTGAAGAAACCTAAGAGAAGAGACCTAAGAGAAAAGAGACCAAAGAAAGAGGCCAAAGAGGTTAAGCATACATTTAAAAGGAGAAGAATTCTTATTCATCATGTTTCAGAAGGTTTTTCAAAAATTCAGAAAGTTTTTATTATGTTTCAAAATTGTTTCAGTAAAATTCTTAAAAAGTTTCAGTGGTTTCAAGATGTTTCAGCATGTTTTAGTAAAGTTTTCAAAAGTTCAGTATTTCTAAATGAGAATAATGTAGGCATATGTTTAGGAAAAAAAAATTGTAATTCATACAAATGTTTCAGCAAATTTCAACTTTTTAAAAGAAAGAAGAAAGTTTTTGTAAGTAAGATTAATTTTGGAACAAAAGGAGAAGAAGAAGATTGTTATTTTTCACTTAAGTTTTACTTGCATTTCAAACAAACAAGCTCTACTTGAGATCTATTTTTAAAGTAAAACTTTTAGTATCAAAAATCCAAGTTTCAGCACACTATGCAGAATTTTGGCACGCTTTTGGCACGCTTTTGGCACGAACTGAAACTCTACATTTTTAAAGCCAAAATTATCATTTCAGCACAAAGACTCAGTTCATTGGTACAATACTTCATTTCTAGAGCATAACTTTTGTCTTTGGTACTAAATTCAGCATTTTGGCACCAAAATTCAACTTGTTGTTACAAAATTCAGAATTTCAGCACAAAATTCAGATTTTTGGCATAAAACCTTCCTTAAATCTCTTTAAAAATTTAATTTCTCTGAAGTTGAATATGAAAAATATTTGTCACATTGTTTTCAAAGATTCTGATACAAAATTCAAACTTTTGGCATATATTTTAATGTTTTTGGTACAAAACTTACACATAAAACTGATTTCTGAATTTTCTCCTAACATGAGCTAAATTATCTCAACCCTATGAACAAGTTCAATATTGCACTACTTTATCTTGTTGAATATATTATTTTAATTGTATACTTAATGTTTTGTCATCATCAAAAAGAGGAAGATTGTTGACCTTACATTGATTTTGATGATCACAAAATAATTAAGTAAGTTACTATGAGTTTTATGGAGAATCATGTTGAAATACAGGCGTATATGAATCATCAAGATGATTAAAAATGATTTCAAGCACCTAAATGGGTTTATGATTCAAAAGAAGAATTTTTGTAGAAGATTAGGATCAACTAAGAATGATTCAAGCCTCAATTTAGTGAATTTCAAATGTTTGGGAGGTTTTCAAATGAAGAAAGTTCAAAACTATGAGAGCTAGAATGATTCAAGCCTCAATCAAGTAAATTTCAGATGTTTGGGAGGTTTTTCAAATGAAGAAAGTTCAAAACTATGAGAGCTAGAATGATTCAAACCTCAATCAAGTGAATTTCAGATGGTTGGGAGTTTGTCAAATGAAGAAAGTTCAAAACTATGAGAGCTAGAATGATTCAAGCCTCAATTAAGTGAAATTCAGATGTTTGGGAGGTTTTCAAATGAAGAAAGTTCAAAATTATGAGAGCTAGAACAATTATCTTTTTCATTTCAATAAGTTTTCTTGTTTATGGAATGAGTTTTCAAGTTTTGAAGGAATTAGTCAACTCCTACAGCAGCTACCAGCACTTAGAATGAAAGTTTGAAGCATTTGGCCAACTACTTTGGAAGCTATCAAGTCAAAATTATGCCACAAGAGAGTTAACAACAAGTTTTATCAAGTTAGCTGACTAACTAGTCAGTTACTATGGCAAAATAGTAAGAAAAATCAAGTTAGCTGACTAACCAGTCGGTTACTGTGGCAAAACAGTGAACATCCAGAAGTTAGCCGACTCTGGAGTCGGCTACTGTGGCCAAAACAGTAAGCTTCCTGAAGTTAGTCGACTCTGGAGTCGACTACTGTGGTCAGAACAAAAGGTTTTCCAAAAGTAGTTGACTCTAGAGTCGACTAACTTGGCCAGAAATGCTGTAACGGCTAGTTCTACGTCTCCAATGGTCACAAACGGCTAGTTTAACGTTTCAATTTCTTAGTAAACTATAAATACTCATAAATGGGATTGGTTAGAAAGAGATTGGGAGCATTTTTGAGGGATTACAAGTGAGAAAAAGAGAAGAAAACAAAGAGAAAATCAAGAAAAGTTTCAGCCTTCCAGTTTTGAAAAGATAGTGAGCTGCAGAGTTTGAAAGTTCTTCAAGGCTCATTCAAGACTCCTTCCAACTACCCAAGAGGCTTCTTCAAGTGCTCATAACTCCATCATTTAAAGAGGATAAGCTCATTCAAAGGGGAGGTCTTCAAAAAGTGTAAAGTGCTTTTATTGCTGAAATTGTTCATTAAGGAGCTATAATTTCTGAAACTCTTTTTCATTGGGAGTTGTTTGAGTTTCAACTTAGTTAACTTGTGTAGGGTGTGTCAAACCCTTAATTAGTGAATTGTAAGGCTCCCTTGTGATCGGAAATAAGAAGTTAGCTGAGAAAGCTAAGGAAAGGCTCCCTTGTGCCTGTGAAACAAGAAGCTAGCTGGGTTAGCTAGGTTTGTAATCATTTGAAGAACGATTAGTGGAGAAAATTCTTAAGGAATTATTGGGGAGTGGATGTAGGTGCAAGAAGTAGCACCGAACCACTATAAATTGCTGTATTTGTGTGTTTGTCTCTTATTGTTGCTATACTTATTTTTGCCATCAATACTTCACACTCTCACAGAATTTACTGTTTTGCAAAATTGCACATACTTATTAAAATTTTTCAAAGAACCCAATTCACCCCCCTCCTCTTGGGTTGCTGAGCTGGGCAACAGAGGGCTATCAAGATAAAATTTTAAGGGGCTTTTACTTTTATTTGGTCGAATCCTTTTAATTTGAAGAAGATTTTAGGATTTTTATTATTTTGTTTTAGTTTTCAAACAAGACTTTGAATTTAATTATGGGATTTAGTATAATAGCATATAATCTTTGTTTCCATGCCTTACTAGTATTAAAGTCTCTTCTTCTATATTTGATTAATTCTTACTACAGGTGTCTTGAGGGATCTATCCCTCACTTCCACTTGAAATGCAGCCAGATTGATGTGACTTGGGTTCTTTAGGAACTTTCTAGTGGTTGATTGTGAGTAGATAATGACTTATATAGCATATTTAACTAGTTTACGAAATAAATCTCTTATGAAATAAATTATAGTCATGCTTATTTGTGAATATAACTGATATGGCATGATTAGTTGAATTACATAATAAATTCTTCATGAAATAAGGCATACACATGACTACTTTGATATACTTATGCATGCACAAAGCTAGGTTTATTTGTAAGTCCAAGAATTTGAGCTTACGCATAAAATTAATCTTTAAGTAAGAATCATGCTTGCTGTCTCTTCTACCATTTGTTCAACATATGATTGACTCATGATTACACTTATGTTAGATAGTATAATTTCTACACTAGAGGATGAGGACAAGTATGAATGAATGAAAATAAATAAATAAATAAATCTATAACTATTCAACTAGACTTTATGTTTTGAGTATTGTGTATTGAATCATGACCATACATTCTTATAGAGGATTGATGGTTATACAAAATTCTTTTGCTACTACAAATGATTGTTAGAATTTAGTAATTTGACCAAATGCTCATGTAATTAGTTGATATTCATCTCAACTCTGATATAATATCTGAGCTTATGCAATTTATGCTATCTTATGCCATCATAATTAATTACCTAAATTCTGCTTTTGTAACTATATGGCCATGTGATCAGTTGTGAATCATCTGAAATCTGATGCGTTATATAAGTCCATAAGAACTGATAAGTACCTTTTACATTATGATGTGACACATGCATAGTGGGTCAGTATTTAGACACCTTAGTTAGTGCTCTAATTTAATTGCTAGCAGTCCTCTGTTTAGGCCTTAGGCCATCTATTTAGGCTTTTGAGCAATTTATTTTTAATGATTGCAGATAGTTTCTATCTGATATTCAATACCGCGACTATTTTTTAGGTGGATATGCATGCTTGTTTGTATAATGTATGCCGATAATTTCTCTATTTTTATTTTTGATACTATAGAACCTTTGAGCTAGTTATCTCGAGATCGCTCTTAGGGAATGATGTATTATTGACTATGATTCGATGATGAGTATTATTGTTTAAAATTTGATGATACGCATTCTTGTTTATGATTTGATGATATCAGACCTTGGCATTTTGCGAGATACATATGATATGTTACTGTTTACAAATCGAATATTTCATATGTTAATGTTAAACTTTTGGGATGATAACATGGATAACTTCTAACATATAGCACATTACTGCTTATGATTTGAAAATCTCATATTTTAGTACTTTATTATTTGTATATATACTCACAATGAATACTGGTATTAAACTTTACTTATTCTCACTTGCTATATTTGTTGTTATCTATTCATTGAGTGCCATCTTACTTCTCGTAAAGTTTTTTCATAAGTTGACGTATGATCAAGTAGACAAGTTGCATCCCTTTGAAGGTCTTCTCTTTGGTAAGGTTAAACTTTGTATCTTATATCCTCTAGGTTGCGCTGGTTAAGCAGAGGATGTTTCAATTATATATCACAAGATAAAATTATATAGAAGAAAATAGTAAAAAAAAATTTAAAATCCTTTACATATAATATGGCTTAGGATAGAATTAAACAAGGAAAAAAAAAAAAAAATTACATAAGGGGCCAACTAATTTAAGATTTTATTATTATTATTAAAATTTATTATTTAATATAAAAAACAGCTGTCATAATTCATCTTATTGTTGTTGCTAGAAATCCATTATTTAATATAAAAAACAGCTGTAATAATCCGTTTTTATTGTTGCTGCTAAAAATCCATTATTTAATATAAAAAACAGCTGTACCGATTACATTATTATTTCCGGCATCATTTCTCAACGACACTCGCGTCAGCCGGGCGCATATCATAGAAGCGGGAGGCGCTCTCCCTCCGTTTCGTCTACCAGCGAGCAGCCGACTGGCAGATTGAGAGACCAACCGATCCATGGAGAAGTATAGAGAGCTGAAGGCGGCGGTGGAGACGGTGGCGGCGGTGGACGCGCACGCCCACAACCTGGTTGCGCTCGACTCCTCTTTCCCCTTTCTTCGATGCTTCTCCGAGGCCGAGGACGACGCCCTTTCTCTCGCCCCGCACTCCCTCTCCTTCAAGGTTCCGTCTATTTCCTCTGCCCCACTCTCTTCCTGTCTCCGACCGTCGCGGGATTTTCCCAAACGGATGCTTGATCTTTTCTTGTTCCTGAGATTTTGATCATTGAAAATATTGTTATAGGAATATCAACGGAAGTGAAAAAGAAAAAGAAAAAAAAAAAAAAAACCTCCAAGACTATTAAAACCTTCTTCTTCTCTCTATCTGTTTTTCAACCAAAAATAGCAATTTGTCACCCTTCCCTCTTTCTTCTCGTTATTTTTCCCTCAAAATAAGGCATTTATTTATCCCCGATATTTGATCACAAGCATTAATGGAAAGGAATAGACGCTTACCCTTGTGAAAAATTGGAAATAAGGCATTTATTTATCCCCGATATTTGATCACAAGCATTAGCGGAAAGGAATAGACGCTTACCCTTGTGAAAAATTGGAATTTATTTCTGCCCCCACCCCCAATTTGATCACGCTCTCCGACGGCAGATATGCAGACTTTATCCCTTTCCGCTCTAAGAGCGTGTCTTACGTTTCTCAAGCCGTAGATCTCGGATTGGACGGTCCAGATCACCGATCTCGGAGGCCCAGTTTGATGAGGGAGCCTTCGTGGACCAAAGGCTCGAATGAACTCCGGCATCCGCTGAAGGGCCACGGGGATGTTCTTGAATCTTATCCCTCCAATCTATTTCTACGCCACCTGCCGGATGGCGTCGCGGAATCTTTACCCTCGAAGATAAGGCTGTTCATTTGGAGAGGAGATCCATCGTTTTCGACGGTCCTGATGTCCGGGCACTGGACGATGGACCTTCCTTTTCGTTGGTCTACGGTCCGAGAAAACGCTGGGGGCCATGGGCTTTGGTTGTTGCTCAGGCCCGGCGGGGGACGGACAGAGACGTTTGAGGAGCTTCTTGAGCTGGTCTGGCTTAGATAAAGATGTCATCAGTTTGATATTATCAAACAATTGGCACATAGGGGAGGGCAGGGTGATCCGGCTCGCAAACATGATCCAAATCCATCCCAAAAAAATGGGGCTAGAATTTTATTCTTTTAATCTGAACATGAAATGACCTGAAAATTTTAGTGTTGAATTGGAACAAATTAGGTCATGAATAACCTGAAATGATCCAAAAAATGATATTTGTTAAAAAATGTATAACCTTTGATCACTACTTGTAATTGATTGTTTGGTTTTATTTTCTTTAAATTTTAAATGACATTACATAGTTTTATGAATTATCAATTAGATTGTTTATATGATTAATGTTTTAATATGTTATATTCTTTGATATATAATATAGTTGATGCTTATGTTACTCAATAAATGATGGGATTAAAAATGTAGTTTTCTAAGCTAAGTTTTATTGAAGGATCGGCATCAACAGCTTCAAATACTCTTAAAAAGGATATGGAAGAGTAGAATTAGGCATTATTTTACTTTTTATTTATTTATTTATTTATGTGATTAAGTACATTTCCAACATTTTCTTATTTTGTTTTGTAATCTTATTAATAATTTATTATTAATAATTATTTAATTTTAAAATTACATTTTTATAGCTATTGTATAATTATATTATTTTAATATTTTATAAGTTTATAAATATTGTTTTCATTAGTGTTTAATCATACTATAATTTTAAGCTTGTCTACTCTTAACATTTAGAGTAACAAATAGGTAAAAAAAGAAAAAAAAAGGATTGAATTGATTATTAACAATTTACTTAAAACACAAGAAAAAAAAGTATGTGTAGACTTTTTTTTTTTGAAAAAAAAATTAAGCTAACCCAAAATGACCCATGGGTTGACCATTTGACCCTAACCTAATTATTTAGGGTTAGAGTTTATCTTCAATGATCCGAATTCGAAAATGACCCAAATCCAAAAATGACCTGACCTAATCTGATTGTCACCTCTAGGACAGGGAGATTGGATGGAAGAGGGGAAAGAGGGGAAAAGAGATTTGGAGAGAGAAAAAAGGGCAAAGTATTGGCTTGAGCCTAGCGAGATTGTTTTTCAAGCCCTATTTTCAGGCCCAAGCTTGATCCAAACTTCTTCAGGTCTAGTCCATGTCTTGATTGGAAGTGGGTGGAAGCTGGCTTAACTGGGGCCCACTTCCAATCCTACTTACAGCTGGAGATGGCCCACATGGAGTGTCTAAAGATAAATCACTTTCCTAAGTTGTAACTAGCTCCGTTTCTCTTGTAATGAAAATTGATATCTAATATTTCGGGATAGTGACATTGGGTATTAGCAAGGCTTGCCAAGATAAAAGCTGCACGTGGTAGGCTAGTGCCTTAATCCACATCTTAGCTGCATCTAAAGGGCTAAACTAACAAAATTTGAACTAAATTTTGTGGTTTCTAAATTTATCTCTCCTTGCAGCTGATGGTTGCATAGTCCCTGCCATTTGGAAAAAAAATGATGTGTATCATTTCAGTAGCACTGCCTACATTCTGTAATGAACATTTTAATTCTTCATTGGATCAATAGATTTATTTTGATAAGATTCTTCAGTTCACAAGCATTCAATATAACATACTAATTGTTCCATATTTTTACATTAACTACAGAGAAGCTTGAGGGATATTGCTGGACTATACAATTGCGAAGCATCCTTGAATGGAGTGGAAAACCACAGGAAGTCTGCTGGATTGCATTCCATCAGTTCAAAATGCTTTGCAGCAGCCAATATATCTGCAATCTTTATTGATGATGGCATTAAGTTTGACAAAATGCAAGACTGGCAATGGCACAAATCTTTTGCTCCTGCAGTTGGCAGAATATTGAGAATTGAACACTTGGCTGAAACAATTCTTAATGATGTGAGGATTCTTCATCTTTGTTCCCCTCTTTGATTTTTCCTTCAAGAATCAGTTTGCATGCTCAATTTTATGTTGCCATGATTATAATATATTTTTATATTCTTTACTGTTGATTAGGTTGCTGCGTACCTTTCTTATCAAGTTTATTCAGCTTGACTGCTTTATGATTTGATTGATTAATCATCTATCATCTAAATGAATTCTATTGAAGTTCTTTCTCCATCTAGAAGCAAATTCTTTGTAATTACCTTCTGCAATTTCCACAATCTAATTTTATTATAATTCTACCTAGATAACCTACGACCAAAGAAATGCTAAATTGCTTTGTTTTCTTAACAAAACTAATATATTTTTTAAATTTACTAGATCTAAGGTGCCTCATGTTGTCCTATATATATCTGGTATAAGGGTTATGAACCTTGTCCATCCTGGTAGCACCATATCCGAACCAAAAAGACCCAGTCTTGTGATGCAACGAAGACCTGTGTCATGACTTTTGCATTACACCCAATATGAACCTTGTCTTAGGAAGCACCATGACTTTTGCATCTCGATACTTGAGATGACTTGCATCTTTGGACATCATTTCTTTAATTTATTTTATATTTTATTTTTCATTTTCATAATTATTTAGTTATTTTATAATGGTTGTTTTGGTCAGTCACAGTCAGTCTTGGTGCCATCCTGGTATTGTACCAACTTGGCCTAGACTCGGACAAGCCCTGGTACCCAGATTCAAACCAAGGTTCAATGTGCCAATTTGTATTGCCTAGTATTGGGTGTAATGTAGCATATCGATAAAGTAGAGGTACGGTATGGTGGCCCGATATAACACTGTACCAACATGTGGTACAGCTGCCTATCTTAGCTCCAGCAATGGACTATGTGTTGGTATGGGGAGTGTACCATGTGTTGGTACTGAAAAGATACCAGGATGGTCCCTCTTATATGGATAGGGATCTTTGATTTAAACCCTTATGGTAATTATGTTTTTAATTGCAATTGATAAAGATGCCATAATTCTCACATACACATGTTTGTATCAGATACATGTTTGGCGTGAGTATGGATCCATTTAATCATAGTTATTTTCAAAGATAACCAAGGTTTTCTTGAGAACTTTTGGTAGAAAATGAATTCAACCTACTTTCCCATAAACATGGAAACATTTATCAAATGCCGATAGAAAATATTAAAGTCAATAGGAAAACCACTGAAAATATAGCTAAAATATGTGGAATCACAACATAGAGAAATAGCTACTTGTGCACTTGTTTCCTGGTGGTCCTAATCAAGTCATAAAGAAATTTGTGCGACTTCCTGTATTGGGGGTATTTTCTGGCACTCATCACTTTGTTTTGGTTTTACATGTAGATTGTTGCAACTCGTGACCGCCAGTAATCAGTGTAACAGCTGCCACCTGTCTTAATAATAACGAAATTTGTGATCTGGTTGATACTAGAAAATAAATAATAGAGTGAGCATCTCTTTGTCCAGGGCTTCTTTTTGATCGACTGTTTTAAGATGTTATTGAGGCTTAAGAGCTTTTAGGCTTCCCCCTGGAAAGTAGGATTCAAATTTTTTTGACTATTCTCCATTAATTTGAAATAAATTTTGGCTTTAAATGGGTGCTGTAAGCAAAGCCATAAGTCCCTATTTTTAATTAATATTAAACCAAGCTACCTTATTGCAAGTTGCATTTATCTATGTTATAGTTTAAATTGCTACAATTTTAATGGTTTGTTGCATTTACCTAAACAAGATTAAATTAACAAAATAAACTAATGGTTAAATAAGATGATAGGCTAATAACTTAGATGGTGGAGGCACGTCTATAATGCTGTCCTCAGAGTCCCTCAAGGTGTATAGAATTGCATCATTCCTCTGCTCCTAAGATTCAACTGAGCAGCCCAACTTCAAACCCAAAGCCGCTAGCACCCTAGAGTCTCTAAAAAAATGATTTTTGGTGGAGAGATCAAATAAATTTTTGATTTCTGTTTCAGAATTTCCCTATAAAGAGATTCGCGTGCGTGCGTGCGTGCGTGCATGTGTGTGTGTGTGAGAGAGAGAGAGAGAGAGAAGATAATGTATTTTGTGTATCTTAATGTGAAAATGTTTCAATTTATAGAAATTAAAGGGATGTGCTCAATGGATGATAGCATCTGCTAGATTTTGAGACCCACCCAATCAAAATAATTTCTTTGGTACATCCATTAGTGAAAAACCTGCACAAGAAAACAAGAAAGATCAGACCTGCCAAGACTTCCATATATGAATTAGTCTTTCCGAGAGGAGTCACAACTGAAAACCATGATGTGAAAGCCTTATTATTTAAAAGTTTTAATTCATAATACTCTCTGGAAAGGAGTCCAATGGTCACAAGCTTTGAGAAGTTCTGGAATTACATACTAGCGAAAGTATTAGTTTTTGATCATGGCATGCTGTATTGATGTGTAGCGATCCATACTAGGTGGACCATACCATATCGATACTGAACGAAGACTCATTACTGGTGTGTACGATGTCTTAATGTGTCGATCTGACTTGCATACCAGGCATTCTGATGCTATATCAGTATCATATTGGTATGAGGTGTAGTACTGAAATAGCGAACTTCAGTTCTGATAGTTATTTTATCTCATTAGCATTTGATATATTAGATTTTGAAAAGAGATTCAATTATAGCTGACATCTTGGTCATGCAAGAAATAAAGATAACCTTAAAAACCTTATAACTGATATCTCAGTGATGCTAGAAATAAAGATAAAGCTTCAAAACTTTATTTCTCGTTATTAAGCAATGATTAGATGAATTTAATGAAGTTTTTGGAGCAATCAGACAGCAAGGGCATTCCAGAGTAGCTTCGCGTTTGTCATCATCATTTTTGATGTGATTTTAATGCATTTTTTAAATTCTTTTTCCTATCATAATTTGCTTATGTGATAATGTTTGCAGTAAATTGTCCCGGTTCTGAAAAATGATTACATTGCAGGAGAAATTCAGCAGATCAGACTGGACAGTGGATTCTTTCACTGAAATTTTCCTGACAAAGATGAAATCATATCCTTTGCAGTACCGTGACATTTCATTTTCTTCTACCAATACAATTATACAGCCAGGAGAAATTTCTTGTTTCAAATCCCTACAAAGAAAAAGTTTCAATGAATTTCCTTAGCCTGCTACAGTTGCTGATAAAATTGTTGCCATGAAAAGCATAGCTGCTTACAGAAGTGGTTTACAAATTGACACAGAAGTTAGTAAGAGAGCTGCTGAGGAAGGTCTTCTTGAAGACCTAAATGGTAAGTGCAGAAAGTGCATAAGATGCAGGATTTGCTTAATTTCCCTATAATTTTTTTGGGCTGTAGATGATGGTTCTGTTAACTATGTTTTTCAGCTGGCAGTCCTGTTCGCATCAAGAATAAGAGCTTTATCGATTATTTATTTACATGTAGTTTGAAAGTGGCTGTATCCTTTGACTTACCTATGCAAGTTCATACAGGGTAACAAAATCATCTGAAGCTTTTTCATTTAGGAAGCTCTTTCTTATTACTTAAGAAGTGTTTGCTTCAACCAAGGTTAGTGGAACTAGATATCGGTATTAAACCGGGATTGGATTGGTTTGGTTCGGTTCGATTCAATATTAAATCAAATCGAACCGATAGCCTACTGATGATTCGGGCCAATACGCCATTGTTTCCATTTTATTTTTTTTATAGTTTTTCTCTTTTTTTTTTTTAATATGGTATACGAGGCTGAGAGCCTACCGTAAGCTCTCATCCTCTATCCTATTTTATTTCCATTCAAAATTATTTAAGTAAATGCCATTCTCTTTCCTCTTTCCTTTTCATTTACTTAAGATATCTCATGGAAATCAAGAAAATACCTTCCATTTGAATTTAACAAGAATATCAGAAAAATTAAACTCTTTAAGAATAAAAAGTCAACTCTTTCTCTTAAGAATAAATTTAGAGAGTTTCAGAAAATTCTGATTCAGCAAATATCAAGTTAGGATATTTTCATTTCAGATAAAAATCTCAGAAAATCAATTTAACTTAGAAATGAAAAGAAAATAAAATATCAAAAAAAATTATCTTAAACTATAATTTATAAGGCTTTAGTTAGTACTTGATCAAACTTATAGGGTTTTCAGTATTAGATAGGATTATATCAAAATAATAAAATTAAATATGCCATAAAATTTTAAAGTTAAACGTATTTCTTAGGGTTTAAACTATACATATCACTAGATTGGAGGTTCCCTTATTAAGAAAAATACCCCGATCTTTGATCTAGTAATACATTATAGTTTAGACCCTAAAAAATACATTTTAACCTTATGATTTTATAACAAGTTTAATTTTATTTTTTTGATGAACTGTGTATCAAGTTGGCATAGGTCAATATGAGGTTTAATGTTACTGTGATCCTATCTAAGTCTAAAATTTTGTAAGTTTGATCAAGTATGATTAAAGCTTTGTCAATTATATTTTAAGATAATTTTTTTATTATTTTATTTTCACATCATTTCTAAATTAAATTGATTTTTGAAAATTTTTATTCTGAATGGAAGTACTCTAACTTTTTCTTTGCTAGGCCTAGATTTCCTAAAAGTCTCCCAATTTGTTCTTTAGAGAGAGAGAGAGAGAGAGAGTTGAATTTTTATTTTTAAGAAATTTAATTTTTTTGATATTTTTGTTGAATTCAAATATGGGGTATTTTTTTTACTTTTATGAGAAATTTTAAGTAAATGGAAAAGAAAGAGGAAAGAGAAGAGACTATGACATTTACTTAGATAGAAGGGAGAGGATGAGAGCTGACGAGGGGCTCTTAGCCTTCCTCTCTCCTTTTAACTGAGCTCATAAGAGCCCACATGCCACCCATTCCACCACTCCACCCATCCCACATCCGAACCAGCCTGAACTAGACCGTATCGGATGGTTTGGCATGGTTTGCACTGGCTTGCACCGATTTGGGGGCAAAACTAAACCGAAATTGGCTTTCGAACCAAGTTTCGGCCAGTTTGGTTCGGTTATGCATCTGCCATTCATAGGAATATGCAAAATTTGTATTTCCATTTATGTTTTATAACTTTAACTTTATGTAAATAGAGTAATTTGATGATTTAATTTTATCAAGGTGATCTGGATTCTAGAGCATATGCATCCTTTCCCAAATCTCTACAGTTCTTTCATTTCAGTTAGTATTTGTAGATTAATTCATCTTATATATGGTAGGAGTTTAGTTTGGATGTATTGGCTAGTACTCTTTCTTAGTCTTGTTTCCTAGCAGATTAGCAGGCAAGCTGTCGCATTGAAAATTTCATCCTGATTATGTAAAGTAAACCAGTCTAACTTTTCTTTTAAATTTCAGTTTTGGAGATAAGGACTTGGATTTGATGCTGGCCAACCCACTGCATCTACGCAAAGTTCTTGAGGACAAGAGATTTTCTAAATCTCGGATTGTTCTTCTACATGCATCTTATCCATTCTCAAAGGAAGCATCGTATCTTGCTTCAGTTTACTCGCAGGTTTGATCTTTCATACGTGCAGTTTGATCTTTTGTGCATGCACTTTGTCATAAACTTGAATTTTGATTTTTACAAGTTATTTAATAACTTCATACATAGGTCTACCTTGATTTTGGACTGGCCATCCCAAAGCTTAGTGTTCAAGGGATGATTTCTTCTGTCAAAGAACTACTAGAGCTAGCACCAACGAAGAAGGTGAAGTTATATTCTTTTATTGAGCTATTCACAAGTAAATATTAGGCATTTACATCAAACATGTCTCTTATATTTACATAAACATATATCCATGTATCCTTAAATTTACACACACACACACATACACACACACACACAAACACACACACACACACACACACGCATGCACTATTAATGGTTTGTTCAACATCAGAACCATGTATACAATACATAATCACCATTTCAAACTGCTAATATGTACTTCCATTTTTCTCATGCCTTTTTCAATTACAATACATTTTTAACTTAATCTGTCTTAGGTTATCTTGGTCACCGTTCAGGCTTTGCTTTAGCAAAAGGTGCTTGTCTTCTGTGCATTCCACAAATTCTAATTATGGCTTCAGCATCTCTCCTTCTTTACTTTGACAAATTCCGTAGTGCACTGCCAGACTTTTGGATTTTGGGGGAAAAATACATGCGTCATGGTTGATGTATCAATCAGACTTCTCACTGCTTGGTTGTATATATTATCTGTAGATGATATTGTTCTTGTAAGAGATGATATGATAGAAATAACTGCTTTGAACTAGTTCTTATTAGGGAGATTGAATATAAGCACTTGGTACAACTTCTTGACTTCCTAGGCATTGAGGGGGTGCACTAGCAAGGAAGGATGCCTTTTCACAAGGAAGTTTGTCTTGGTCCTCTTGGATAATTTCAAGAATTTCAGCCTCTTTGGTTGCTGATTGATAAATGGGCACCGATATGAATATATCTAGAACCAGTAGGATAGTTGATTTGCTTGAGTGAAAATAACTATCAAGAATTATGTTATATAATGCAACAAAAACATCCTATAGTTTAGGGCTATGCAGTTGCTGTTTTGCAGTCTTTTACTTTAAGCAGGGATACATGATTATCAAGATATAACAGTCATTCTCTATCTCAGACTCAACGTTTTGAGTGCCTAGCCCTATCCTAGCCCAACCCATGCTTGGCCCCTGCCTAACCTAATGTTACATTTAAACCCAAGCTAAAGTTGGGCTGGTGTAATATTGTTTGGGTGGGCTAGGTCAACTGGCCAATCTAAAGTTTCCAGAGAGGCTAGATTCTAAAGGCACAACAATAGCTAGGTGCAATGTTAGCGCCTTAAAGATGGGCCAGACTAATGAGAAATAGTGGACAATCTAGGTATCAATTATGTCTGGTGGTTTTGCATTAAGCAAGGTTAATAATTTCTATGTTTTGATCACAAAAGGCTTCATAAGAATGCTCTCATGAAGAGAAAATTCTTCACATAAACAATGTAGTAGTATGTGATAAGTTGAATTCTATCATTTTGAAACATTTGAGCAAAGGACTTTGTGCATGGAACTTGCTCGAGCTTGTCATATTCTTGATCTCTTACTTCTATGGATCTTTCTCATAATCAACCCTAAGGTTTTAAAAAAACACTGAAATGAGATGGTGCAACTAGTACCGTACTATTTTGGCATGAAACTAGCACAGATACAGGTGTTGGGATGTCGAAACAACTGTATTGATACTGCACAAGCTGTAGCGATTATACCAGTCTGTATCGATCTGCATTTGTGTATATTGGCAGTACCGTACTGACCGAACTGGTTATTATTTAAGTTGTTTCAACTTTTTAGAATATGTTAGGTTTGGTACATCTTATTGGTACCAGAGCCATGCTGATATGTACCAATTGACAGAAAAATGGTATGGAACTCAGTATTAGTATTTAAAACCTTGAAACTGATTCTTGCAATGGATTTCTCCACCTCATGAGAATCGTTTACACAATCTTGTACAGTAAAATTTACAATGTACGCCAACAAGTGCAGAACAATCAATCCACTAGTATATGTCTATGATATGACACTTCACTGCTCAAGTATGATGGACATTAGAAGTGTCTATTAGCCTTCATTCAACCTGAGTTTGATGGAAAATTCTCCATTGTGACCACATAGGCTGTCCTCAAAACAAAATCGACTTCCTATCTTCAGGATCTAGTGCAATGTTAATTTGATATGTCATGACCTTTGGAAATTTTGGACGAATCAATTTCGAAACTATAATTGTGGAGTGGATCTGCTATTTGTTTGTTTGCCATTGTTACTTGCACATGGGAAACCCATTATACACATTCTAATTCGACCAGAAATCAGTGATGCATCTCATTTAGTAGTTCTTAGTTATCTCCTTGTTTTACTTACGAACCACCATATGTCCATTTGATTCTCCCACTGAATGTGACACTTTTCTGGGCGCAAGTCTGCAGTTATGTTGTTATTCTTGCAAGTTCTGCTTTCTAATGACAATATATCTTACAGGTGATGTTCAGCACTGATGGCTATGCATTCCCTGAAACTTTCTATCTAGGTATATTTCAAAGATTGTTAGTTATTCTTTCATGGCTGTCATATTTGTTGTTTAATTTGATATTGATTTTTTCATCGATTAACTCCTATGACTGTTATCATGACATGCTATTATTTTGAACACTCATGTTGCCTAGGGAGATATCTAAGAATTTAGCTAAATATCGTCATTTTCGCAACAGAAATTAGATTCTTTTAGAACAATAGCATCTTTCTATCACACTAGGAAAAGGAATTTTGGTCTATATATATTACTTATTGATAAACTAGTGTTAATTCTCTGGTTGGCTTGTAGTGTTTTTTTTTTATTTTTTTTTAATGCTGTTCTGTTGATTGACTGCTGTTATATCAGTTTTGTTAGCTCTTTTGTGTATTCTTGAATATTTAGCAATCAGTTTGATCTACTGGCTCTACATCTGGATGGCTCTAAAACAATTTCCTCAAATGACTTGAGGTGGAACTTCAGATTGCCATAAGCAATTCTAATACTTGACTATATTATCATAACTAGTTGTAGAAGGGTCTATAAGAATAATATCAAATTCTATTTAAGCATGTAATATGGTGGGGTCATTACATGGAAACCTAGTAGGCTCATGATTTACCTAAAATTTTCCTTTACAACCTATTAAAAAAAAACCCATAACCATGGGCACGTAGCTTCTTCCCAACTTTTCGGGGTTGGCCATATGGGTCCACATTCAACAAGTATTCCTATGATATGTATGTTTTGATCTCAAATGTTAAACCCATTGAGTTACTTTATCTTTGCAAAGGACCTATGTATGTTCAATGCCTGTCCTTTCCTGGCATGTCAAGACTTTATGATGTTAAACTGATGTGGAACCTTAACTTCCATTGGAATATCCTCTTATCTATCACATTTTCAACCGACATGCTCCTGTGGATCTGTTTTTAAATTGCTCATTATTTTGTCTGACATGTGTGTTAAGAATTTTTGGGTCCCACATGTTAAACCCATGATTAACTGTTAATATTTTCAAAGGGTCTTTATATGCTGTAGCCAACCTCACTTAATTATTGACTGCACTGGAACCTGATACCTGTGATATATGAAGTCTGATCTAGGATTAGTCTAGTTGGTAGGTTTTGGCTGTTTAAGAGGTTTGCAAAATGCAAATTTTATGTAATAAAATGAAAGGTCTGATCTTTGCTAATATGTCGAGTCGTTATATGATGTTAAATTGATGTGAAACCTTAACTTCTGGGAGTATACCCTTACAGAAGAGGCATACAAAATTTAATGTGTGAAAAGATTTACCATCATCATATATAGATAGATAGATAGATAGATCGATAGATTGATAGATAGATAGATTGATAGATTAGGTAGATTAGATAGATTGATAGATAGATAGATTGATAGATAGATAGATTGATAGATAGATTAGATAGATTGATAGATAGATAGATTAGATAGATTAGATAGATAGATAGATAGAGTGGAGGAGTCAGTGCTCTTGGATTCAGAGACACAAGACTCAAGAGCGAAAGGAGCAATAGTGATGATAATTTGAGTGATGATAAGGTATCAGATGGTCAAGGAGCTGCACAGGAGATATGGCCCTATGGTATTTGATTCATCGGTGAGTCTATAACATACAGGATAAGGACCACGAAGCGCAATCTAGTAAAGCTTGTGAGGAGACTATTGCTTATAAGAAATGGAGTCCACCACATCATTTGGAATATGGAGTTGTTGATGCAAACAATATAGCATGTGGAGTAGGATCTTTGAACATATCTAAATCGAATTCATACATTGGATCCTATTCCACGCTAGCTGGCTATGATCCACATCTTCATGGATATGGATATCCTTCATCGGATACGCCATCCTATGGATATTCTATATTTAATACTTTGAGCAGTTACTATGTTCTATTATCATAGCCTCATATTGATTATAAGTCAGATTTTGCTCATGCGATCTTTACATATTTGGGCTAGTATCCCATCGCACACCAGGGAAAGGTTGACAAAGCACGAAAGAGTGTTGGATATGGTCATCCAACGAAGTGGAGCATTGGAGCCACGGTACTCATGAGAGCTGGGTTTCCCTTCCAAGCCCAGATTACGAGCAGGACCTTAATGTCTACGAGTGGCATGAATACTCCACTAGATATTAGTCGTCGATACCTATAGACTATTACGTGTTTGTTTTATATAACTTATATATTTAAAATTCTTGTTCTTATATAATTTAAAAATATATTCTTATTCTTATATTACATTTACCATTAATGATATAGCAATATGCTTTAGTTTCATGACTTTTATTTGACACCATAAAGTACTTCAAAACAAGAATGAAAAGTGTTATAAAAAAATTGTTAAAATTGAATATACTACATAAAAAAAAGAAAAAATTGAAAACCAATAAAAAAATAAAAAAATTGCAAAAAAAACCGAATCAGCCCAAATGGGTGGTACACTTTCGGTTCGGTTCAGTTCGATTTGGTATTGAACCAAACTGAACCAGTCCGGTACCAATCTGGTACCGATTGATGGTTCATCCTATGTTGGTGGTGGTAGTAGTGGTAGTGTGGACATGTAGTATATACCATACTATGACTCCATGTAGAGTTGGGCTGCTGACTTTCCATTAATTCTTTGATATTGGAGTAAATGGTGGAAAATCCATGATGGGTCAAGTTGAAGATCCATTGTTAATTATTATCTGCTGCATAAAAATGCCTCCAAATAGGAAAATTTATTCTTTGGAGGTCTCCTATCTATTTGTCTTGGACTAAAGTAAAGGACATTCTCATTTCAACTTCTTGACTTGGAGTATGTCATTAGAGTTCATTTTGGGATCTCATGTGAAGAATTCAGGACCTATTGTTGATCAGAATTTGCTTGCTGTGATCTGACCATTGGATGCTGCTATGATCATACCAATGCCTTTGTTGGGAATTTCATCAAGATTGTCACAGGAATTCAGAAACCTGGCTGCCAGCTAGCACCTGAAAGTTGCCAGACTTCAGGCAAACCTTGAGGCTTTTAAAGCTCCTCTCAAATTTGCTTCAGCTCTTTTGGCCTATCATTGAGTTGTTGCTGGTGTAAGGCACTTCAAAGAATTTCTTTACTTCATGCTAATATAGCGACATGTCACTATTTTGTCAGTTCTTATTTTTTGGAACTTTTTCCTCTACTGTCCCATCACTCATCTGGATTTTCCCCAACACCTTTGGTGGTCCTTGAGGTGTTGGGGCCTCTTTGTTTGCAGCATGGAATCCAATGGCTGGTTGCCTTGTTTCAACACTATACCCAACTAAATACAGCCAAAGTTGATTTTCATCTTCCTCATTTCTTGGGCTTAATTTCTGTCTAGGCAAAAAGAGTGTCTACAAGTAGCTCTTACAGACATTCAATTACTTATAATTGCAATCTCATCATTGAGAGGGGCATTTGGACTGTCTACTCCATTCATATCAGTATAACAATCTAGGAATTTTTTCAACTTATATCTACCAGCTGATTCCTTTTATACTAATCTATTAATTGTGTAGAAATTTTTATGTGATGTTATAGGTGTGAAGAGGGCACGTGAAGTTGTTTTTAGTGTTTTGTCAACTGCATGTGATGATGGCGATCTTACTGTTCCTGAGGCTGTAGAAGCTGTTCAGGACATCTTCAGACATAATGCATTGCAGCTTTACAAGCTAAACAGTATTGTTGGATGTAATGATCACTTAAGAACCATATCTTTCAACAGCACATCCAAAATTGATTCATCAGAGGAGAATTTAATATTTGTTCGAGTTATTTGGGCTGATGCTTCAGGCCAACGCCGATGCCGTGTGAGTTTTTCTTTTCTCAACAAAATCTGAGAGCTATGTGTATGTTCGTAATAGGGATTTTAAAATGTCTTACTTTCCTTCATTATTTTTCATTGACAAAACTGAAAAAGTCAATAATTTTGAACCAAGAGAACACACCTTTAGCAACAAATTAAGAAATATCAAAATAGAAATAAAATGCCATCATAGGGGTAGACATATGAGAATTGTTTATGGTCTGGTTATGTCATGAAATGGACCAAAATTTAAGTTTTCCTTGCTGATACCATGGCATGCAAGGGTACCAGAACATTAATTAGCTTTTCATCTTTATGTCGCATGGTGTCTTTATGACATGGAATTGAGGTCTTTGGTGATCTTTTTCACTTGGCAGAGTTAAGCATGTCAATGCTTGAAATCATTACAATAGCAGCCACCCTAGGGGAGCAACATATTACAAATCAATGCTTTATTAATTCATGCGTTAGAAATGCTCATGCATATCAAGTTGTACACAACATTCTGTTGTCTGCTCATGTAAGTTATGTATTCATTGATTGTGCATATATCTGTGTATCTTGTCCATACATACATGTGAGGAACCATGGTCTGTTATAATTGTTAATGTTGGGTGTTTCCACATCTTTGTGAACTTTTGCAATTTGTGACCTTTAAGTGCTTTTTATGATCCCTTAAGGTTTGCTATCTTAATAACAGACCTTGTTCTAAGACCACACTTATATAGCATCGGTATGTCTGGTACGTGGGTTGGTTCAGTGTACCAAGATTTAGTACACCTCCTGTACTGAGTCTTACACATCAGTACGCCATACAATAAATGCATCGAGTTAGACTAATTGAAACATCTTGACTTAAAATCAGCTAGACTCAGCTGCCTTTGGACTTTCATTTTCCATAATGGTCAATGAAAACTATCACGATGTGGGATGGTTGCCCATAGTATATAACTGCATGCCTTGATGGGATATTGAATTATCAACCAAATTGTATAATTTAATATGGTATGATGTGAATAGCTTTTCATTTTTCTCCTCACATTTTCCATTACGTGATGCTTGAAAGAAGAGAAAAAATTTCATTCTATAAACTGATTGTCTATATCTATTGCTTCCTCAGGTTATCCCAGCGAAGCGTTTTTATGAAGTTGTTAAGGACGCAGGTGTGGGTTTGACTCATGCGTCGATGGGAATGACTTCATTTTGTGATGGTCCAGCAGATGGGACCAATCTAACTGGTGTGGGTGAGATCAGACTGATCCCAGACTTATCAACAAAATACAGGATCCCATGGTATGAACATGTTTCTACCATGAATCATTTGCCCTTCATTTGCCCTTTCCTATAATTATTTATAAAGTTAATATCTCTCTTCCATCATTATGTTTATTAAATGTATTTTCAAACTGAAAGGATATTATATACTTATTATCATTCCGATGAATATTATGTTGCTGCTTATCTGTAAGAACTATAGCTTGGAGCCTGAATCACATGAAAACATGGTTAAGCTGTAATATTATGATTTGATTTATGGTTACCAATATTACTTTTGTATTGTTAGGCCTAGAATGGGTGGGACTTGGGCTGGGCTAACCCTTACTTGAACCTGACCTTTCCTAATTTTTTTGGACTTCAGTCTAGGTCTAAGCCCAAATATTTATAAGGCATCTGACCAGAGCCTGATCCAAACATAAACCTGGACCTCCAAATTTGTTTGAACTCAAATAAGGCTTGGTTTAGCCCAAAAGTGCCTAGCCATAAACTGTGTGTGTGTGTGTGTGTGTGAGAGAGAGAGAGAGAGAGAGAGAGAGAGAGAGAGAAATGCTGCATAGAGTGGTCATTAAAAGCGGACAGGCAGATTCACAAAGGGATTTTGCCAGAACCAACCAGATCTAGAAAGATATGGCTGCTCCAGCAAGAACGAGAGAGAGATATAGGAGAGGGTAGGAGTAGGGAGAGATGTAGGGAGAAGGGTTGAGGAAGGAGAGAGGAGAGGAGTACAAGAAGACGAGAGTGGTAGGACTTTTCTGTGTGAGAGAGGACATACTTGGCATCAGGGAATGACATGAGAGGTAGATATGGCATTTGAGATTCATATAAATTCTAGCCATCCATCGGATTTTTTGATGGATGGCATCTTATATTATATGAAATGCCACTGTACGCATGTATGTAGACATATATGTGTATTAAAATTTTGGGTTTAGATTTTAAGTCAGGCTTGGGATTGCCTGTATGCCCAAAAATCTTTCAAGCTTTACATTTAGGGTCTGAGCTTGAGATGGACCTCTTTTGGTCTGGCCCAAAGGCTGAACCAAAGCTGGCCTGGCCCAAGCCTGCTACCCAAATATTATATTTGTTCTCAACCTTGCCGCTCATGTTGTAGTTTGCATCTATTTTCTTCCATTAGCTGAATGTTATTTCTTTTGTTTATATTTTTTATTCTTTTTCTAATGACTAATATCTATGATTTTGAAATGTAATATTTTGCTATGGCTCACCAGTAGAACCTTAGGTTGGTGGTCCATCAATTGTTCAATTCGAAGTTTTCCTAGTTTTTCAGTTATGTGTGATATTAAATAGTCATTGGCCATGCATGTTTCACATTATCCTACTCATAGGGTCCTGCATCATAGTAAATCATAATAGTCATATTTTCTTAAGAATGGTTGATCAAGTATTATTAATATAAAAAAGTAAGGTTCTAAGAAAGTTGCTATTATGATAGAACCATGGACACATAACATTTAACCTACAGTTTCTTCGACACTTGCTGTGCAATGACATAGAAAGATATGCATTTCTTTCAAATTAAAACTGTACAGATAAATAAGCTCGGCAACTTTCTATGATTATAGATCATCCTTAGTTCACTCTGTGATGATGGATGTTTTAAATCTTTAGATTGCATTGTTGATTCTATAATACATGAACCATGATGAATGCTCTCAGATGAGCTTTATTCTTCTCCTTTTAATCATCAAATCACATTTCTTAATATCTAGATGGTGGGCCTTGGTTATGGGTTCAAAATATAGGAACAACCTCTCCATACGTGGGATAAAGTTGCGTACATTTGACCCTCTTGAAAACTTAGAGTGATAGAAGTCTCATGCATTGGGATCCCTTTTTTTATATTGTTAACATCAAAGTGACATTATTTAGGAAAGCAAATCCAAGAGTGACATAGAAGTTTAGACCTTTTGATTTGTAGGTATGTCATAGGATAGGATAGTAGTTGAACGTGAAAGCAATACTAATTGATATTTAGTTTAAGTATTCCTGATATGCTATTGTATTCACTGATAATTTAAACCTTGCTAACAAGCAGGCACAAAAATATCTTCTTTTCTGTATACCTATGCTTTTTGGATAGATCATTTAAATCTGTGTTAATCATTTAAATTTGACCTAAAATATTCTGCTATTTTACAATGTGCTATGCTTTTTTGATAAATCATTTAAGTCCGTGTTAGTCATTTTAATTTGACCTAAAATATTCAGCTATTTTACAATATTCAGTGATCGTTTGTCTCTAAAACCATGTTATTTGGATGAGAGATATTTTGCACACGTGCTTTTTTTGGTTTGACCTAAAATCTTCAACTATTTTACAACATTCACTGTGTGAAAATCTTGAGCTTGTAATGATTCTGAGAGCATGCTCTTAGGATGAGGGATAATTTGCATGCCTGATCCGTTTGGCTTGACATAAAATCTTCAACTATTTTATGGAGTTCACAATGTTTTTTTCTCAAATATCTTGAACATGTAATAATTCTAAGATCGTACTCTTTGAATGGGTCATGTTAGTCATTTTATTCAGATTCAGAGTTATCTTTTGGCTTGATAGGTCAAGACAAGAGGAGATGGTATTGGCTGACATGCACATAAAGCCTGGTGAAGCTTGGGAATATTGCCCAAGAACCGCCTTGCGAAGAGTCACAAAAATCTTGAAAGATGAATTCGATCTGGTGCATATAGAAGGTTTCAGTCAAATATGCACTTTAATCTTCATATTACTTATATTATTCAGTTTTGCTTATGTGTAGGTAGTGAATGCGGGCTTTGAAAATGAGTTCTATCTTCTCAAAAATGTTGTAAGGTATACTCCTCATCTTGTCCTTTCTGTGCTCAAATGTTTACTCTCATTCTAGGTCTTAGCTCAAAGAACATGTGCAGAGAAGGGAACGAACAGTGGGTCCCATTTGATTTGACCCCTTACTGTTCTACTTCAGCATTTGATGCTTTATCCCCTGTTTTACAAGAAGTAAAATCTGCTCTTGAATCCATGGATATTTCAGTTGAGCAGGTAACAATATAGTTTCATCATGTTTATTTTCTCGTCTTTGCTTTACAATCTGCTGTGTGCCTACCTCACAAAATGTGATTATAGCCTTTCAATGTCAACTGGGGAAGTTAAATAGTTTGAACTTCAAAGGATAGATGGAATGTTTTCTTGGTAATTCAAGTGCTTGAAATATTTGGAGTGAAATTTTGCACTGTGTTGAAGGGTTCTTCTGATAAATGATCCAATCATTGAATTATTTCTAAATTCTATCATTTATCTTTGACTAAGCCAATGTTGGTCAAGAACATAAGTAAATTTATCATGCAGTTCAATTTGACTATCATGGTATTCCAACATAATAATGAGCTCTAGCTACAGAATGGACCAGGATAAGAAGTTTTTGTTAATGCTAAAAATTAAAAGAAGAAATCAAAGGGAATTATTGGGCAAATAATTAGATGAAATGATAGAGATCTAGGAAGAAAGAATGACTTCTATATTTTGGCTATATCAAAAAAAGTTGTTTCCATTAAGATGCAAATTCATGATTCATATGCTAATACATCATTTGTGTTATTATGTTGCATCTGGTTCTTGCTGGTGCTTCTTAATCACATAGCTTGTATCCTGATAATTTTCCAATTGTTCTTTGTTAATTTATGTTATCATTAAGTATCTTAATTGAAGCAACCATATGCTCTGTCATCTATAACATTTTGCATTTGCTCAAAGTGGTTGTTACCTTTGATATTTTATCTAAAATATACCTGTCCCTGATCACTCAAGGGTAGCCTCTTATTGTTTACTATTTCTGTCATGACAGCTACATGCAGAAGCTGGAAAAGGACAGTTTGAAATAGCATTGGGGCATACAGTTTCCAAACTTGCAGCTGATAAATTGATCTATGCTCGTGAGGTTATCAAGGCTGTTGCAAGAAAGCATGGATTATTGGCAACTTTTGTTCCAAAGTAAGTTTATGCTCTCTATCATTGTTGAAGGGGAAAGTAAAGAGATGATCAGATTATAAGGTGAATCCTGATGTGACCTGTTGTATATTACTAGGCACTTTAGTGTGTTAATGATACAAATAATGTCAACATGTTGCAGATATTAAGATAATGTCAAGGAGAACCATGTAAGATGACATGGGTGTATGCAACAAAGATTAAGAGTAGTGTCTAAGGAAATCCATAAAATTCAAATTGAAGGTTATGCAAAGAACTAGAGACATAATCAGTAGGAGACTGAAGTCCAGTGTTACCTGGACACATGACATTAGTGTCAAGTATTCGAGTGTCTAGAAATGTTGGGATCATGGTATGCTGTATTGGTTGGTACACAACCGTACTGGATATACCATACTGTACTGGTATTGTTTTGGTACCGGTACGAGGGGCGTACCAACACCAACTATGGAGGCATACCAGACGTACTGACTTTGTGTTGGAATTTTATCAGTACGCGCCTCGGTACCCGAGATAGTGAGCCATGGTTTGGAGGTACAGTCTTTCAAAATTCGAACATGATGACATGCCCGTATTTTATAAGATGCATCCTTAATATTTAAAAATGCATAAATATATGTATGAAATGAATAATTTGTTAGATCATGGAATTCATAAAATGCTATTAAATGTTATATTAGGCTTGAAGACTTCTAGGTATAGGTGTCAGATATTTTGAAATTTCTTATTGTAGATTTCCAAATTATAATTTCTAATATTAGCGTCTTCTTTTCTTCTCTTGCTATTTCCTTAGGTACTACTTGGATGATATTGGCTCTGGATGCCATGTGCATTTAAGTTTGTGGCAGAATGGAGAGAATGTTTTTATGGGATCTGAGGTACAAAAAACTCAATATGGAATGTCAAAAGTTGGAGAACAGTTCATGGCAGGAGTTTACCATCATCTTCCTTCAATCTTGGCATTTACAGCTCCACTTCCAAATAGGTGCCAGTTCCCTTGTTCGATGATCTTTCTTAACTATGGATGATATATTTTTTGTGATACACATAATTGATATCACAATATCATGCTGATATAATTGAGTGCTCTTTGAGCCTCTATGAGCTGTTCTTTATTGCTATCGAGGATTGCATCTTTGAAGTATATTCTATATACCATTTAGTTTTGTATTACTATTTCTAAATCTTGACCAAAAAACAATTGAAGATTGGTTGATAAACGATAAAGAGTGCTTTTCTTGATCTGTCAAGCATCAATTGTGTTGGTTACTCATTCCTCATGTAATTAAAAATTCACAGCATAATTAAAAATTAATTATTAATTATTATTTAGTTAATAGTTAGATGATTCAGGGAATTAAAACAGTTGCTATGATTATTAAAGATAACTATAAGGAAAATAACTAAAAGACAAACAACAATTTAAAAAAGATAGCTCAAGGAAAATTAAAGACATCAGGATTGCGGGTTGGATAGGTTGTTGGGAGGGGATTTACAAGATAATTGTTTTTGAACTGCTTTTTCAAGATTCTCCCATGTTGCAACTCTTCTTTTTTCTTTTCTTTTCTTTTTCTAGATCAAGGGATTGAAGATCATGCCTGCAGAATTATCCAGGTCTGAATTCTTGAGCAGGCCCAAGAACTGGACCAAGCACCTCCTCCAAACAGAGGAGGGGTATGGCCATTGGGGAATTGAGTTCACCCAAAGTTTCACTTACTAATTCTATGTTCACTTGCTACCTACTTTCCTCTCTAATCTCAATTTGCCATGTGCCCATTGGTAACCACTCCCCTATTTAATCTTCACGCACCACATTTTTCTCTTCATAGCTTCTTACCACATGATTTAGGGGAAATAAGTAGGTCCGAACAATTCTCCGCTTGTACTCAAGCCTATGATTATGATTATCTGTATCAATTCTCCTGCCATTCACTACCATTATTTGAGTGAGCCCAAACAGTGATTAGAATCATCTACTCATGGTTAAAGGTTAACTTTCAATGGAAATGTTAAACTATGCTTTAGTACACCATTGGAGATGGTATTTTGTGTCATTTTTGCCAGGAAAGCTAGTTTAACAACTAGTTAACTGCAAGGACACTGGTGCAAAAGAAGAAGAAGAAGAAGGAAGTGTAATCATGCAGAATGAAAAGTTCGAGGGCCACACATGAAAAATTGAAACTCCTGATGGCTAGACAAAAACCTAGTAAATGAAGCTTGAAATGACATTTCCAATAGGAATGCACTAAGATAGCAATCCTCAATATATCATACTATCATCGACATAAAATTCTTGAATCTTGACTTGTATTCGCCTAGCAATGCTACATCCATTTTTGTATGGCATGATTTTTTATTTTTGTTCATGAAGAATGAAACCAATAGCAAGGTTGCATGATGAACTAGGATCTAATGTGAAGGATTTAACATTATTTTATTTTTGTTCATGAAGGATGAGGTTCTAACATTGTGTTCAAATAAATAATTTGCATGTAATTTTAGCAATTAGCATCTATATATGAAGGTTAAGGTACAATGATAGCTACATGATACCTTCAAATTCTTTTGATTATATTAAATCTACTCTTCTGAGAATATGATGATCAGAGAACCAGCAAGTATTTAACAAAGATATTTTAGAGTTGAAAGTACAAAAATTGATTTCAAGTGGCATCATATTATAATGTTTTAAATCTTAGTACCGGACCTTGTACCAATAAAGTACTAGTGTCATGCCTTTGACCTGAAAATCCCAAGTAGAGAGATGGCAACCATTGCATACCCATAAGGCATGGCCTTATAAGCATGCAAGACATCTATCATAATATCATATCAATAACTAATTAGCAAAAATAAAATTAATGTTTAATATTTAACATGTCCAAAAGTAAATCTCCAATGATTTATAGTTCCATCACTAATAATAAATATTTTCAATATTAATATAACATTATCAAAAATAATCTTAATTCATGACATGGATTCCTATCGTTCAGCTAAACACTCCCCTATCAGTATCTCAACAATTCTATTGCTCTAGATTTGAAAGGAGAACAAATATAATAATGAGCTCAACAACCCAATAAGCAATTAACACCTCTACTAGGCAATTTGGATAATAAATTTAAATGCATTTTCTCCATAATCAGACGTATTAATCAATCAACATATTTATTTAAAGAGACAATAAGAGTAAATTCATATTTTTACAGGTTTTTAATTTGCATTTAGATCATCATATGAGTTTGTCATTATGTAACTTGACATCCAATCCGATTATGCTCATAATCATGATATTAGAATCAATATCTACTAATGTACAACCCCATTGGCAGCATATCAACCAATGTACATTCCTTAATTGACCACTAGGTATTAACCAATGTGTAATCCTCACTACCACGGTGTTTCGATGATATATATACTTTGTTAGTCATTGGTTATTAATCAATGTATAACCTCTGCTGATAACTAGGCATTAACTAATATATAACCCTCATTAGTTACTGGGCATCAAACAATGTACAATCCCTACTATGGGATTTTGATTAGTGTATATCCCTCATTGATTACAGGTATCTGTTATAGTCGGCTTAGAATCTCAGAAATCAACACATGCCACATATTATTCATAGTCTATATATATATATATAATCATAAATTGATAAGTATGATAATATATCACTCATAAATTGATAAGTGTGATCAAAATCATAGTTCATAGCATGATATCCGATAATATTATAATTTGCAATTCTATTTTTCTTTTCAAATAAAAATAAAAATTTGTAAAATCTATAATTTGCAAATTAATCAATTATAATTACTCTAGTAACAATATGTATAAAAACATAAATGAAAATTTCGGAGGAGGTAAGTCAACACATATAGGCAAGGTTTGCTGTACTGAAAACTTGTACTGTTTCTGTAGCAGACTAGTATGGATTAGTACAGGATATATCGTATCAAACCAATAGCATATCGGTTAGGTGGACCAAAAGGTCCAAGCCATGAACCACCCCAAATCAGGCTGAACTAGGCAGCTTGGTTCGATTTGGAGCAGTTTGGTTCAGGTTTGGATTCGGTCGGTTCTCTTCATGTCTCCCTGTATCGAACTAACAGGCCAAACCGTTCCGATTCTGAACTGATTTGGTTCAGTTCATTCCGAAGCACTTGTAACTGGGCAGTTTGGCATACCATGCATACAGGTAACAACAATCAAAATAAATTTTAAATATTTCTATTAGAACCTATCACCCAAATAACATTTAATTAGCACATGATTATGTGCAAATTAATTTCCGAAATACCAAACATTTTCATGTTAATCAAAGATTATAGGTCTAAGAGATTCCCACATAGGGATAGGACAATGGTACATTAGGATGTCGATACTGCCAGGGAAATTGATAAGGATGGGTTGAATGGTCCCAACAAGGCCAGGGTTGGGACTGACACACCCAAACTCCTTTCTTGAAGTGAAACCTAGACATTTCATTGGGGTCTTGAATGGGACTCTAGATTGGCCCTTAGCCCCCATAGAGAGAGAAAGATGAAAGATGAGAGAAAAGAGAAAAACAGAGATGAGAGAGAGAGAGAAGAGAGAAAGAGAAAATAGGAGAGGATTTTTCTTCTCCCTTCACCTCCCTCTTGCCCCCAAATAAGTACTATTGATGTTATACCAACAGCAGGCCTTGGTTGATGACCACCAGCCATGGGGTGGCTGGCAACAAGAGGTGGACGTCGACAACTCGTTAGCCTAAGAAACAATGTAGCTGAAATATTAGTGGTGATTAACAACTTTAGATGGAGATAGAGACAGAAAAAGGACTTGATCGGAAGCTTTACTGATCGATTGCAGTCTAAGAAATAAGGAGAGATGCTGATGCAGCACATGATACGACAAATAGTGCTATGACCAACAGAACCATGCAAAACTTTACAGGAGCTAATGGATTCATGGGCAGAGACTTCGATAATTGAATATTTCAATTTTTTTAAAATCTCATAAGCCAGCATGCAAATGAATAGGATTCAATGGTTTTCAGCAATTTCTCCTTTAAATTTTTCATTAGAGATAGTATCCAACTTTAGCCGGGTTTATATATTGTACCCATATAATTCTAGCATATTTTTTTGTTATTGAGTTTTATGTTTAATATAATTTTGCATACTTCCTTATTATCAAGTTATATTCCTAGTATGATTTTGTATCGAATTTAATATCCGAATTAGGATTAGAATCGTGGTTTATATATATTCCTTGAATTTATTTTGAAAAATAGCTTTTAGGATATTAGTAAAATTTATTTTATAAGAACTTTCTTCATCAACGAAAGGTTCTTCAATTAAGATTGCTTCAGTTTTGCATGTTTGATCTCTGAGTTCAATTTTGTCGATCAACTCACCTTTCAATTTTCACACTGCATCAATTGGTATTGGAGCCGAAGTTTCCGATCTTGTTCAGATGGCTCCAAAGAAGTAGATAACACAGGTGGCTATAGCAGGAGTGTGAGGAAGTGGATTGATGTTGGATATAGTGGAGATTTGATGCCAAATGAAGCCCTTACTCCGTAACTTCATGCAATTGAATCTCCCTTTTGCATGGAAGAGGTCGAGGAGGATGAGGATGTGCTCAACCTTTTCCATGAGATTGCACCAAGGAGGTCGGAGGGGAGGCTGACCTTTGGTGGCGATCCACGATGATGGGAGCAAGGCCTCAAAGTTGACTTGCTTGAGTTCTCAAGGAGCTTAACTATAGAGGAGTTTCTAGATTGCTCTATAAGGTCGAGAAGATCCTTGAGTTTAAGGAGGTTATAGAAGATAAGATCATACCTCATGTGACAACATAGCTGTGAGGCAGAACAGCGGTGTGGTGGCATCAGTTGAAGAACACGCTGTGCCAAATGCAAGCAGGAAAAATTGGTCAGATTAGGCTTTCCGTTGCTGGTGAGAAGTGGCTCTGGGTCATCGGTCCTGATTGCTAGTGAGCAACCAAATCTTAACAGGTGGTGAGCTCCAATGAATAGAGGGGCAAGAAATTAAGCATGAAATAAGAGCTTTGGCCAAAGGTGTTGTCGATTATCATCAAAGACCCATTGGTGGCTGCTAGGGTGGAAGGAAGAGAGATGTGAGAGAAAGAGGAAACTGACCTTACTTAAGGAGGATTGGAGCCAGGTGGTGAGGATAGAGAAGATGAATCATTGCTGACTTGGTGATCTTGAATAGTGTTCAAAATAGGGGTGAGGAAAGCTTAAATACAGGAGGAAGGAGACATCTAGTTGGTCTCTAGAGTCCCTAATCACTATCGAGCTTCGGCACCATCAAGAAACCCATGGTTTCAACCATTGATTCCATCGACTTGAGAAATGACTCATCGAGTTGACTTGGAGTCAACTTGGTCAAGTTATTTTCCTTGTTTTTCCTTTGGTGGGCCGGTCAAGTGGACCAAGCTTTGTCATGATTTGGGCCAGGGCAAATGGCTTGGCCTCATTGATTGTATTGATACAATACTCCCCTCTATTAAGTACCAATACATGGTATAATGTTGTCAACACGGCACTTTGGGCTGGCCTCATCGCTGGCATTGATACAATACTCCCCTATATTATGTACCAACACATAGTATAATGTTGTCAGAACAGCACCTGTAACTGTTTTAGTACAGCATAGACCAAATGCCCATACCATACAGTACCATACTCGTTTGGTATGGTATTCCCCATGCCTGCTAGTATCAGTCAATTCTAAAAAGTTAAAACCTTGTTGTACAACACTTCTAATAGGGGTGCAGTGTTTCAGACAGAGTATATGATGCATCTTGGAAGAATTTTCTGTTATTACAAGTCCTGGGTGGAGACTGTTTATGCATAGACTTACTTGGTTGTTCATTATTTACTATTTTCTCATGTTTCAGCCATTCTGTGAAGTTCCATTAATCTTTCAACTCTGACCGGATCCATGGACAGTTGCCTGTGGTTTGTTTAGAGCACATGTTCTTTATTTCATATATGTCCATCAGATTGTGAGCACAACATACATAAATATATTTTGTGTGTGTGTGTATGTTTAATGTGTGAGTTTGCGCACACTTCCACTAAAAGCATAATCTACAACTTGCTCCATGTAATCCTTTTGGTTATGGTTGAAGACTATGTTGAGAATAATTTGAATTGGCATGGGTATGTGTTGTTTTTCTATATAGCACCAATGCTTTTTATGGGGTAATTTTATTTTAAAAGTAAGCTTCTTGGACTAGTATCTCAAACAGGAGTTGGATTTACTTATGTTGGTGGATGTTAGGTAGATTGCCTTGTATTCCATGCTTTTGAATTTCAAAATTTGTTGATCTTCTTTATTCTTGTGGATTTTGTATTACAGAGTTTATTCTGCTGGTTTTTTTTTTAAAAAAAAAAACTGAATTGTTTGATGTAGTTATGACCGGATTCAACCAGATACTTGGAGTGGAGCTTATCTTTGCTGGGGAAAAGAAAACAGAGAAGCTCCATTGAGGACTGCGTGCCCCCCTGGTGTATCAAGTGAGCTTGTAAGCAACTTTGAAATTAAGTCCTTTGATGGATGTGCAAACCCACACTTGGGCCTAGCTTCAATAGTTGCTGCTGGGATTGATGGCCTTCGGAGACGTCTTAGCTTGCCCGAGCCTATTGGTATGATTTTATCACAATGCATATACAAAAGAGTTACATTGAGATAAACATCTTCTTGTGATAGTGTATCTCTCAATACTCATGACTAAGGTTTTAAATCCTATGCAACGAGGGTGTCTTGGTTTCTCAATGAAACAGGTTGCCCCGCATCCCACCCCATCCTAGTGGTCATTTCAGTTGAGCATCTTGATACTTGGGATGCATTTTTTTGTATTTTTGATTTATTTTCTAATTTATCTATGGCACTTTTTTTTATTTATTTTATAAACATATTTGAACTTCAAAAGTAATATATCTAAGATAAACTAATCCTAGTGTTCTTTAAGATGATAAGTTATGAAATTGAAAATACATTTATTTGAATAATGCCTATTAATGTCTTTTTATTGATGATGCAATACCGGCTAATATTATTGTGCTATATGAAGTTAATGCTGACTAGGTTGTATTAAGACCTCCCACTATAAGATTTTATGAGAATAAATATTTGTATAAGCTAAGAATATATGTTTATATTGGTCAATAATACACTGAAATCTTTTGATTGAATGCTCTAATACTGTTTTGGATTATATTGCCTTATTCCTATATCTACTTAAAACTGACACTAATTTCTTGTGGCTTTTTAGATTATTGGAGATCATTTCTCAAATACTAAGCAATGATCTCTTATAATTAATACTGCATGATCTCTTTATAACAAATGATGTAGATTGACGAAAAAGATGGCTGCTTTTATTGTACAGAGCTTGGTTGCATAGAAAGCTGCTTTCATCTTTAGTGCTTTAGCATTGAAATTTATAATTTGATACTTCGATGCTACATGAGTGATGGTGAAGTAGGACTTATCCTATGACCATCATCAATGCCATCCTTGACAAAATGAAGATGGGGCGGCCATAGCAAAGAGTGTCTCGGTTGGGATGAAGGCGAGACCGACGAGACGGCCTGCGGACATGGGTTTCAAGGTCATGTTATCTCAGGAGAACAAGACAAGATGATCAAGATGCCTGCCATCCTGCAAAGACATCGAGCCTTGCTCATGAAAAAAAATTATTGATTGATCATTGCATGTTAGTCATCGAACATGTCAATTTTCTTAGTCCTGCTTACATTAGGATTACAATGTGCATCTCATGAATCCTAAAGAAATTTGGATTCTATTACAAGAAACCCAGTCCGTCGCTTGATCTTAATTATTTTGGGGTTTAGAAGAAATTTTGGACTCCATTGCAAAGAAACCCAATCCTATTCAACTATTATGGAGATGTGCTCATGAGCATGCATTAGGAAGAATAATCTCCATTGGAACACCCCCCCCCCCCCCCCCCCCCACCATGGGTACACACCATGAGGTCCTCTTCTCGACCCTAACATCAAGTATGAATGCTCAGCTATATGTTTTCTGCCAGCGCCCCACCCATGGTGTGGTTTGCAAGCAGCAGCAACAGCAAAAGCTGAGCCTCCACACAGTCTGTGTGGCGCACACCTGAAAAGCAGGCTGCAAGATTCACTTCTTCCCAGCCTTAGAAAAGATAATAACAGGAGAGGAAATGATCAGGAGAAAAAAAGGAAAAAAGAATGTGGGCCGAGAGTTTTGTTTCGAGAAAAGAAACTTGAGAGCCTATGTGAGAGTGATGAAGCCAGTACTGCTCACCCTGGTGGCACATGCGGGTGCAAATTTTTTTTTTTTTTTTTTTTCTTACTAGAAAAAGTAGCATGTACAGGAATTAGGGGTCACTCAATGCATTGTTTTATTACATTAGTCTCGACTTTCAGCTCCACTCAGTCCTACTCAAATTGCGCTTTAACCAGACAAACCCTCCCTATGGTTTCTCCCTTGCTTAAAATGAGACAATGCTTTAATGCTATTGAGATAGGATGGTTCCTTCTACTAACAGGTTCAAACCTTTGGTCATGCTGCAGGGTTTCTTGTCCTTCAATAGTGGGTGAACCCATAATGAATCATAGGCCTAACAAGTCTTGCCTCAAAATGTGAGATATAAGCATGGGAATTTCTCATGGGTCTGGGCCCATAAATGCCATTTAGAAATCATCCAAATTTGTCCAAAATGTTTGAAATAAGATTTCATGTCACAACTAAGAGGTTTGTGTAAGGAGGCTGCAATAGGGATCCCAATTTAAGGAGTATAAGTTTATGAAATATGAACTGAGTTATTTTTTTGATGTAAAAACCAACTCTTAATCATTACACTCATTACATCTAGTATGACCTTTTCAAGTGATTGGAATTAAGATATATGAAATCACAACATCAGATAGTCCTCTCCATATAATTAAACAATCATTTGCACTTGAGTTTCTTCATTATAACATCATCTAATATCTGTCCTTGACAATCTGATGTGAACCTTATCGAACCCATGGTCAATATATGTTAGTTATGTTAACTGGATCTTGGGATTTGATCACAAATTGGATAATGTATCGCATTAATTGGTTTCTATGGTTTGTTCAGGCATTGCAGAGCATTGCAGAAACACTTTGTCTAGGAAAACATGCTGTATAGTATAAATATGCTCCATCTTTTACCCATTTAAGAATCCCATCAGGGTACGTTTATTAAACTATTGTTTGCTTTTAGAAGATGAGATAAAAATTCCATGGTTCTAAGCATTCCAAATAACTGATAGAGCTTCACTACTTGAATATATTTAATAAAGTTGTTGTTATCATACTCATTTGACAATTTGCCAACTTGTTTCATCAATTATCTTGACTGATTTTAAAAATTATCCATATTTGGGTTATGGTTTACTTATTGCACATCTCATATGTCCTTTTGAACAATCTTGCAAACCAAGTGGGCTACTTCAGGCGTTCATGGCTTGCTTCATACGTCATTGGCTAAAGCTAGTACACATGGATCTTCAGGTTGACAACTTAGTAACTAGAATCATTTACATTAGGTGCTACACAAACTGTGGCACTTACTCCTACAACCACTTCCTAAACAGGCTTAGCTTTTTTGATGGTGTCATCCAAACTTCCCTGCTCCCACACCTGAATCAGCTCCCATGCTCTCTTCAGTTCGCTCACACCCATCCTGATTCCAATAACTAAGGTCAACAGTATGCTGAGGATCATGCGCGAGAACTTAGTCTTTCCTGATAGTGTGGTTTCAACTGAACTTGCTCTGAAATCTGCATGTTAATGTGTTATAAAACATCCAAGTGGTGGTCCAGATTTCTGCTCTGGTAACTGATGTTCATCACAATCTTATATCATCACCACAATCAATAACATGACAGCCAATCTGACTTTAATGATGATAGAATTAGGGAACAACAAATTGTTTTTTTATGAATTCACAACTCAATCAATAGAGTTTCCTGCAATGTTCCGATGAGTCTTAGGTATCTTTTTACCATGTCATACCTCATATGCTGTCATATCATAAAATAATTAATACCTAAATGTTAAAACATTCTATTGGTTCACTATAAATATCTCATACAACAAATGTTTGCTGGCTTTGTTAGTGTACCTTCTTCTAATTGTTCTTTCATAAACTTAGTAAGCATTATTTCTTTGCTTTTATGTCTTTCTCTTCTGCAACTACAAACATTACATTTATTGCCAGTTCAAAAATTGAGGCACACCGTAGGATTATCTTATTAACTGACTAATTTTTTGTTGTACTGATGGAACAGAAACAAATCCTTCTTTGCATGCTTCTAAACTTAGAAGGTTGCCACAAGAATTGGGTGAATCTATACAAGCACTTTGTGGAGATGAGATTTTGAATGAATTAATTGGTGAAAAACTCGTGACTGCTGTTATAAGCATTCGCAAGGTAAGCTCTTGGTAGTTATACTTTCCATCATCTATTAATAAACTTTTAAGCTGATCATTGGTCAGTGTAATGTTGTCAAACTTATAAACTAACTCAAAAATTAGCAGTCATTGAACAATATAGTGTTTTTCTTATATCATATGTATGTATATATATGTTAGACATTATACAATGAATTAGTCTTTGTGCCTTAAATTGAACCTAAAGTAATCATATATTTGTGTCCAAACATAAAATTTCCATTATGGGATCAAAAATAGATGTGCCTTATGTGGGCAATATGAGATTGAGCTTGGATTGTTGTTTGGAGGGGTCCCAAAGGAAATCTTATATGAGGATAATTAAGATTTGCTGATATCCATGGTTACATGGTTCACTTGATTTGTTTGGATTTGGGATTTGAGTTTCAGTTGTTGATAAATCCAAATTCACTAATGGGTAAGCAAACATTCTTCTGTTCTATGGCTTATTTCTTAGAACCTTTTTGTTTCCAACTGATGGAATTTTCAGTGATAAAATGGTTTGAAACAAGTTAAGGTAGAGTTAGAAGGATAAACTAATAGACCTGTAATTTTTAAGATAGTGCAAAGATTTTCATGAGAAATCTGTATGCAATTTATTGGAGTTATTAGGCCACTTTCTGTTAAGCAGGAATGATTTGGTTAGTATGATGTGTGCATTATTTGCATGCACACAAACAGGGATAGATAGATGTGCACACAAGCGCAGAGGGACACGTGCGCGTGCGTGCGCACACAGAGAGAGAGAGATAGAGTCTACTGCCCTAGGCAGGAAGATCCAAGGTCAGTAATGTACACAGAAAATCAGCATGAATAATAATGACATACAACACCCATAACGATCAAAAACAAAATTTCAAGTTTTGCAGGTTTTTAACTGTGTACCAAGTAGTCACAAGTAACAGTATTAGTCATCCTTTCAAACTTATTGGTAGGCTATGTATCCAAGGAGCTTACATGTTCTTCAAAATTCTGTGGTTTTGAGCACTTCCAAACAGTAAATCAGATCAGAACTTTTTTTTTTGTTGTTGTTGAAAAAATGGTTTGCCAGCAATTAATATATTGGTAAGTAATCTCCAAAAGAATTGTTATTTTTTAAAAGTGCTTTTAGAACGTTGGACTATAAGTAATGGTATGGTATCTTTATCTAGCAGGAACAACATATATTTTTCATCATCAAGTTGGAGGCTTTAACTTATTCAATAGATTTGTAGCTCTTCTATTTTCATGCATACATGCAGCATCCAAGAGAATTGTCTTCTCTCATTCATTTTCCATGTTTTGCTTTCATCTTATAGTTCATAGCCAGTATTAGGTTTTGTGGAATGCATTCACCATAAGGTGAATTGAGTTGTGAGTGGCCAATATCCCCATATAATATGGCCCTACATAGAAGTAACAAGTTTCGAATTTGCCTTGAAAATCATGTCACTCTTACTTAGAACTGTGTGATAAACATCTTCAGTTATGAGATTGGATTTTGGACAACTATTACCATTTCAAGTAGCATGCCCTTTAATTACTAAAAAAGGGCATGCCTTCTGTTTTTTCATCTTCATCATTCCGAATGTTGTCAATGTGACTGTGTGTGTATTTTCTCTGACTACTACAATAAGATCATAACTGTTCCCAACCCAATTAGTTGTCTCCTCTTGTCTAGTTGCCTAGTGCAACATCCTCCTTAAAATACCATACAGATATCATACGCTCCACTTATTACAGGCCCAGCTATTTGCAATATCTTAGTGGGCCACCTGCAAAGGTGTTCAAATTTTGCTTGTCATTATGAGGCATACCATCATCACCCTTCTTAATCCTTTGACCTGCCACCTGTATTATCTCAAGTTCATGTTGTAAAGAATAAGAAGAACCTTACAACATTACCATAACTGACTCTGTTTTTCAGTTTATGGGTAAGTAGAAGAGTGCTTTAGTTATGCTGATATTAACTGGAGGATGTCATCTATGATGCACTTGAAACAAAAAGGGAAATCAAGATGCTTCTAAATAATAGAGATGTAACTGACTTGAAAAAGTATAATCATAAACTTCACTATAATTACCATCTATATTACCTGGACGGCTGGACCCTTTGCCTAAAATGCCCACATCTGACACTTAAACACGGATTATTTTTAGATATTTAGAAGATCAACACTATTTTGACAAACACAAGATTTCTCTGAGAAACTTGAAATCAAACTTAAAATATTACAACGATTGATATATTACTGTAATGTTAAATTTGACATACACACATACTAATAAAGATGTGGTATCTTTGAAGATTATGCTCTCTCTCTCTCTCTCTCTCTCTCTCTTTCTCTCTCTCTCCCCCGCCCCCCCTCCAATGCAACAGTGGGTAGCTCTCCCCCAAATACCCCTAACCCCTTGATCCCAGCGTTCAAATAACAAAGCTTTTATCAGCTTTTAGAGCTGGCATCTTCCCAAGACTATGCTCAATCATAGCTTCCTTTAGAGTTTTGGTTGAAACTTCATAGACCACATACCTAACTTTATTCTCTGATGCATGGTTTTTAGTGCTGGCCCATGCTAATCCATTGTAGCCAGCACATTTGGCCAGCCGTCAAATACTGTGCCAGGTTAGAAAAAATATCGACATTGAGACCTGGACCAATACCAATAGCAGTACCAAAATTGGGAATCATTTGGCATGAGTTGGCATCGCACATATTAACTCTTCTTCTTTAATATATGACAATCCAGAAGGGGCTTTTAAATTCTTTTTTCCTCCTCTGGCATGCTGTGGTACAGCAAGATATTGCATGTGGCTAGCTGACCACCAGTCAGCATGCCTTCTTCCATTGGCAACTAAATCTTTCATTCAATGTGGTAGCAATTGCCTCAAAAAGGGCAATTTTCATCGTTCCTGATATGTAATTTACATATGAGAATTATGATCTTGATCTCCCATACCAATGTTGCTTGCATTTTCATAGAGCTATTTTTGTCAAAAGAAGAAATAGTAATTTTGTAGATTATCTGAATCACAAATGATGGTGTCTGACATGAATATAATGTGTCCAACTGTATGCTTTAAGTTGTATATTATAACAAGTTAATCAATAGCAAACTTTACAACTATTAGCAATAGGGAAATAAATTGCTTTTAAACTATGACACTTTATGTAAGGGTATCATATGAAGGAAGCATATCCAGTGGAACCAATTGGTCTTCTAAATAAACTAATATCATCACTCAAGACAATTGTCTCTATTGTCCCATAACTATGTCCTTGATCTTTCTTTCTTAAATATTGTTATGGAGGAGTTGGTCCAAGGGTTTTGGATTCTCAATGGTGGACTAGGTCTTATACAGACAATTAGGATTCCTCATTTAGAAGAGTCTAAAAGAATCTCGTTAGAATATATAGGCAGATATATCTCTGAGTCCAACGCTGCACTTTGGAAGAACTCAGTCCTCAGAGTTCGTATTCTTATTCAAATCGTTGACCCCACACTTCTATACCTTTAATGGTATATTGATGGACATTTTTGTTTTTTCAAAAAAAAATCGAATGAATTATCTTCAATCTTCATGATGGTAAATATACTTCTTTGGGAAGTTCTTGCATCCATTTCTTCCAAGCCATAGTCAAATTGAGCTGCTCTTCGAACAAGATGAACTGATTTGACATAGCCAACTTCTGTGAATTGAAAGTGATAAATGAACTGATATTGATGAAGCTAACATGGCCATGTCAAATGTGCCACAGTTTCATTCATTGGAAAAAAAAAAAAAAAAAAAAAAAAAAAAAGAAAGGAAAGAAAAGAAAGAAAAGAAAGGAAGAGAAATCTAAGTCCACATATTTAGAAGTACCACAGGTGAAGTTTCATTTGATGTTTTGTCGGCATTTCTAATTCCTAACCTTATCTTTTTCCCTGATGCAGGCGGAGGTTGACTATTATGGAAAGAATAAAGAGGCATACAAAGGACTCATTCATCGATATTAGTAAGCTAAACGTTTTTGGGTGGAATGTTGGAGAAAGTTTTATTAATCTTATGAATGACTACAGTCCCCGCTCTGCGTAATAAAAACACATGGACCATTTGATCTGTTTAACTTGCATAAACATTTTAAGTGTTGTCACTCTCATTTGGCCCAGTTATTTGCAATGGTATTCTGCATTGGAGAATGTTGAGATTGAGAATGGCTAGGCTTGTTTTCCAGGCCAAAATTTGTTGTCTTGGATGAGACAAATAATCAAATACAAATATAAATCAGTCTTGCATCATTTTCTTTCTTGCTCCTTGTCATAACTAATTTGTTGAATTATTTGCATGTATGTTTTCTTTTAGACGGATTATAGTGGCTAATATATAATCTTGGTATCTATCAGTTAACTTATTAGTAAGGCAAAACAGCGTGATCCAAAAATTCGAATAGAAATTAATTGATAGCAGATGAACTTAACTTATAAGCATATAATACTTTTTTTTTTATCATTTAATGTAGAATTAACTTTTAAATATTACAATATCTCTGAATCATTCTTTCGTTATTATTATTATTATTTTTTCTTGCGGCCCTACAACGACTCAGGCCTACGAAGTGAAATCGTTTGGTTTGCGTATGTCCAAAACTTTCAAGCCAAAATCTTTTGTGCATTGGGTATGTGGACGCAGATAGCTGCTGGGTGTTATGAATATGTTTGGGTCTAATCAACTCCAAATTTAAAAGCTCTAGATGTTTTCACCCCTTCATGTTAGTCCCATATGTCTCGCGTCCACGAGGACGGAGAGAAAGAAAAAAGATTTCTTCAACCTACTAAACACAAATCTCTTAAACAAAAATTCAAAATAAGAAAATCGATGAAAGTAATATTCAGATTTTTTTCCTTTTATTAATAAATAATAAAATTGAATTATAAAATATTTATTTATGCTAGTGAGATTTGTTGTTGAACAATTTGAATCAGATTTTTTTATATATTTATTCTATCTTCTGGCAACCTTGTCTAATTCTTTGGAGATTGAATTTGAGAGATATATGCGGTCAAAGTTCTCTCGAAACGGATATTTTTGGTTTGATCGGATTTATGATTTGGTTTGAACTTTGTCTAATACTTCATAATATTTAGAGATATAAGAGTTTGGACTTTAATCCACGAAATAAAGAAAGAAGCATGGGCATTAGTTCCGTTATAACTTTCTCTTTTCCATCTCATATCCCTTCTCTCTTTCTCTCTCTCTCTCTCTCTCTCACACACACACACACATGCACATGCACCATAGGGGCACATGCTCTATGCACTCTATCATGGCCTCTGTGCACCCTATCATGGCCTCATGCTTTATGGTGGGTTCATCAGCTAACCCCTCAATCTTTCTACCTCACTCGCAAAAGAAAAGGAGCCCCACCTGATGGTCCCCTGTTTTGCTACCCAGGGGGTGACTTAATAAATTAGCATGAAACATAGGCGTTAAGGGTTCTACTCCCACTTCTAAGTATGGTCGTGAGATAATTATGTGCTCTGTTTAGCGTGGGGGCTGCAGAATTGGAAAGACAATCTCCCACCAATATATAAATCAAGTCTTATTAATTCCCAACGATGCCAGATCATGCTCGTACCAAACAGGCATTGTTAAGTCATAACCAGTTGGAGCAAAATCACCAATTCAAAACCACAAATCCTGCATGGTAATGCCATTAATGAATTGCACATAATAAGCTTTCAACTTTCAACCTCTTCCAAAGAAGAGATAGATACGATCTACCACTATTCCCTCTTCCAATTCCCAGTTGATACCTTATGTAGCTTCAAGTTGATTGCACAAAGGAAAATGCATTTCATAAGTCCAGTCTAAACGATTCAACTAGCAACTCCTTAAGGACACTGCTTGTCCATTCATCAATTTTTAATTTTTAATTTTAATCCTTGAAATCTTGTAATCTATTAATTATACATCTCTCAAATTAAGTTAACTAGATGCTAATACGACCTTCAAATTATATTTTCTTAATGATATTAATTTTATATTGTTTTTGAACGTTTTTAGCCTCTACACTCAATCAATTTCTAAATCTATATCCCTACCATTATTTTCCTAGCGATTGAGATTTGAACAAGAAGAAGATGAAGGACAAATTCCTGGGTATTATTCATTGCAAGTGAAAGGATTAAAATAAAATTATAAAGATTTTAGAAATTAATTTATAGAAAAGTATTTTTTAAGTTTTTTTTGTTATTTAAACATTTTATTATTAATATGGAGGTCTAAATGGATCCTAATGATTTTGTTATCATTATTCTTATATATTAATATGAAGATATTTTTGTACTACAATAAAAATATCTACCCTATTTCCCATACATGTTATGCATAACACGTTAAACTCAATTCAGAATTGTTTTGTAAAATTTTAAACTTAATATTGGCTATCATTGATTACATATTTTTATAGTTATAAAAAATGAGTTAAATGTAATTCATATTAGATGACTAATATAAGTTCAATTAAAATGTACAATTCATAAAGTATAAAGCTTTTGGACTCTTTGGAAGTATCTAATAGCTGTTTTATTTACGAATCGGTCTTTGCTCTCATCTGATTATTTTCTTATATAGAAAGTTATAAGATCATCAGCCCCAATAAATGACTACCATAAAATATAATAAGTGAAACTCCACTGCTATCTAATTAGTCTCTTGTATAAAAAGTCATAAAATGGTCAGTTTTATTGAGTCAGTACCAATAAGAATACGATGATAAGTAAGAGAAAGAATTGATGTCTTATATACACACACACAAACATAAGAAGAGGGGAGAAGAATCAGTGCCACACATCAGAGGACAAACCCTTTCTTAAGGCTATAACCATTACACATATTTTATATTTTTTTATATAATTTAATATAAAATTAGATGTTTTAATTTTTGGCATATGATTGTTAAATCTTACATATTTATCTCCGCACTGCAAACAACGCAGGGGTCCTATTTTAATGCGCATCAAGAGTGCTTTTTTTTTAAAATTTTTTTTTTTTGAGTAAATGCATCGAGAATATCTTGGCCAGAGCCGGCTTTAAGCCGGTCGATGGGCATTCAATAGCTCCCCACGTGGAAGCACGTGAGGGCGGTCGATGTCTCCGAGACCCGGCGGTCCCGACCTCCGAGCTCGTCCCGTTGCACAGCGAAATGGCCACCATCCCCAACGGAATCCTCGTCCTCACTCGCGCGTCACCGGCACCGCACCAAAGACCTAAACACTGGCCCTATCCGGCCCCGATAGCGACTCTCCCGGGTCTCCCTAAATTCGGTCGCAAGTCTTGTCGCAAACCTCCAACCTCTCGCTTTTATCCCAATCAATGTATTCAAGTTATTAAAAAAAAAAAAAACTGAAAAAGAATAATAAAAAAAAAAACACTCTCTCTTTCCAAACCCCCGCATAAACTTCTCGTGATAAACTTTTAATCGATTGGATCAGTTGTTCGTGATGCATCTCCATCCATCCATTTGAGAATCGCCATGAGAATTTTTATGCGGGCGATTGGAGGATGCAACCGGCCGTCCCTTTCCCCCGGGAGGAGAACGGTTCGGCTCCCAACGGGACACGTACTGGAGGTGGAGAGTCTTAATTTAATTAGTTTCAATGCGGTAAAGAAAGCGGCCGGGCGAAGGGCGATGCGCGAAAGAAAGGCATCCATTTGCTGTCGGCTGAGAGCGAGCTCCGTGCGGGCTGGGAAATAGCGGATACCATCGCCTTTCTCTTTCTCTCTCTCTCTCTCTCTCTCTCTCTTTTCTTTCCTTCTCGACTTCCTCTCACCTTTTATATTTCTATTTTTATTCTCCCTCTGTCTCTCGCTTTCCTCTCTCTCTCTCTTCTCACCAACGCCACCAGCACCACCGTCACCTTCACCACCCGACGCGAGATCGAGAATAGAGAGGTAGAGAAATCAGCAGCACAGCTCGAGAGGGTTCTTGCTCTTATAATAGATAGATGGGTTCGCCGGCTGGTTCGGGGAGCAGCTACGACTACTCCTTCAAGATACTCTTGATCGGCGACTCCGGGGTGGGGAAGAGCAGCCTGCTTGTCAGCTTCATCTCCAACCATGTCGACGATCTTGCCCCGACTATCGGTATAATGTTCGATAGTCTTGCCACCTTTGGATTTTCTTTTGTCGTATATTCATAATTGGGCTTGGTACGGTGGTTTTCTTCAATTCTCGTGTGGGATTTTATGCTGATGGCTGATGTTAGTCGGTCATCAGATGCTAAAAAAAATACGGTCTTGGTCTGATCTATGATTTAGTTGATGCGCTTAGTTGCATCTCAACTGTGACATCTTGGTTTTATTTTTATTTTTATTTTTATTTTTTCTGGGGATAGTTGTGCTTAATGCGAGTGGCAACGTTTTTTTGTGGAATTTTTGCTTGTTTTATATTTGGTTAGAAGATTGTGGTGATTTAGTTTCGTACATCAAGGCCCATTGGTTAGGGTAGATATATACAAGGTCATATCTATTCGTGGGTTCTTGCGAGCGCTTGATCGTGAGGCTCTATCACACTGGGTGGTGGGTATTTGTGTTGCTGTAACTTGTTTCTGCTTCCATTCCACTTCATGAAATAGTTGAAATGTCATATAATGACCCAAGTGCAATATGATATGATTTGTTTAAGAGTTCAAGGGAGACTTGATTAAAGTTTTTGAATTCAACTTTGGTCCTAGAATAAGTCACGATATTACCTTTCCGCTGTCAATTCCATTAATTAAGATGAAGAAGATTGTTTGTTGTAGTTTTCCCATGGGCTTTTGTTTGTGCTTTCTCTTTCTGTCTTTCAAACCTGTTAATAATAACCTTTAATTGGTCCATGGCAAGTTCTACCACTGTTTGTTAACATAAGCAATCTATTCAAATTAATATGTTACGCTTAAGGAGATGATCGTAACTGTGAGTTGTCAATTTGGAGTTAAAATTCCAAGGCAACACTTGCAAACAGTGGAATTCAAGCACAGGTTATATATACTATCCAAATAGAACAGGAAAAGGTCCCAGTAGGGTGGTGACAATTTTTATGCGGTATCGTAACAGATTATTATCCCTTGGCCCTGCTTGTTTCTGTCCCTGTCTGTAAAGGATGAGATCCATGTGTGGTAGTTAGTGAGAAAGATATGTATTGATTATCAATCTATACACGTTTTAACATAGAAGATTCTGAATTTAAGTGACTTTTTATGTATTTGAGCAGGCTAGCACAATGAAAACCATCAATTTTTGTGTCTTCTTAAAGCATAGGTTAGAAACCACAAAATGTGTGATTTTTGGTTTCTATGCATTTTAGTATTATAGATCATAACCGACAATATTGATATTTGATTTGGATACTTAGTCGTTGATTTTGGATATGAGAGGAGTAGATATCCTCTTCTCTCGAGAAGAACACAGTCCAGCATACACACACACATGTATCAATAAAATTCAATGGACAAGAGTCTATCATATAGACAGCTTGTCAAAATATAACACGTTAGCTAGTTTACATATCTTGATACATGACTATGGAGGGAGACACAAACTAACAAACTCTATTAGTCCCACCAAGAACTATTGTGACCCTATTCATCATGTTGAATGAACCCATCCTTGTCCTCCAATCTGTTCATTTCCACTCTTCTCCCATGTCACCGCTGTCCCAACCACTGAACATCATGCTGGTATCACCAATAGTGAGAGTGGTGACGAAGACCTCATGGCAGTGGAGAGCGAGGATGCTGGTGACGCTGAGCCTGGCAATGTCCTGGCTATAGAGGAGGTTAAGGACGATGACCTTGACGCATGACAAAGTCGACACCCAAGGATTGGTGGCAACAGTTGATGGCAATCTCATGGTGGAGGGTGGAGAGGGAGGAGCCAAAGGGGAGGGTGTGGAGGGAAGGGAAGGAGCAGCACATGGAGGGTACGGGTTTAGGCGGCAGAGGAAGCCCTGTTGAGAATGAAGAATGTGGAGTTGGTGGATGTGAAAAGGATGCAGGAGGTTTTGAGTGGAGGTCAAATGGAGGTCAGAGGCAATGATGGCGATAATGGAGAGGTTTTAGCCCCACAATAGGAGGGTGGATATCAAGGTGTTGAGCTCCTGCTTTGAGATCAAGTTAGCTGAAATGGGAAAAAGTGAGATGAGGAGGATGCATTATGAATCAAGATGTATAAATTAGCTGATGTGGCATATTTTGACTAGTTGTGTGTGTCTGTGTTATGTCAAATTTTTTTAAGAGGTTTTCGACCTTGCTTCCACACACGAATTTACTGCCAGCCTACCACACCAGCTCCTGATTCAAGCGATCAGGAAGTACTTATGAATTCATATAAGAAGATGATGATGAATTCTCACTCCAAAATGTTTAGATAATGTTGGCTCTAGGAGATCTTGGATAACACTCTTCTTTTGTTCCTGTTGTTAAGAGACGTGGGCATGCATGATGAATAACAGAGTGCCATATCTGTCTCTTGTTTGCCACACTTTCTTTTTCCTTTTCCAATAGCTTGTATTCAGTTTATATATATTTTAACTTTTGCTTAGCATTTATGACCAGGAGTGGATTTTAAGATCAAACATCTTACAGTTGGTGGGAAGAAGCTGAAGCTCACAATATGGGACACTGGTAAGCAATTATATGTAGAGAAGTTTAAATATGACCTTTTCATGCTTGAGCATTCCCATCTTAAGTTCAGTTTATTTGCCTGACAATTTGAGATCTGGTACACTTTCTTTTTTACAAAATACCACTCATAATTTTTGTCAACAAATGACCCAAGAACATAATGCTAAAATTTTTGCCAGAAATGATTATAGGTTCGCAACATGATACATCAACATAAAAGACAAAAATTGTCTTCCCAGCAACTAGGAATAAATGTTAACCCGTGAAAGACAATGTGGTTATGAAGTGCTTGATAGTTCATTCAATCCATTTATTCCATCAATGATTTAAAATTATGCACCTCTCTACAACTCTAATAGTCATTAAGACTATAACTCTTGAAATTCCATCCATCAAATTTATTGGTATTATACTTTAATTTATAAACCTTAAATCTTGAATCCATGCATGGCTTATGGTACATGGAATAATCTACCAAATTTCAAGGCATTTGGGACCGGCTTGCAACAGTACTTCAATGATTTGGTACCAAATCCTTGGCCAAGATGTTTTTAGCCAAGAAACTGGCGTTCTGGGAAACTTGTGAATCCAATTGAGATAGGGAGACCTACCATATGGATTGCACTATTCACTTTCATCATTGGGACGTAACCTTCCAGCTTGCTGGGCTTCAAAATATTCCAAAAGAAGAGGAAAAAAAACTAGAAATGTTGATATGAAGGACAGCTAGCATCTTGGAGGCATATAAGTTGACAGTTCAAATTGGATCATGATAGAACTACTTCCAACATTAAGCTTTTGTTTTTTCCAGCTAGGGTCAATCATTAGTCCTTTTTTTAATATTATATTAATATACTTTTTTGGCGATTATCTGTCAAGTTTGAACCCTTATGAGTATTGATATTAACTAAGATGTAATTTAATATTTGAAATATCATTAAATGAATTTCAGAACTTTGGTTCTTGATGCATTTTATTTTATATATGGAGCCTGTAATTTTATTAATTAGTTAATTGTACATTCACTTCTTTTCTTTTCCCTGGTAATGAAGGGGTCATGGGCAATTTTGTTCAACATCAGTTAGGCATTATAATCATATCCTCTCAAAGGAGGTGGATGAAACCTGTAGGCAGAAGTACATGGATGCATTTTTCCTTGCAAATCTGGAAAGCTAGTCAGCTGGTTTGTTTTTGTTCGTACTAATAGGTTTGATGGGTTGTCATTTGTCAATATTGGGTTCGTCAAAAAATTCATATTTTGGACATCTGTAATGATTTTCCAAGCTGGTTGTTCTCCTTTTTCCACAAGTCATGAGTGTACCTCCAACTCTATAATTTCTTATTGTAGAGGCCCAGCCTCTGTTTTGAATGGACCAAATGCAAGAACTGGTTCAGCATGAATCAAGCCATCCTACCAGAGGGTATGATAATCAGGCAGCTGATGCCTGCCTTTTCAGATATGGATGACCATGAGCCTGCTAAGTATTTTTTTGGCCCTCTATGTGCCATTTGTTGTGCAGTGTTTTCCATTTGAATTATTGTTTTATTTGTAATTCCAAGCTCCCAAATCATAATCAAGTCTTTACTTGCATTATCATTGAAAACTTCAGCACTCAAAGTTATTGAAAAGTTCCTTTGCAAGTGGGAATGCATGCATAATGGTAGATTCCTTATGGGCCATTTGTTCTGGTAGGCAAAGTTTCACCTCTTCCAAACAACTAAAGGAAGTAAAATATTTTCAGACCTGAATTCATAACAACCCAAAACCAAAATTTAAGAACCCCAACCAGTTGGAGATTAGATTTAGTGATGGAGTTACCTTTTCCATCTTTACACCCTGGAGAAGTATAATTAAGACCCAGTTAAGACTAGTATTCCCATAGTTACATAGAGTATGGTGAATAGACCTTGAATAAAAAATCATACCTTGTACATGCACCACTGTTAATATCATAATGTGGAAATGAGAAATTAAATGGTGGGAAGCACCTCTAAAGAAACACTTGTTCCTGCAGATGTGCTTTGACCGACCATAATAATTTCCAAAATAGGATGAATCACTATTGACAAGGAACCCATAATAATTATGATCTGAACACATCGAGAGAACTCCATCCTGGGTAAATGGCCAAACTGGGCAAATCTTCACTCATTGGAATCAGAAGGCTAATAGTCACAATTTCCTCAATAATTTCTGTTGGAAAAAATATAATGTAATATAACTGATTTATTTTTTAGTAAAATATATCTGATTCCAAGTGTCATCTTTTCCAATCTGTTTGCTCAGTTTTGAGTACTCCCCTATCAACTCTACGTTTTGAGGAAAAACTCACTGGTTTAACAGTTGTTTGTATTTTCTACTTATGCAAATTGAAGAACTTGTTCTCCAGCAATCCAGTCCCTGAGCAGTAGTATACTTTTTCTTAAGAAGTGTATAGTCAGTTGAGATGATAAAGAAATCCACATGAAGACATCATAAGGCTTTGATGAAGGCATGGACTTGGGATTTGTGTCAAAGGATCTGGAAAGATGAGAGGATGAGCTTAGAGAGTGAGAATGTAAATTTGAGAAGGGTTCTAAACCATGTTTTGAGGTACATTTGGTGGTGCAGGGACAGCCATGGACTGCCTAAAGGTTATACACTTGGCAGTCACCTAGATCTCAAGGTACCTACTACCTACTATGTTACAATAAAGATTGCATAAAAAAGTTTCTCCTTTCCTTTTCATATTCCTTCTCATCTTATTCCCTTTTCTCCCTTTTCTTTTTTGCTGCTCTCTATTTCCAGAGCTTTTCCTCTCTCCATTGATACTGCTACTTCCTGTCTTAGTGGCAACACTGCTGATTGTTTCAAATGATAATATAAAATACAAATAAATGATGGAAAGAGATGAGGAATACAAGGAAAAGGAGGAGTAGGTGGAAAAAGAAAAGAAAATGAAGAGCAGCAATTAATAAAGGAAAAAGAATTTACCACTGCATTTGGAGATGCTGCTGCTCAATGTTGCCACCTCTCCTCTCTTTTCTCTATCTTTCCCCTTCTATTATCCTTTCCGTTTCACCCTACCACTTTCTTTCAGGGCGAGATTGTAGGATGAGTCTTAATCCCATTTAACTTGAATTGCCTCAAAATCAAAGTTTCAACTGCTGGCCAAGTTTTTCCATACTGATTGGTACACACATAGCCAAGGCCTATACTTGCACAGGGCATGGATCGGCATGGCACCTATTAAATGTTTATGATAATATTTTCTAGTTGAAAATTGCTCTCGTGTCATCTTTTTATAGTGGGTTAACACATTCATTGATGTGGCAGGCCTTATGCCACTAGCTGTTATTGCTTCCTATTGAAATATTGAATTATAGCAATAATTAGGACTCATATTTGTGTCATTTATTTTAAGTTGAAAGTGGTCTTGTGAATTTCTCATTTACATGTATCATCTTTGATATTAATGGATTCATTCTTGTTATTCATGATGTTCCTCACTGCAAACAATATAAGATGGGCGCACTGTAATTCCTGCGAAATATGCTTTGGATTTGTGAGGAAAGTTTGTGGGGATAATATTAAGTGTGGTATATCATTTCTAGTGTGTGTAGTGAAGTATAAGCACCACTTTTTAACTTTATCCTATTTCCTTTTTCTCCTTAACTATTTTTGCACATTTTGCAGCTGGGCAGGAGAGATTTAGGACCCTAACTAGTTCTTATTATAGAGGTGCTCAAGGAATCATTCTAGGTAAGTGAAAAATTACAAGCTGCAGTTGGCACTACCTTACAATTTTTTTAAAAAAAAATTCACATTTTTTGTTCAATAATTTACTTTTCTCCTGTGGCACTCTATTGATGCTTCATCTACTTGTTTGTTCATGCATGCTATCTTACAAATACCTATCTTTTAAAATTTTCACATGCTGTGTAATATATAAAAATGTCTTATGGAAAGATGAAACCTTGATAAAACTTCACCAAATAGTGGGCAAAACCGATGTTGAATAAGACTACATGGTTAGTAAGATAAATTTTCTGTTTGCATGATATTGTACTTGAGTTGATAGTAAGAATCTACTAGTCATTTAGGCAGTTTGGCTTTTGGAACATGTGGCAATCTGGTATGCTAGCAACAGAACATTCTGAGAGCTTCTTCAAGAAATTGTTAAATGTGCTTACTTCCATTGAGTTTATAATGTTGTCTTTACTTGCTGTGGGTGATGGCCATTTTGCTGGTTTTGGGTTGGGGGTGGGTTGGGGTTTGCTGGTTTTGCAAAACCAATTTATAAACTTTTATCGGTAGCTAGCTGTTGCTGTGAGCCTGATTCTGCTGTTTCCCCCCCTCCCCCCCTTTTTTTTGTGCACGCAGCCGGGGGAGCGGGGGGTGTTTAAATTTTCATCTATTAATCTGGTTTCTGTTAAAGGGATGGGCAGGCCTTATCCAATCATTTAAATAATGGAGGTTGGATTTGGCTGTTATTTCTGATTGATTGTGTCACTCATTCATCTGTTCAATGAACTAACTAAAACATGAGCTTTAACGTACAGTTCTTAACAATCTTTTAAATGGCCTTGTTTGTGTGTATGTGGATAAAGCATTTTTGTGGGTGACTTACATTTTTCCTCTGTTCATTATAGTTGAAATCTCATTCACAATATGAACCTTCCAACATATTCTGGAAAGAAAACAGCCTCATATTGGGACATAATAAGATCCTAATCAGATTGAACTTTGATTAAACTTGTAACCTTTTTAGGCTGATATTGCTCAAATGGAAGCTGATGAGGAGAGATATAAGTTAGATGAATTTGTTGAGATGCTTTGTCTGGTATGTTAGGAATGGCAATGGGATGGGTTGGAGTCGGGTTTTACCCAACCCGAATCCAGCCCCAACTTTCTATACACGACCCCATGCCTTGCCAAGGCAACAAGTATAGTCTCGATCTCTGACCATGGGGAACGGAGATCCCCAACCCCACCCCTAATTTTTTTTCCGTTTTCTTTTTGTTTAAATTGTCTTTAAAAACACACTTTAACAAATCATAGATATATTTGCAAATTTGATTCAAATAATGGATATTACTTAAAAAAAAAAAAAAAAATAGCTAGAAAATTTTATTCTTAAGATTAATTAGCTATTTCATTAATTATATTTATGTATAGTAAGTTTCGAGGTAGGTGGGGAATATATATACCGGCCCCACCCTGAGCCCGAATTAAGGCTTTTGGGTTTTCCCCTAAACTCATCCTGAGCTCAATCAAAGCATAAAGACCCCACCTTGATCGAGGTGGGTCGGGGTGGGCCTCCTTCAGGTTGGGCTAAAATTGCCATCCCTATAATATGTTTGTTGAACAGAACAATTGAATTGGCTGCCATTAATTGGGTATGCATTTGTAGAAATTTCAATTTGAGTGCCTTGTGCACAAAGGCCAAACATTGGTTGACAAGCCAACTATGTCCTCACATGGGAATGGATTTCCATAATAAGGTCAATTTTTCAGGATAACAGGTGGACATTCTCAATAACACATTGATGAGAAAAAAGTGTTGGGCCAATCCTTAATATTGCCAATGCATTTGCCAATCCTAGAAAGGGAGTGACGATCGTAATTAATGATCCACAGTCCATTAAACCAGTGAACTTATGAGTTAAATGACCAACTTTGATTTTGTTTTTCTCAGAAGATGAGCAGCTATGATCTTCTGCTGAAATAGTGCATCTTTATTTTCTGAGAAGGTTCCTCGAAGGTCATTCTGATTAGTTAAGTAGCATCAGCAATTTTAGTGGCTGAGAATTCAGTTACGTCATGAGTTGTATCCATGGATTAGTGGTAGATAAGATTGTATGATGGCAGAAAGGACAAGATCGAGAGGAAGGGCAATTGTTGACCTACAGTGCAGGGATGTAGAAACACATGCAGGGAGGAAAATGCATTAATAAGATGCTTATATGTGATGCTATGAGAGACTAAAAACAATTATATAGATGGATCTTTGCAACTATTTTTTACATTCAATTAGCATGCTAATTTTAGTATGTTTGGTTAACATCATTTGTTTGGTGTCGATGTACGATGCCATCTGAGTCAAGAAAGGGTTAATGGTCATGAAATAGATATGTGCACAATTAGGTAGCTTCAACGATCTTGGAAATTGATGTCAGCATTGACTATTTAAAGTTATTTAAAGGAATGCACTAGGATCAAGAAAAAAAGAATGTGTCCTAGCATCAAAGAAGGCTTGACTGATTAACAAGTCTGTTTGAATTAACACTTATAACATTGTAGCGGGCCAAAAACCATCCAGGGATTTATAATGTGACACCAATATGAACCATATATAACCCAAAACATAGCCAAGTCAATTGTACCCAAGGTTAAAAAAGAAGGGGGAGAAGTCACCTCCATCAAGGAAGTTGAGATGCCTAGGAAGCACAGCAAGTAGGTGGACATTCTAGTCCAAAAGGTCCGTCCATGAGTTCTGAATTTTCCCTCAAGAAGAGAGTTCTAGATTTAACACCTAGAAAACATTCACCAATGTATTACTGTTTGTCCACAATCTGGAGTCACTTTTCCAACTCTTGTTACACAGCTTGATTGAACTTTCCTTCCACCAAATAGATATTTTGATTGCAAGCCTTTGAAGATTCTCTCTTAACTTGTTGGGTTTGTTTTCTCACTTGGTTCCTGAATCATCTTCATGCCTTCCTCTGAACTATTCTTCCTTCAGCGTGTCTTTGCATGGTCCTGTTTTGTCCTTTTCTAGTCTTTTTGCTACTCTTGAATTGCTTGATTCTTTTTTAATACACTTTGCTTTCACCATGGGGTCTAATTTTGCAATCTAGCTATTCATACTGGCTTTAAATCCTGTGGGACAAGGCTATCTCAGGATTTTTATGGGTGAGGATGCGCCACCATCCTGCCCTGTCCTGACACTTGGGACAGAGATTATTGCAAGACATGCCGATTGGGATGCTGCGATGATGACGGAATGGTTCCATCCGACACTTGGGACAGCAACTTATTCCGGCATCCCACGAAACATCCCATCTGGACCTGAAACTATGCTTAATAATGTTAATTAGTAATGTTTGCCTCAAGGGTCGTTATACACATACACCAAATATTGGACTAATGGAATAAAAGCAAGTGTCATATGTCATGCTTGTGATGTTTGTGGTAGTTATAGTGGATCCAGTGCTGTCCCGATATGCACCTATATAATAAGATATGTTACCATGTTGAAGACTATTGTTTTTCGATGAAACATGTTGAAGACTATTCTTTAGGCATCTACACTACTTCAATTTGTTTTCTGGTCATCTGTAGATGCGTTTGAATACTCCACCAAGAAATCAACTCCTTAATGTTGCATCTCAGATTAGGTGAATAATTGAAATACGTATAGCATGCTTTTAAAAAAGGAATCTGATATACTATTATGGTAAAACTGGTGATTATATAGGATTAGATATCGAAAACAATTATTAAGAGTTCATCTTTTAAGTGAAAAAAACATAGTAACTGAACTCGTCCATATCAAATTTCTAATTAAGCAGATATGTTTAATAACCAATTATTTTGTGAACTTGTCTATATCAAATTTCTTATTAAGCAAGTATATTTAATAATCAATTTCTTAAAATTATAATCTTCTGAACAGAGTATATAATTTTTTGACCCCTATCATAGTGTGTTCTTGTCATTTGCTGCCGTACATGCTGATCTGGGTTAACCACCAATATGGGTGTGTACATGATACAAACTGAGCTATTGACCTCTTGGAACAGTTGCAGATCACTAAATAAGTTACAATGTATTTTAGATTCTTATTCATATAGGAACAGCCTTTGTCTTGTCAGTCTTCAGAACACAACTTGAGACTAATTAATTCAGTGCATGCGAGCTTTTGAATTTAGCTCTCTTAATATTCACTTGTTTTGGGTTTTACATGATTACACTTTGGTATCATCTGTGCCATGGTCTTCTAAATATTTATCTTCAATTTTCTTCATTCATATGCAAATCTTTAGTATTATCTATTTACAACTCTCCGTAGCTGCTCCATGACTTGCTTTGCAATGCCAAACCTCCTGTCCACTTTGTGACTTTGCCAAGTAGTGCATTTGCTGCTAACTATTTTTAAAGCCAAATTTTCTTAGTGCAAACATACATTGCTAGCCTTACCAATTGACAAAGTTTTCCATTACACTTTTTCGACATGTTTGAACAGGTCAACTATTCTTGTCATATACCATACCTTTGATTCTGTATCATGTTCTGCTTTGCTTCTTTCTGCGCCAAATAAATAGCCTTATCACTGTACTGGAACTGATACAATTTTGGTCACCAGAGTCTGATTCTTATTATTAGCTTCAGTTGTAGCTTTATTGTGTCTATTTAGGTCAACATTTCCATTCTCCAATGTGTAAGCAAAAAATAGTTTAGGTAATTACCTGGTTAAACTTTAGTACAGGCATAGTGACATTGCTTATGCCTAACCACATCAAGATGAAACATATGGCGGATCTGTGCCATGTCAGCACTTGACCTAGACAAAGCTATAGATTTTGAAACAGAGATTTGATACCACTTATTGTTCATGATTTTATTGAGCAAATGATTAATTTCTTTGTTCTTATAGTTCTCATCCCCATACTTCTAGATATGGTTCATCAGCAGCAAGTGCTAACTCCTTGATTTCCTTCTCATGTTAGTTTATGATGTGACACGGCGAGAAACTTTTACCAATTTAGCTGATGTATGGGCCAAGGAAGTTGACTTGTACTCCACTAATCAAGACTGCATCAAAATGCTTGTTGGGAATAAAGTTGACAAGGTAGCTACCATTAGCGATTTTATTTTATTATTGTAGATAATTGCTGTGTTCAACAATTCTGAAGCTAATGACATTTCGTGACATGTTATGATGAAAAGTAGATATTAAACATTTTTATTTCCAAGGTAGCTTCTATTGTCATTGTTCTTTTTCTTTTTATTGCAGATAATGGCTGTGTTTGCCAATTCTGAAGCTAATAACATTTTGTAACATGATATAAAGAAAAGTACATATTGGCATTTTCTTGTTTTCAATTGATATTTTCTATATAGGACATGCAATGCTCAGTGTTTTCTAACCACCTTATAACATGTCAGGAAACTGAAAGGATGGTGACAACAGAAGAGGGCATTGCTTTTGCCCAAGAATATGGATGTTTGTTTCTTGAATGCAGTGCAAAAACACGAGCAAATGTGGAGAAATGTTTCGAAGAGCTTGCACTGAAGGTACACTAAATAAAAAATATGCAATGATTGAATTTTATATGAAATTGATGATATGATGAAATATTTTTCTGGTGTCATGGTCTACGTATAACCATCTCAATCATGACTCACGAAGAGTATCAAGCTATAGAAGTTGTTCTGCTTACCTTCTTCAGGCTCTCACTTTCTTTGTATATTAGGTCACTGTGAACTTTATCCATTTTTGAAGACCTTGATGCCAAAATAGGTTTTCTCAATCAATCATCGTAATTGAAATTAGAAATATATAGCAGTCCTCCTGTCTCTATATAAAAAACAGAAGATGCTGCACCATTTTGCATAAATGACTTTGTGGGGATCACTGACCAATGGAAATAATAAATCTGATCAAATCTTAATTGCTGTGTTTAAGTCTTCTATCCATTGATGATTGGAGTCTCGTTAGGCTTTCGTATGTTGAGAAAAACTATATTGATCATCGCAGAAACTAAGTGATGCTCTTTTGCAGATTCTTGAGGTTCCTAGCCTATTGGAGGAAGGATCTGCTCCCATGAAGAGGAATATTTTGAAACAGAAACAAGAAAACCATGCAAGCCCAAGTGGGGGCTGTTGCTCATAAATCATTACAAACGGTTCCAGACTTGATGCTTATAACCGGCTGTTCAGAATCTCCTGAGCAAAGAGTCAAGTGATGACGTCCAATTCAACAAAGCCTGCTCTAAGATGATGTAGATGAGTTGTATTTGTTTCCTCATTCGTGTCATATCAATCTAGGAGTGGGTCTGAGTGGAGGATCAAAACGAATGATTGTATACATATCTTTCTGATTTGTTTAAAGTGCTTTCGGTTTGATGCTTGTATCAGTTCGAGTCATGAAAGTTTGTTGACGGATCATGTGAAAAATTTGTATTGCCAGTTGAAACAAAGTGTTCCTAGAAGACCGACAGCTGAGTTGAGATGATCTTATTAGCTGTGTATTGGTTGTCCTTAAATCAGCTGGCACTTTCTACACCTGAAATAATAAAATCTGGAAGCAGGATCCAAGATAGATAGAGCCCTGGTGAACTCTAAATGACTACGAGATTATCCTGGTTGCTTGCTGTGATATGGAGCTCGTTTAGTGGTGTCCTGGCTTATGTAATGGCGGTTCAATTATGCCTCAACAGTTGTCTAGAGTAGCGGAAGTTGACGTCCTTCGCTTATTTTTATCTCACCATTCTTAGATGATATACCATGTATCATATCTTAGGTCTAGATAATATCCATTGTTACAAGACTGTCGTAGCTTCCATCCGTTCTCTTGTTGCACATGTAAAACCAAAATACAACTTCTTCTCATGGAAAACGTATATGTACCCGATTTTTTTTTTTTTTTTCATGCACTCAACATTAATTATAAAATATATTAATATTTTCCTATTTCCCATCAAGATCCAAGAGACCTTGATACAATGGTTAGGTGTAATGGATTCTCTCGGTGCTTGCCAGAAGAAACATGAAGAGGCAAACAACCTAATTTTAAGCATCATATTATTTATTAAAGTTTAAGGCACATATTATTTTAGATACCAAAAATCAGTAGGAAAGTCTCACGCTCTTCTAGCTGGGACTGAGCTTGCGAGGCCTGCAATATGGTCGGCCACTCGGTTCCCCTCTCCGTACACTTGAGAGTCCTTGAAGTTGATGGTTAAATCCCGAATCTTCGAGAAGGCTAACAATATAGTACTAATGCAAGACATCACAGTTGAGTCTCCCTTAACTCAGATGCCCTCCGGCTATATATGATCGCATGTAAAAGAATATGCCCTCCTCCCAATCTGCATGCACTCGACAGCTCAAGGAAAGGAACAGATGACCTTTGAAGCTCCCTAACAAAAAAATTCTGCACCAGTTGTGCTTTTGTAAAGAATCCTATCAAATATTATTGCATGCTTATCTAACTTTCAATGTTGGCATGTTCTTCAGGAAGCCAGTCAAGCGGGTGATTATCTAACAAATCTTACTACAACTCTCTCAGCTATTACACATTGGCATAATAATTTTTCTGTTCATCTGTGTCCCATATTGGATGCCGGTGCCATGAACAGACTTTCTAAGGTTGTGACAGCCATTGTACTCACCCTCCTATCCCGGTAAAAGGAAAACATAGAGGCCAATCAAAATTAGCCTTCAGCCTTCACTTACCAAGGTTGTGAAGGTTCACAAGCTGATGGGTTCAGTTGAGGTATCAGCTTACCTCTCTCTTTTATTGCTTCGACTCCATCAAAACCTATCTCAACAGCAAGAACTGTTAAAAATGTAACAATTATCCGTTGAACTGGACCTAAGCAAAGGCCGACAGGCTCCACTGGATTTGGACTCATCATGTTGAGCTGGGTTTCAATTTTTCAAGCCCAATAAAGTTGTGAGCTCGGACTTGATTTTTTTTTTTTTTTTTGAAATATAACTCAGCCCAGCATTATTAAATTTATTTTATAAATAATTTACTATATTTATATTTTATTAAATTAGCAACCTTGATTTGAGTCAAAATTATTTTAAATGAGTGCTAAAGTTTAGAAAGTACAACATTTAGATTCCAGTTTTAGTAGTTTGTTCATTGTTCAATGGTTAAGGGTCTACAATGAGTGATTGGGAGCAGAATTCTCGTGCTTTCTCGCTCTTTCCAAGTCTAGCAGTACGCTTATTTAAGTAAACAACTAATGTTCAAACCCTCACCACCAATCCATGCTTTGTTAATTTCAATCAATATTTAAGTAATCTTGAGAGATGGATACTTTAATTTAATACGTAATATGAAGCTGATAGCTCATTTAATTTTCCATCCTTAGATATGGATGCTCTGTTCATTTTTCTTAATTTAATACCTGATAAATTTTGGTTCAGACGGCACCCATGAAGCCATTTTCAAAAAAAAATCCTGCAGAATGTGTGGAAGAGCTTGAGAGGGTTATTTTATCGGAAGCAACCGCTGTGTGTTTTTTTTTCCTGGAAATGAGAGAGAGAGAGAGAGAGAGAGTAGTGGATAAATAAATAAAAACTCATAAAAAAAAATGATACACCTGGTGGTCGTATAGCGGGAACAAAAAAAAAAAAATAGACAGCGTGTGTGTATATATATACACGTCGAAAAGCCCGAAATAAAATAACGTTCCGGAAGAAGGAACATTTTTTTCACTTCAATTCCACCCGTTACCTCCATCAACCGTGAAGCAGATCACGCTACGAGGGAGTTATAGCTGACAAACATTTGCTTCTCAATGCTCTTGGTTACTCTGGCAACACCACAGGATTTAAACGGAACACAGCCCTTCATTCATCAAAGTCCACGTTGCTTGTAACCAGGTTCATTCTTCCATCTGGCATAGACTAGCATGAGCAGGAACATCAAGAAACAGCATGCCAACGCCCCTCCAACAACGGGATAAAAGATGGGCAGATACTTTGGCGCATGCAACTGGCATGGAATGTTCATTGCAAATATCCCTGCGAATGGTGTGTCAATATCTATGGCAAAAGATGGCGGTAGCCATTACCAGCTGGAACTGAATTGAGTTCATTCCACCGGCTGTCGAGTTGGACATCAACATAGTCTTCTGTGTCATCTATGTATTCTCGTACCTGTTTAAAAATTTTCAAAAAATACATATTATTAACATAAGGTAAGCCACGATTTTCATGTAAGGACCTTAGGAGAAATAAGACGTACGCATTAACAAAAACCACAAGCAATAGGCCTTTTCTCATGCTACTGGACCTGGAAACATCAGTCTTTCATCATTCGATTGCTCTCATGGCCGTAAAACCCCACCCCTGATCCAACAAAGGCAAAGGATTCGACTAAACAACAAAGCATGTATGAGAAAAATGGCCCAGCAGCGCAGAAAGACGATTGCTGAATTGATTAACACTTAACCATGACAAACATTGAAACAACAAACTAGATGCCTACTTTTTAAATGTTTTTCAGAGATGAGCTCGGTACAATTATTCCCTGATGGTAATCTATTAATGGGGTGCATGACATGTCCTTTCGAAAGGTGAGATTGTCAACAGCTTTCTTTGTTAGTTATCACACTCTATGATAACATTGTGAAACCGTACACCCATTTTGTTCCTTTTGATATAAGCTGCATGCCACCACCAATGATGATAGACCAGTAACTAATCAACAGCCCACTATGAGAAATATCAATCTTAGCAAGGCAAGCTTACCTTATAACAATAAGAAGCAAGGTACTCCATTGTACCAACATTTAAGGCCAATCATTGAGCAATGGCTCACACTATAATGAAGGCACATGGCACCTACTCTCTTGTAATGGAGGCCTGACAGTGTTCAGATTGCCAAAACACAATTTCCTCAAGCAGATGAAGCACATAACAATTGCTTAGTACTACTAATACGCATCCAAAATCTTACAAACTTCATAAATGCCCATCATGCCTTGTGCTTCCAGTGCTACCGACCAAACTCTTTAAATGGATGTCAACCATAAAAAGATGCAAAGACCATGGATGAACACGTTATGTTATGCATAAGTGGCTGCAACCTTGTGATGTTTCTCCTCGTTGCAGAATGTTTATCTCAACCTTCCAGCAATTCCTTCTCAACTATAAACCTGAGATTGATTTAGCGAGTTATCCTTCAGCAGACCAGATATGAAACAAAGGTTAGACACAAAACTCCATCAGGTTTGGATCTAGGTTTTGGTGAAACCTGGACCCAACACAACTTGATTGCACCCCTACTTGCAGTTGAAGTAAAACAGATAGACTTGGGCCACACATAACCTGATAGCACCCCTACTTGCAGTTGCAGTGAAACAGATAGACTAGTGAAGTTAGCAACAAGCAAGAAGACTAGCATGGCAAAATATCTAATGCTAACAGGACGGGGCTTTAGAGAACATTGGCAATGCTAGAACAAATAATATCTAAAAAGGCTAGAAAATTTGAATGACAGCCATGTAGGGTGTGAAGGGGATGAAACTAAAGTAATTTGGGTTTATCCACGATTCATGAATAACACCGACTATTTAACTACAGCACAACAAAAGAAAAGGAAGGAAATGAAAAAATTGGAACAAATACAACATTACCATGCCTGGATAGAAAGGGGATGAAGAAGATAATGTATAATGAGGCTCTAAAAAGTAGCTGAAAGTAAATGAAGAATGATATCGATATGATTCATGTTCAATTTAACCAAAGAAAGGGGAGTTAGCAACACAAATAATACTTGCTGCTCTCAAGAGGTGCCCAAAATAGTGAAGGGAATGTTCATGTGCACATTTTAGAGGTGACTATGGGTGTTTGATAGCTATATGAAAGAGGTTGTAAGAGTACTTCCAAGGATTAGACAAAAATGAATGTAACATAGGATGAAATTGCAAAATTCCAATTGCTAGCAGATGATCAAACTCAAATCTCCATAATGAAACACTAAAGAGACACTTTGAAAGTAAGGAGCTTTTCAATATTTTTCAATGGTGAGGTCATGGTAGCCATTGTTGGCATCAATAAAACAGGTAAGAATGATAGTGGAGCCGACTCCGGCCTCGACTTTCCATACCTCACTCTATGCCCCCACCGAGACAGCACCTCACTCTGTGCCCCACCGAGACAACAAGTATTGTCCCTATCCCTAACCCCGCAAAGAATGAAGATCCCCAACCCTGCCCCATTGCTTTGCCCTACTTTTTTTTTTTCTTTTTTTGAAATAGTCTTTAAAAATAAACTTTAACAAATCATAGATATATTTACAAATTTGATTCAACTCAAGATGTGAACTCATTAGCAAAGAATCTAAACACTTCAAGTCTTACATGAGTGAGCCTCTAAATAACCCAGAAGTATACCTTTGAAAGAAGCTGCCTCACATCTGAGTATCACCTTCGATTCTATGTCTAATGGTAATGATGAAAAAACCAATATGTCAAATCAATTGGGCTTCTTCCAATATGTTCAACATTGTTCCAGAATCTAAAGTCAAATTTTTAGACTATAACCGATTGCAAGCCGTGTATGCACAAGTGTCAACTCTCATTCTAATGTACCCACCACACCAGGTAAAAACACATGCCTTGTACAATTAATTTAAAACCAATGTTCCCTTTGTAAAAAGTGATTCAATTAATTTAAATCCCAATGTTCCCTTTGTAAAAAGTGATTCAAAGTAATCAAACAGTCACCATTCTAACCTTGCTAGGACTATTTTAAGGACCTATGGATTGGATTCTAGAATTTTGCTTCATGGGATGACACTTGAAATCCTACGAGTGAAATTCCATAAATACAATGATCCCACCAATTATTGGATACTGAAGAAAAAAACTTATCTTGCAAGTTAATGATATTGATCAACAAATCTTGAAAGATGGAGACTATATAAAATTGAGATTATATATCTTCTTTCTTCCTTTTCGAAATTCAAATAAATTTTTTTTTTTCTCCAAATCAAATCTTAGACTCAGATTATCCTTTTCTTCTACTGCTTTTGGGAGGTGGCAGTGGTGGTTGAGCTCCAACAGTAAATGAGAGGGTACTGGTGAGGCTCTGGTAGATGTAGAGATGCATGAGAGAGAGAGAGGGAGAGATGGTAGTGGTGGTGGTGCTCCAACAAAGGAAGGTTGTAGTTACTGTGATGAATCTTTAGTGGCTGCTGAGACAAGTGAGATGGTAATAGTGGAGCTCCAACGAAGAAAGGCTGAGGTTGTTGTGCTTAGTCCTGCTGACAGGAGAGAGGTGGTGGCTGTACCAGGAGTCATAGAAATCAACTATTGGAGTGACATCAAGAAGAGGCCAGCAACAGGGCAGAAGAGGTCATGCACTAGATTTCTCTCTTCTCTCTCTCGTTCTCATACCCTGGAAAGTACTGTACAAAATAAAAATGCCTAGAGTCTCTTTTTACCTGACCTACTGGATCAGGTGGATCCAGCAGGGCTCTGGACCTCCAGATTGGACGGCCAAACAACTGACCTGGTCCAGTGAACGCTGTTCATCCAAATCCTCTGCCTTCCTGCAACATTCAGAACAATCCAGATTTTTGCAAAACAAGACCACCTCTCTTCCACACATCGTAAGTGCCAACTGAGTGAGTAAAAGGAAAATCTGCAACTTACAGGAGATGCAAGTTGAGGCCAAGCTGAAACCATTGATCTGGTTTACATGTTGCATAAACTACCCCTTATGGATGAGCTTGAGTCAAATATATATGCACCGACTTCTTCTTCCTTTTTATTTCAAAGGTGAAAAGGCTGATTTCATCAAATTGTTCTTGTATTTGTCAATAAATCACATACTCCCTTCTCAAAATGTTTGGTAATTCAGCAGTTCAGATAACATGTCAAACAATTTCCATCACCCTAGAAGCAGGCAATGGAAGATGCCACCATCCTTGAAACCATGGTGGACTAGCCTTCCACCTCTTGTTAAATCTATTCAACAACAGGGTAATGCATGCAAAATTTATATAATATAGATTCCATATAAGGTCTCAGCTTATGCAATAAAATGTAAATCTATATGCTAAAATGTATGTATTAGATGAGCATGAAGGGGATCGATTTAAGTGAACTGATATTTGAAATTTACCTTGCATAGTTTGTAAGAGTGCTAGAAAATTTCAAAATGCATATTGTAGGCTACATCAAATTAAAATGTTAATTGGGCTTCATAAGTAAAGAAAGAAAAAAAAATAAATGATAAGGCACTTATGCAAATAAGAATTCAGATATGTTGATAAGCAAAAGGGTGGCCCAGTGCATAAGAGTTCCGCCGCTGCAAGGTTTGAGGAAGGTCAAACATCCATAACTCTTAACATTGCATCCAGAGAGGCTATCTCTATGTTTTGAACTAGTGAAACCCACGTTGCAATGGTGCAACCTCACCATTCCACCAAGGCTCACCTTGATAGTAAGAAGAATATTAAAAATTAAATCTACCTTCATACTCAAGTTTTGAAAACCATGGTACAGATGCATATCAGTCATCAGTCAGTATGTTATTCTCCAGGGTACAGCCTATACCTACACACAGTTCAGCCAGACAGAAGGCATCCTGCATCAAGAGGGTTCCAATATGGACAATACGTACCAGTCCTGTATCCTGATACTTGAATACTTGCTTGATACTACTGAGTGATTCTGTTTCTTCTGAAAAGATAAGAATGCAAAGATGCAAGTGGTACAGCACCATAAATATCATCTGCTTCCCAAATTCTTCAACACTAGTATACAGAAATCACAGAGAGCAAATATCTCAAGGGTTCAGGCACAAGATCAAATACCTTTTGCACACGATCAAGCAGATGAGTAAGATTGTTTTTTTAAACTCCGCACATCCTCTAGGTTCTTGGTGCTAACTTTCAGGGCTAGTTCATCCAGAACAGGATAAGCAACTCTCTCAAGATCAGCAACATTAGAGTCCAAATATGAACAGACTACTTCCAGAGCAATCTCCAATACTTGAAACTCAAATGGAAGCTCAAACTCACTTTCAGCTGCCTCATTAATATGCAACCATTGTCCACCAGTTGAACACATTTCTTTAGTTTGTTTGACTGCATGGCCAGGCTCATGAATCCTAATGGGACTCTTTAGAGGGAGTTGCTGCCTCAATTGATCCACAAAAGGAAGAGCTTCCTGAGACAAAGGATCCAGCAGCAGGACTTCTTCAGCAGTCACTATAGCCTTAATAAATTCTAGGTTGACAACGACGAAGATGAATAACCAAACAGGAGAATTTCACTTGACTTATAACAGTAGGAAGCAAAACTATATACTGCATTTAATGATAACTTCAAGAAGGGTTCTAAATATCAGAGTATGAAAATGTTACCAACTGATCAAAGAAAGAATCTTCAATGATCATGGTTAAGATGCTGAAAATTTCATAAGTAATGTAATGCATGATCATCAAAAGAGTCTCTTCAATTATTTAAATGCCATATCTCCATTTGCACTGAACAAAAAAAATAAAAAAAAAGAGGAAGCAGTCAGGGAGGGGAAGAGAAGGCTCACCGAGGATGAGGTCGCGGGCGGGGATGTCAGTGCGCTTGATGATAGCGTTCTTGTCGCACTCCAGGATCTGCGACTGCCCCGTCCGGTCGAACCCATCCAGAGCCTGGCCCCTGGCTTCTTCTCGGCACTCTTGCGCCTTCCTCCGCGGCCAAACTGCCGCCGTTTTGGTTCATGAGGTCGTTCGCGGCGGCGGGGGTTGAGGATGGCGGCATCCTCCGGAGCTCGATCTGATAGACCGGTCGGGTCCGCCTGGAGATGGGCTTGTTCCTGGATCGCTTCCTCATTGTCGACTCCTCTCGCCGCCAACGAAACCTCTAGCGTTTGGTCTGCGTCTTCCGCGAGGAAGACGGAGGAGAAGTAAAATAAACTTCTCCTCTTCATAAAATTCCATGCGGTCGGTATATTTTTCGCTGAATCGCAGGGGGCGTGACGTACGGAGGGATGTCGGTTCAGTTGGGATGCGGAGATTGGAACCTTGCGGGAAATAGATTTGAATCAGGAGAAAGGTACTCGGACGACTATGATTTTACTTGGACGGTTATGATTTTAGTAGGATGAATAATACTAACGTGGCGCACCATGAGAACATTAGAAGGTAAGTTATGCTTATGCATGCATGTATATAGATCATACATAGTTAATTATGTATGTACATACATATGTAAGTATTTATGGATGGGTGGATGCATGCATGCATGCATTCGATAATTTAGCCTAGCATGAGTTTGGTGTCTGGATCAATCTGGAAGACTCCATGGGCCAAGGTCCAGGAATGTCAACCAAGCAAGCCAGGAGCTAATATCCTGATCGTTTGATCGGGCCAATTAGAAAATATTGATGGATGATGTTGTCAGTTCAAATATGAATTTCGATTTTTGTGAACAAGCTCATTTGAAATTCAAATTTGAATTTCACCATTTACATATTTCATCCTATTAGATTACAAATATAAATTATTACTGAAGTATTGCAAACCATAAGACACTTGAAAACTTAATCATTTTTAATATCATTTAACATAAAAGGATATAGAGACCACAAGAATAGTTTGGTGTTTACTTCAACAAAATGAAGTGCAAAGCATGACATTTGAGGGGCTTTTTATTATTATTATTTTTTGGATAAACAACACTGAATCATTCCTTTACAAACTAAGTTTATCTGGCATCAACATCTACAATAGAGCACAAGTTTATAGAAAAACTATTAAACCAGTAGACATCTGATATTAAGGATGTACCATAATTGGTTGATTATGTTAAGTATGCAGCATATGCGCACCGAAAATAAGAGATAGAAGGTATGCGGCTATGAATGTCCCTCAATTTTGTATGGAGACTTCCTGAAGTGTTATTAATCCATGCCACCACTAAGTCACTCTTCAATATAATATCATCTATAGAGCGTTCCCTATTCTCAAATAGAAAGGTTAATCCAAACATCAAACTATACCATATTATTGTAACTTCATTAGAAGGAACTAAAGCTATTGAAAGTGGAATAGCTATGGCAAGTAGAGGGTGTTCTAAGCAGTCTCAAATAATCAAGCCAACTCTAACCATAAAGGTGTGAGTCGAATCATCAAAATAAATCTTAAGGAAGCCTAATGGAAGGGGTATTTAAGAAATAAGTTATTAGAGATAGGGTTTGGGATGCCCAAGACCATCATTACTCAGATGCCAAGAGGCTTCTTAGGAGAAATCTTGATAGTATGCATATGCTCCTTAGATAAATGATAAGCCTATTTAGATATATGAGTTGAAAGAAGCTGCACATTTCTGAATAAGTCATAATTTCTTTCTTCCTATATTAGTTAAAAGAAGCTGCACATTTCTGAATAAGTCATAATTTCTTTCTTCCTATATTAACTGCAGTATATAAATTAAGAAGGATTGTAGAAACAGCTAGAAGGTTGAACCTATAGTTTGAAGAAGCATAATATAGATCTAGCTCGAACCTAGAGTTTGAAGAAGCATAATATAGACTTGTTGCATAGACCTAACATGATGCAATGTTGAAAGGTTATCCTAGATCACCTGTGATAGAGGACATTCAAAAAATATGTGATTAAGATTTTCATACTCAGCATCATCATTACATCTGTGATAATTAGGATTGAGTGAGCTTAATAACGATGTGGGTAGGGCACCATTAAAAAGCTTTCATAAAAAGAAAATGACTCTATTATGAGCAAAAAGTTTTTCATAATTTAGCAAATACAGCATTTGATTCTTTCTCTTCATTGTTAGAGAAAGAATGATAGATCTATTCCATCTTAACCTGTTAACCAAAGTTAGATCCCCAACAAAGTATATCAGATTGTTTAACCCCTATTGCTTGTGTAGCACAAATCTCATGAACCAAAAAAAATGCATGTACTTATGTACATGAATCAAATGAATAACAAACTATAATTTAGGCTAGCTGTAAATTATATTAGTTGGTAGATATATGTACATAAAATTAAAAGTCATGTAATAATATAAAAGTTATAAAGTTTTATTATTTTTGAATTAATTGATGGGATATTACATAAATGATCCAAGTTATTAGATATGATCAACTATCTTTAAATTATTTATATATAGAAAAAAAGATATAATTTACAGACTTTTAGTTTATGATATGATAGGTCAAAAAATATATATTATTTCATATTATTAAGACTATTCAATTTTTAATCATTTAATGCATATATACATTATGAATCTTTGAATCATATTTTTAATGTATAAGCAATTGGAAAAGAAGAAGAAGAATAAGGAGGTGTAACTTGAACAAGAAATATAAGAGTGTATATTACAAGGGGAGGCTACGATGCCTTTTGTTTATTTTAAATTTTAGAAACCAAGTTAGATATGAGCCATTGGCTTTATTGGTTAGACCAGTTGTAATCCTTTTAACCCTTAAGTTTTTAAAATTTTTGGCATCAACAATTAAATTTTACAAAAGTAGTGGTAGACCACAAATGGCATGGAAGACGATGGTAGTAGGTGAACAATTAAAGGAAGAAAGAACGAATGGAGAAAGTATGCATGTACAATGGATTCAAATGAATTCAAATCTAATTTTGGATCTGCCCTTTTTTTTTTTTTTTTTAACCCTCAAGATCGTAACATCTATCGTAGCAGCCATTATCTCAATGCACCACATTCAGAGCTTAACCGATGCTATCAGATTATGTTTGATCCCATCATCATCATCCAGATAAAATGTCATAGTTCCCATTTTATTTTTTTATTTCATGTCAGGGAGCATGGTAGAATTTGTCCTGTTACACATCATGGTTAACAGGATTGAGCCTAAACTCTAATTCATCAAAGCCCAACTTGTAGCTTGGCCCATATTGGTTTTTGATTCTTAAACGCGTTAATGATCATCACTCAATTTGCTCAGGACAAGATAGTCATGAAGTTGATAATTGGTGATGTTTCGGTGCTGTTAATCAGGCTTATCCTGAGCTAATCACTGGCTTTCATCTTCTCCCGGTGACCGGAGGGGTGATCAATCGCAGGGGATTTATAATTTTCTTTTCCCCATCCAGGGAAAGACAGGCGTCAGCCTTCACCGGTAGCGCGGGCCGCGCGGTACGATCGAATCATTCCGACGGAGATGCCGCTCCGGTGGAGACCACGCCGCATTGGTTCGCATCCCGTTCGCGATGCCTTCGCTGCTTTAGACTTTTTGATCGCAAGGGAGGGGAGTTTTAAAGCACCCCGTGGACAAGCGCGACCCGACACGGAAACCCCACCCATTTATCAATGCGTAAAGTCTGCCGACAATTAGATATCAGCACCGGGCTCAACTTCAGCTAATGCAACGAAAACGACAGAAGGTAGGAAAAAAGGCGATATTATTTGCTCGGACTTAGAGAACGAAAGATTTAATTTTTAAGCTAACATATCAATTTGAATTTAAAATATCAATCAGCACGGACATTATGTAACGTTTATTCTTTCTCTCATATAACCATAAATTAAATAAAATAAAAGTCAAAAAATGGCTATTACTCAAACTCACATCATCACAAGAAAAAATAAAGTAACAATGTTAAAATCTACTGCATTAAGCCGTATTATATCATCTCGATATGATATCAGCATGCTATTAAATTCTAATTCGATATAAAGCGAAACGATTCGGCTTAACTAAAAATACAAAACCATTCGGTACCTTATCATCTAGCAGTAAGCAATATTATAATCCTGAAAACAACTACTTTATATAATTGATAAAAAATAGCTGCTTCTAGGTATGCAAATCAAAGTATGATTAAGAGTAAAAAAAATAATCTATTTTGACATGAGTGCACATTGTACTATATCAATTTATATTATACCATAGTATAATTCTTAATAGAATGGAACTTAGATGTAGTGTATTGGATGCTCGCATTGCGGTTATGTTTCTATTTTTTTTTAATTTTTATTAATAATTATCGTATAGAATTTCAATAAAGACTAATATGACTCGTAAATAATAATAATAATAATAATAATAATAATAATAATAATAATAATAATAAAAAGATAGAAAGAGTTGTTGTGTAAGTAACGAGTGCATTGTATCTAAATTTTATTTTTTTAATATTAATTTTTAGCGTAGATCTAACCAAGCTTTGGGATGGTTTTTTTTTATTATTATATTTTTTTAGTAATAAATTTTGAATTAAAAGAAAAAGAAAAAGAAAAGCATGCATTTGATGGACGGCCGAAGTTTGGGACGACTGAGGGGGGCCATCGCATCCAGACCATAACGGCAAGGAAGGCAGAGCAAGTAAGTCTCATTTACTGCACTGGCAGTAGCGTGGTGGTACGTACCATGAATTGCAGCGAAATAATCCCACGCTTCGCTTTGCTCGGCGCGTAAAGTGACGCGACGGGAGGAGTGATCTGAGTAACGTACGATTTCACGTGCCTCTACCAGCACGACCGAGAGCGACCGGCGAGGCGATGAGAGCCCCTTCTCGGATGCTGCCACGCTTTGGGCGGTCGAACCACGGGTGGCCTCGCCGTCCGGGTGGCCCCACTCCCTCGCTTAATAACCAAAGGAAAGCTACCCACCTAATCCTAATCAAGCTCTCTTTTTTTAATTCAAGTGTAGTACTTTAGAATATCTAAAGGCTAATTAAGGTTTATCGAAGAGAGAGAGACTCAAAACGAGCACCAAAACTCAATGATGCGAATATGTATATATATATATAATGGCATGATGCGGCGCGGCTGTTAGGGTTTGGTTTGGAGCCCGCACAGAAAATACCCTCCTAAGTTTAGAGATTTGTTGTTTTTTTATTGCAAGAAGCGGAGGTGTGATATATTAATCTACTGTCAAGTTCTAAAGGCTAATCTCAATGTGATTTGCAAGTTATTATACTTCTCATGTAAACTTTATATAACTTGAGGTGGCTCGCGTAACTTTCAAGGAATGCCAATCAGCAGTTTTTTTTTTTTTTTTAAAGAAAAAGTAACTATAAAATATGATTCATAAAAAATAGATGGAGGCTTATTTTTCATAAAATTTATTTTTAATATTCTGTATCATATAAATTTTAGTAAAATAAATTTAAGACAATAATCAAATAATTATTTATCTAAACTTATTTTACTAAAAACTGATTAGCAAACAGTCTCTTAGTGAATTTTGAATTTGACCGAGATTAAACTTAAGTGGATGTTTTTGGGGTATATTAGTTCTGTGCCCGTTTTGTTATCAAAATACCACTAAGGGGCACTACGGTGGCGAAACTAAAACTAGGGAAATTCTAGGTGAATTTTATTCAGCTAATATTGGGGATTTTGTTTTGTAAAAGTTTTGATCTTATCCAGCCTCAACAAGTCGACCACGTGGCTAACATCATGTGGTTCGCGTTTTAGGAGACTTTTAAAAACCATGTACGGTTAAAAAGAGGTTTGGAAAAGAGGAGGAAAAAATTTAAAGGGTTTGCCGGCAAAGAAAGCCTAAAAGCGTGAGAAAATTAAGTACAAGCGACAAAATGATTATTTCAATAAGAGGTGATTTGTTTTCAACTTATTCTCCATGACGTAACCTTGGGTAAATATATTATTCAGTGGCAATTTCTTGTGACATGCTTAATTACTTCCCAGAGTTATTTTCCTTTCATATTCGTTTCTTCCAAAAAGAATTACGATATATACCATGGCTTTCAGTTACTCTACATGCCTTTCACTGCCTTGAATGCATTATAGGATATAATGACAAACCTTGTGGTTAACTCTTATCGGTAGAATGATTTCTATCAGCCTATGTCCCCATCTTGGACATAGATATCGATCACTGCTTTCAGCATTTGTCTTTTGCAATGATCGTGGACTCTCTGTAGCAATATATATATATATATATATATAATGAAAAGATGGCCCTTATCTTTCATCGATGGCATTTGTTTTCATACGTCAAATGCCTTGACAATGGCACCTACAAGTGGCGTCCCTGCGTTCAATAAATTGAACTAACTTGCGCATTAAGAATAACAGACAAAGAAAACAAGATTTCGAGTCTTCTAGTTGATGAGGTTAATTTCAGCTCAAAGTGAAAGTGATGGCGACTCTAGGATGGAATACATACCATGGACAATAGTAAAGTTACTGCCTTCCTAAGTAAAGCTTTTGTTATTATTTTTAATAACCAGGCTGTGATGTCATCCAAGAGGGTAATTTTTTGCTCCTAGATCCGTAGTATGCTTACTATGGATAATAGTAAAGGTGACGATAATAATAATAGGCGGTAGCACTGTAGATTAGTGGTAGAAATAATTTATGATATACTTTATGTGCATGCATGCTTGTAATATAAAATTAATTAAAAGATATGCATGAAGGTGTAAGAGAGATCACAGGGCCTTTATCAAGAGGGACCATCGCAACAACTTAGATCAGCATGATACACAAAGCAAAAGAGCACACCACCTCCATCCCACATGGACGGAAATGGACGCGAATTCTACTGAGAAGCTTCGAATCAACGGATACGGGGAGGAAGGGGCCAAGGCAAATAAAGAAGGTACATCAAGAGATCACAAAATAAGGAAAAAGAAAACAAGAGCCCGGCAAAGCCCTTTGTAGGCCAAGAAGAAGAAGAAGAAGAAGAAGTGACAACGTGAGAAGCAGCAACGGTTCTTTCTCAGTAGTCGGTGGTGGGGAGCGGCTCGTGGGTGTTGGAGATGAATAATATCTCGTAGACGAGCCCGGCGATGCCGCCGCCGATGAGCGGACCGGCCCAGTAGACCCAGTGGTTGCTCCAGGACCAGCTCACCAGCGCCGGCCCAAAGGACACGGCCGGGTTCATCGACGCACCGTCGAAGGCCCCGCCGGCGAGGATGTTGGCTCCCACGATGAAACCGATCGCTATCGGTGCAATCGTCCCGAGGCTGCCCTTCTTGGGGTCCACGGCGGTGGCGTAGACGGTGTAGACGAGGCCGAAGGTCATTACGATCTCGAGGACGAGCGCCTCCCAGACGCTGACGCCGCTGAGGCCGAAGGTGCCGGTGGCGAGGCCGCCGGTGGAGAAGCGGAGGAGGAGGCAGGCGGCAGTCGAGCCGAGGAGCTGCGCGAACCAGTACAGAATTCCTCTGAGGAGAGTGATGTTGCCGCCGACGAAGGCGCCGAAGGTCACCGCTGGGTTGACGTGCCCGCCGGAGATGTTGGCGGCCACCGACACCGCCACGAACAGTCCGAAGGCGTGCGCCAGCGACGCTGCCACCAGCCCTGCCGGCGTTGTCGATCCGCCTCCGGTCAGCTTGTCTGTCCACGTCGACCAAAAAAAAAAAAAATCAAATGATCAATTCGATTTTAAAAAGTAAAAGAAGAGTAAATGGAAAAAAAAAAAAAAAAAGGACGAGGAGGAATATCGTACCGAAAGCCATGCCGGAGCCCTGGCCGGCGAAGACGAAGATGAGAGTGGAGATGAACTCAGCGAGGGCGGCCTTGAGGACGCTTGGGTGAGTCGCCTCCTCCCGAGTCCCGATCGCTATCCGAGAGATCGGCATCTTTCTTCCCTCCTCTCTCTCTCTCTCTCTTTCAACTACTCGTTCGCTATTAGTTCTCTCTGTGATTAGAGAGAAATAAAAGAGGCGTCGATTTATATAGTGAGGAGGAGGGACGGGGGAGACAGGGAGCACCCGGTTAGCCGGTGGGCAAGTGGTGATTAGAAGGAAAAGAATGATATATATATATATATATATATTTTCCCCGGAAAACAAATAAAACGCTGAGAGGTTGGGGGGGACTTCCGATTTTTGTATTCGGTACAGCTCAGCATCGTCCGCCCGAGCGCTGTAGTCGCGCCACGTGTGATAGCGTGATTGGGACACGATTCGCGGGCTGTGGATTACACTTGTCACGACGTGACCGGGTACAGATCGATTTTATTGGGATGGGATCTTATGTTTGATTAATTACAGCGATCATTCGTTTATTTGATTTGTTGAGCTTAAAGCCATGGAGGCTAGTGGGGCCTACTCGGCTTTTGCTTCATGGAGGTTGACACGTCAGCAGAGTAGGGTAGTTGCTGTTTGCGATGAATCAGCTGGGTGGGACTGGTACTGTTTGACCTTTAGGATAATATCAACTCTCTTTCTCGAAGGCTCGATGAATGATTAAACTAAAATTTGAAAAATTTCTCAGCCCAAAGTTGTAGTTTTAATATATTCAGTAATCAACCATATCCACATCTTGGCTGCATAATTTATTCCTTGCTCTTCTTAACCCTGCAATAAATAGCTTTTTATTTCTTCTCGTTAGCCTGCACGCATCCAGCAGAAGTGTTATGATACACGCGGAGCGACTAAAATATGTCAGTGGGTTTGTTGATTGATCTTGTAGATATGTTACAAGAGCATCTATCTTAAAATCCAAATGGTATCCACCGGACATCACAGTAATTCTCTTCACAAAATAAAAAAAAAACACAAGCTCAAGCGCATGTGACCTTCAAACTTTCATTCAAAATTTATTTTAATCCTTAAATTTTTAATAATAACAACTTAATTCTTATATTTTAAAATTATTATATTTTTAATATTTTATTTTATAAAGCCTGTTAAAATTAATTAAAATAACTGATATGTTACCATATGAATAATTAAAATATTCACATTAAAATGCTATATTAGCTATTCCGTTAACTGATCATATGACAAAATGAAATGCAACATGGATCAAATTATAAAAAAGCAACTAAAAGTTTTAGAAACAAAAGTATATTTTAGCTAAAAATAATTCTTATCATATATAAATAGATAGGTAGATAAATGAATACAAATTGATCTTAATGTACTTTGAAGTCACATTAATGCACATCTTATATAGCCATCCATTCTAAATAATCACTTGGTCATAAATTATATCAACTAGATGATTGCAATAGTTGTGATCCTGGCAATTCCGAGTTTTTGACCACGAACACCTCATCCAATGAAGCTTCAAGAGAACAAGACAACTAGACCAGGAACATATCTAGTTTTTGCGGCATTTTGCGTCTTCGGTGTTAGAGCTTTATGAATTTAAATGCCATCGCCAGTTAGACGGATACACTGAAGATATCCATATCCTCTGCTCATATTATTCCATCAAACAAAGGGAAAAGGACAAGATAGCACGCTGGTTTCCACAAGCGAAGCTGTAGGATTGAGGCCTTTGAGGATAACAAATCATTAGACAAATAAACCACTCCCTCCCAAGCCTACCAACTGTTTGATATATTTAATTTATTGGTGTCATGGGACAGGGGGAGCCCTGTCCGTGGAGAGAATCATGCGTCCCGTTAGAGGATGGTTCCAGGCATGTGCCAAGGCACATGTCCTCTTGGGGTATGGGCCATCACTGAATCCCCTCAGAATATGGTTCTTGGCAGTACATCCATTATTCATTGCGTGGTAGAAACATTGAATGCCAACTAAGCCTAACATCCACAGGTGAGAGATAAGAAACATGGGACCAACCTCAACCTCCTCCACTTTTTTTTTTTTTTTTAACTGGAGGAGCCGCATCACGGGGGCCTACGAAGGAAGAGGTCAAAAAAAAAAAAAAAAAAAAAAAAAAAAAAGCTCTTAGCGTGGAAAAGGTGGGCTCTTTTCAGCCCCCGTTCAGTAAAGTTGTTGGCCCTGGCGTCAAAGAATTCAGAGATGAAGTGGATCCAAGGGAATGGAAGTCTAAGAAAACGGGATACCGTGCAATATTTGCTGATATTGACTCTTGCGTCGTTCAATCGACCATGAGTAGGACTGGAGGCTGTGTGGATTTGGTGAATCAACCAGTGGATGAGCAGACCCCCGGCTTGAATTCTTCCATCATTATCATGCTTGAGACCTTTGCAAATGAGTGATGGACACCCTTTTAGGTTCCAAGAGACCTTCAAGAATGCCACGACAAGAGGTACATCTCTGTGGTGGTAAAACATTATTCCCTTGATTTTTCTCGCTCGAACGGCGCCTCACCGCCCAGCCGTCATGTTTACATCAACATGTTTTGCATGCACGTTGTGATGGATAGCAATGAATATATGGATACGGATGTCTGAGGATCCATGTACTTTGAGGGTAGGCTGCCCATAAAAATTCTTTAGAGGCTTTAAACTTTTTATGAAAATTTTAAGAGATTATGAAGCAATTACTCTCATTTAAGGGTAGTGGTAAAATTAAGCGACCAACCTCTGTAGGAAATCAAGAGTAGAGTTAGAAGTAGGCTGAATTGGGTTAAGCCACGTCCTAATCCGAGCTCGATCTGAAACTTTTTTCGGACTTCAAGATAGGCTCAAGTTTCAAAATATTTTTTCAGAAATTAGGCTTGAGCCTTGTCCAAACCAAGCTTAGGCCTGGCTTGAAATCCAATCGGATTGACCCACAATTATTTGAGCCAAAAATTAAAACGATGGAGCCAATTTTTAGTTTTTAATTGTTTGTACAAAAATAAATAATATTTAAAATAAGAGGTTTGCCACGGTACTTTTTTATTATTTTTAAAATCATCTTCATCGTTCGTTAGAATAGGACTGTTTATGATATTTTGCTTGATAAACTGATTGTTCCTAATAAATTTTTATTTTTGATAAACTCTTGATTTCTTTTTTTTTTTTTTTGGACTTTTTTTAAATTAATCATCCTTCTCATCTTCCCCAATCTCCTCTCAGGCTTTTTTTCTCTGTGCGTCAACACCATAAAAAGGAAAGGGATAGAACATTTAGGCAATCAGCTTGGATAGAGTCCTCCTTATTCTTCTCCAGTGAGAGTCATGCCACCTCATTGACGGAGTCTTATGGGACCTGATTCATATATTGAATTAATCCATCTCTCTCATCCCCTGTACTCCCCAAGTCATGTTATGTAACAAAATCATTAGCTTTATTTTATTTACGCACATCATCCATACAGAGCATTAATCAATTGATTATTCTTTCACTAAATCTGATGCATTAAAAAAATCAAACATTGAGAAAAATTATAAAAAAATAAATAAGTTGTTGGGAGTACCATAGAAAAAGTCTTAAAATAATTATATCTAATCACCTTAGAAAATTTACTATGACATAAAGAGTTATTTGTCTTAGAGAGTTATTCTCATACAATTAATAAAAAATTTAATATAAAATTTAAAAAATTATATTTTAAAGTTTTAAGATTATATTTAGGTCGAATTTGTACCTAACTAAAGGCTAATGCTTCAGGTTTTCTTGAAGCTCAGGTTTAAGCCGAGCTCGGATCAAACCAAGTGGTGGCCCAAATTTGATCTAAAATTTTTTAGGGCTCTAATGTTACGCCCAAATACGGCCCAAATTAGTTCGTACTTAGCCTATAGCTTAGCCTGAAGTCTAACGGGTGCAAGCCCACTTTCAACCATAATCAAGAGAAAGATAATTGCATGGTGCTGACTAAGTCGTCTTCACAACATTAACGGTATCATTATAGACTACATTTGATGGTGAGAGTCTATTATATTAAAAGCTGTAATTGCTCCAAAGGATTACCATCCTGGATCTCTTTCATTGCTGCCATTTTATTCTTCATTTCTTTAGCAATAAATTAACTAAAGATTTTAAAATTTATTTATTTATTAATGGAAAGCAAGGAGAACCATATGGTAGGTAATTTAAAATTAATTTCCTCAAATTTGAACGAGACAAGCTGAGGTGACTACTAGGCTGGTCATGGTCAGTTTATTGTGGTGATCAAGAATTTGAGACAAGATGAACATAACCCAAGTTTGACAGTGCCCACATATCCAAGTTTAGTTTGCTTGTGATCCTAATGGAACTTGAAAGAGCTTCTTACCCAGCCGAATCGGACTGTTATAAACTCTTGAAAGCATAAGAAGTGAAGCACAACTAATTTAAGAGTTCAGATTTAAAAATGGCCGAGCCAACATTGTTTCAAATGACTTTGATTCTAAATTGTTTAAGAACAAGTCCATCTTTTTCAGTCCTATTTAAATTTGCAGAAACCATTTCTAGGAGGTGAGGTGTTGTGATTGTTGTCGCAATTGCCTAGTTCTAGAACATGAATCTTAAAATTATAAAATTTTCAATGTTAGAAAGACAATTACCAATCCTATCTGTGGCATTCAATGATTCAAATTAAGAAACAATCATTCATATAGGTACATATTTTTATTTGTCTTATATTCTTCTTAGAGGGATTGATACAAATCCACAAGAGAAAAGTCACGCTTAAACCAAGAACTTTCCAAGCCCTCGGTTGCCTTCATCTGTAAAAATTCAGAAGGGTGGAACTGATTATCCTGGACATAACCATAAAGCCATGGAATGTGATGGCACTCAAATACATGACAATGGGTTGACATAATTTTTTTGTTTTTCAATCGTTTAATGCATGGCATGTTTATAAGATATTATTTTAATGCCTGACAATATTATTAGATAGGCTCAAATATACTTTTGTATCCAAACTTTCATTCGAAATTTATTTTACTTCTTGAACTTTCAATTACTACGGTTTAATTTCGCATATTTTAAGAATATTACAACTTTAGCATTTTGTTATAAAAGAACAGTTAAATTGATGGAATAATTGATGCATCATTGTAATATCTCAAAAATAATTTCACATCGGATGAAAAAAAAGAAGTTTAAAGTGCTTCTAACTCAAATTTATTTGCTACCAATTAACTTTTATTTAAGTTTTTAGGACCACATGATTTTGTTCCGCTAATAGGTTAATTAGATAGTAAGTAGGCTTGAAGAATTACAAATAGTATCAAAGCCAATTCAAATGTATAAAAGTTGGTAAGCTAAAAATAATGCCATATAAGATAGAAAAAAAAATAAATAAAAAAAAAGCTTATAACTCAATTTTACCTATTTTTAATTAACTTTCGTTCAAATTTTTAGAGCTATATAATTTTGATTAAAATATTATAATCATGTATTTTTGGCACATACATATGGGCTAATTAGTATAGGAAACTTAACTGTAATAGATGAATGTTTGAGGGATTTTTTTTATTTTTTTTTATTTGGGGGGGGGGGGGGGTGGGGCCTGTTAGATGTTTGGATTCCATCGGTGATGAGGAAGGAGCATCCTCTGTGGGCACAAAACGGGATCGCCAGTGGTCGATCGTAAATAATTGGAGGGCGGATGCTTGCATGTGACGGGGCAAAAGGTCGGGCATCCAGGGGCCGTCCGGCCAACCATCACCTTTATCCACAAGTCGGACGCACGAACCCAGGTCTTCACATGTCTTGTCGAGGATGGACCCACCGACAATGTAAGCGCGAGGCTGGCGCCGTGGTTGGTCGACCGGAGTGGTCCCCTTTCGGGTCTAATTACAGTGGGTCCACCATGATGCATGTTTGAGACCGGGGACCATAGAATCATTGATGATATAGGTTGCAACAGACGCTACCGGAAACCGGACCCGGACTTAAAAAACGGGATGGACGCGGGGGGCGGAGGGCCTCCTATTGGCTGATGAAATAGGACCCATCGTCGTACCCAAGGCCAAATTCAATAATGGAGTCCAACGCGCATGATGTCGACGATGTGGCATGTGGGTCCCACTATTTGTGAACCCATCGAGGTCCGTGGTGCCAGCTCTTAGCGTACAGCTTTAAGTGGCTGTTTGTTGTTTAAAATTCAAATTGCGTCAAAGTCTTCGTATCGTCGTTCTTTTAAATTGATATGAAAGATGCAAGGAAAATATCATGCAAAAAGATGGCGAAATTTTTGAAAAATTATAATAGCAAGATAGCTACTAATATTGTTATGTAAGGAGTAGGTCATGGCGTGTGCGAGCAGAAGTGTAGAAGGTTGCCATTGTATAATAAGAAATAATACTTGGCAAGTAAAATCTTGCCAATGGTGTAGCTTTACCCTCTCCCTCTTCTTCTTTTCTCTCTCTCTCTCTCTCTCTCTAAGAAAAGAAAGAAGGATTAGCTTCTTAAAAAAAAATCCCTAAGCATCAACTCGAGCTAATTGAATAAAATATACTGATAGGTCTAAATCTTAACTTTGACTTAATTTGTTAAAAAAATTTGTTACTTAATTTACTTTTTTTGTAAATACGAAAACAGTCTACCCTCAAAGCTAAGGCAATAAAATAAAGCAGATTTGTAAGGTATTGATGCTTGTAGTGAGTTTTTTTCTGAAGTCAAGAGATCACCATTGCTAATAACCTCAACCTACTTCTAGAACTATTGTTCACCAAAGAGGTCATGATCGAGCCCTTGTCCCTTAAGTTTAGAATGCTTCAGTTAAAGCCTTATGATCAAACCTCAAGTCTCATCAATTATCTAGAGAGCTTCAAATCTCTCATGATGTTGCATGGCACATCAGATGCCATCATGTGCCCAATATTTTTTTGCAACTCCGACAAAAGCTACTCGAATATGATATTCAAGCTTGAGACCTGCCTCCATCAATTCTTTCAAATAGCTGAGCCAATAGTTTATCAACTACTTCATTAGCAACTGAAAGCATAAGAAGACCTTTGCTAGTTTGATGTCTGTTAAGTAGAAAAAAGATGAATTGTTGAGGGACTATATCAAGCGGTTCAATTTAGAAGCCCTAGAAGTCTGAGATTTGGATTCCTTAATAGCTATCGTAGCCTTAATGGGTGGTTTAAGGAACTTTAGATTCAGCTTTCCTTATCAAAGTGCCCTTCAAAAGATTTTACTGATCTATTAGCCAACGTAGAAAAGTATGTCAATGCAAAAGAGGTGCTCACTGCTCAAATGAAGGAAGGATAGACTAGAAAGTAGCATTAAAAGAAGAACGATTAGAGGCTCAAAGAATCTTAGAAAAAGTTTTATGGAGCTCAAGAGACCCCACATTAACCTAAGACTTATCGAATGTTTGAAAGGCACACTCTCATGAATACACCTTAGACCTAAATTTTGATGCAGATTTGCCATAAGGATTGCATGGGTTAGCCTCTAAAGATGAGGACCAAGCTAACAAAGAGAGATTAAAGCAAATATTACCGATTCCACAAAGTTCATGGACATAATATCGAGAAATGCCAACATTGGAAAGATGAGATCAAGAAACTTATTTGAAGGAGATATTTCGGGCACTATGTCTAGGGCCACTAGCAACTTGAGCAGGGTGGTTAGGAGAAGTTTATATTTAAAGAAAAGCCTAACAACTGATCTACTACTTGAGCCATTGTGGTGATCCATGACGATCTGACAGTTGGTGGAGAAAGTTTTTCAGCTTGGAAGGCTTATGTATATAGATAAAAGTTGAGGAGCCTTCTCCTAAGAAAACTAAGGTTGAAGCTTAGCAAGTATCATTTTCTTCGATAAAGACCTAAAGGGAGTGCGAATTCTTAATTATGATACTTTAGTTGTTTCAGTGACTATAACTAACTATTAGGTGAAGAGAATCTTAATAGTTAACTGTAATAGATAATGGTAACTTACTGGATATTCTTTTCTATGATGCATTCTAAAGGATGGGCATCAGCGCTGATCGATTGAAATTGACAAAAGCCCCATTTATTGGCTTTATTGGAGAGCCCCCTGAGCTGAAGGAGTGATCACCTTGTTGGTGAATTTAGGAGAGGGATCTTGCTGTAAGACAATAATAGTAGATCTTTGGGTCATTAAGTTATTTTCTGCCTACAATGTAATTCTTCGTTGACCAAGCTTGAATGGTTGAAATTTTTCACCAACCAAGGTGTAGGGGAACTTAAACAAAATCAAGTAGTAGTATAACAGTGTTATATGGCAACTTTGAAGAAAAATACTAAATCGGTTGAGACATTGCCGATTGAGAATCTTGACTTCAAGGATGAGTAGAAAAGATCAATTAGGTAGAATCTAAGCACAGAAGAAGCCGAATAATGCAAATTCTATGGAATAGAGCAAATGAGCTCCTCTCTCCCTCCTTATATGAACTAAGAGGGGAGGGAGAGCATGGGAAGCAAGCTATTTTTGCCTTTTCAAGGATCATAAATATAGTGCTAGATGTGAAGAGTTGCCATGTGGCATCCTTCTAAAGGTCAAGCTAATGGTAACGCAATAGAAAGCTTTTGTATTAAAGTGTACAACAACTCTCGCAGTGGCACATTATAGAGTAGCACAATACGTAGTTTATTTCAAGGTGTGCATTATAGTTTCCATCCTCACAACGAAATTGTTGACAATGTACCACTTTAGGATTGACAAAATTTTAAGACTAACATTCATAAGTCATTGAGTTTGATCCAAACTTACTTGCACCTGATGCAAACTAATTGCTATAGTCAAGCAAAAGGAAATCAAAAATAAGCTAACTATATTTTAATTGAGTTACTTTTGTGACTTAAGTATGGATTTAAGCTTAAACCTTGAAAATAAGAGACAAATGACATGATAGGAGTTGACCTAGCAAGTTGATGCGGTATGAGTTAAGTTGTTAGGCCGACTTGGCCGCTATGTTTAGTGAACGATCAAAAGGTCGCATGATGTGGCCGACTAGATCGATCTATGCATTTTTTCAAAGAAGGAAGTTCTGATCGAGATAAACTTCCATCAATACTATTGACTAATTTAAAGAATGTTTTACTAAAGGTACAAATCAATTTGAGTAGAAATATGCTGTCCTATTTAGAAGGGACTTTGTAGTCCATTTCTCTGGAAACTCTATTAAAGGTGCCACCCTACTCGAAGATGTAAACTTATCTGAGCCATTCACTAATAAATAGCTTAATTCAAGAAGAATACTTCCAAATGCCTATAAAAGCATTCGAACCTTTCAAGTAAATGAGTTTAGCTCTAATGTTAAGCTCTTATATTTAGAGTGCCGACCTAAGGAGCTCTAGGCCTTTCTCTTCTTGTTTGGGTTAATTTGTGTGTTGGCAGAAAATCTTCATTGGAGATGATCTTTAGATCTCTTTCGCTTTTTTTCTTTGTGTTTCTCTTGCACGCATGCACAGATCAACTAGAGAAGATGCCCTGCCATCTGAGTTATAACTTTTCATTGATTGACGCGTGAAGAATAATTTCAAATGTTAATGGTGCTCATTCTACATATCCATCTATTTGTCATATATCATTAGCATGGGTCAATTTATTATCACTTTTAGAGTATTACCATTCAAAAAGTGAAGAACCTACCTTGTAACTATCTTGCTAATTTATTTGCTGATCTTAATGAGTTTATAATGTTCATTATCTTCATGATTTGCTACATCTTGTGATGGTCAATGCTTTTAGCCTAACTTATAAATTGTAATTGAGGACAACCCCACCTTTACCACAAAAAAAAAAAAAAACCTCCTCTTTTAAAGGATATATTTTTCTAAGAGTTAAAAATAATTGATATATATATTTTTAAACTATATATATATATATATAAAATGAATGATTATGATAAACAGTGGCTGTCACCGCATATGATGGTAGCTGTTAGCATATGACGTGTTTCACGCAAGTTCATTTCTTTTCATGCTGCAATTGCATAAACCAGCTCTTGATTTTTCACATGGAAATCAAAACGTTTCAGTGCTGTTTTATTAGTTATGCTTGGCGAAGCTTGGCTCCTTCTTATAGCAAATTTGATTTGATGGTGATTTTTTTTTTTAACTTTTTTTTAAGCTTCTCCCTCTTTCATACAGTTACTAAGCTGGACAGAATGATGAGGAGAAACTAAAAGCATCCACTAGTGGTAGGTATAATTTTTCTAGGGATATGCATGAGCTTCTCGGTCCCCACAAGTGGACATTTGACAGCGTTTAATACAATTAATGGCTTATAAATGCGATGGACAAATGCTCTGTTTCCATGGTAATAATTAAATGTTATGCGTGTCGTGAGCCACCTAAATCATGGATGGGCATTGATCACATAGGGGAGGCGTTGTTTGCTGTCATCCCATTTGATAAATGAACTCTTTACTTTTAATCAGTTCATTCCTTCTAAACAAGGTGTGTCTTCGTTCTTAAGGGGCTTTGGGGCGTATTTTTATTAATGAAGGATGGGTGTGTAGAAGCACTGATAAAATCTCGTAGTTCATGGTATAGCAATAGAGTATATATATATATATTCTCTATTTCTTCGATGGTTTATTCTACCCATTATAATGATATTAAAAAAATACTCAGAATGGTTGTTATTTGCCTTTTATGCCATCATGGAACTCATGCCTATTCTATCATTTCTCGGAGCAGTTCTTTGCGTTGGCTACCCATCAAGCACAGGGCCGCCCCTCATCCCACTACGGATTTTGATGTGGCAACCAATGAATGGGCCAACACCTTTGCCGACAAAGAACATGAGAGTGTCGTCAAGCTCGGTGCTCGCTCCTTGTTGAACACCTTGCCTCTTTCATCATTGCTCTATGTTGTCTTGCTTTCGGTTTTGACAAGCTATTAGATAGAGAAGGAATCGGCAAATGGAACATTCGGGAATATGCGAGTAAGGTACGATTGTAAGAAATCCCCATGACGTGGCACATTGGAGTGGATAGTTGTGCTGACTTATCATCAAAGGGACATCGTATGAGACCCCATGGTTGTTTGAGTCTATCAAAGATATTATCAATTCTTGTGGCCCCATGGTTGTTTGAGTCTATCAAAGATATTATAAATTCTTGTGGAATCTAGCGCTGAAATGTTATCGGTAAACTGCCTCTGTAAGATTATCATTTTTTTTTTTTTGAAAAAAAATATCCACCAATACTGAATTTTGATGCAGCATCGTTCACACTGATCTATTTGGGGATTTGAAATGATTAAAATCAACGTAAAATAACTGCTAAATCGCATTCTAGGATTTTACGAGCCTGGGCAAAGCAGGGCAAGGAAAGGTCCGAACGTGGAAATGATATCAGCTGCTGCGCATTATCTAGGTTCAAACACAGCTTCGTCAGAAACTGAATCTTAAGATACCCGCCTACATTGCAACCCCAGTGCTGAAAGACTATCTGGATATTGCCATCGATCCTACCCATAGGATCTCTAGAAGTAGCAGAAACTCCCATCAATCTTTGTAGTCTATTGCGAAGGACATTATAGAACCTTAAAAACAGGAGCACCCCGTAATTTTTTTTTTTTTTTTTTTTTTTTTTTGAAAATAAACCGCTTAGAAGATTGTAATTCTGAAGACCAAAATACAGACGGATCTGATAACAGATGAGTCAAAACATGTGTAAATGGATTTTAGGTAAAACCATGCAGCCTTCAAACACGTTAAGATTTGTGGAAGCTCTGACTACATGGCCATCAATTACAAAAATTTTGATCAATAGAGCTGCAGAATTGACACATGCACATCAATAGCATCACATTCAGAAAAGTTGCATGAAGCCTTCTTATTTCAAGGTATTTGGATGGAATTGATCAACTACTGTTGGAGTGGAGTGCTTTGATATCCTCCTTTAACTGTCCAAACAGAGCATTTTTCCTATCAGCCTGGAATATTTCCAACTAATTCTAAATTTCTTCCATGAAAAACTTCAGACATGTTACTACTGCATGCAAAGCAGTTCCTAATATCATAACTTCATCTGCCCTCTTATGAAAGCAAAAGATACAAGGCATGCTCAAGCACACCTAACTTCAACAAAGACCGATGTTGTTCTCTGAGGAATAGTGAAACACCCGGAGGAGACCTCGTATGATGATTCCTTAACTAGTTTGTCTGCTGATTTCAACTGCACCCATTCCCATAAGTCAGTACTCATAATCATAACTTTTCTCCTTTATAAGAATCTTTTGTTTTCAAAATGATCACATCAAAAAATTAACTACCTGTACAGGATGCAACTGAAGCATTCTTGATTTTAGTGCAGGAATTTGCAAAGAGATTGTAGTCGGGCAAGCATTGAAGACAATAACGATATACGAATAGCTGCAGCAAGTGATAAAACAGTTAACATCATGTAAAATTGCATGATCTGCTGAACATCTTTTTCTAAGAAGCAGGGGGGAGGGGGACTACATATCTACATTACATTTGATCTAGCTGAGCCATGCCTGGTCTTCCTTGATACCCATCTTCAATGCTCATAACAATGGCTCCTGGGACCCAAGAGGGCCCTGTATTATGAAATCGCACTCTTTCCTGAAAAAACTTGAAAGTCAGCAGTTGAAAATTAAGACCTTATAAATATTATACAGTAAGATTCAAAGGACATTGGTGTCATGCAATTGCATGCGCAAGTCCGTGCTGATGAACGTTATCACTCAGCTCGAATCCAAAATTGTCTGTATAATGCTTATCCAGAGGCAGAAGCACATGGCCTGTTGGTTACATGAACTCCATGCACTTTGTGAGACCCGGCTCTTTGGGTGACAGGAGAAGCTGAGTCCTCACAGGAACCCAGAGTCTGATCTTTCCCAGACTCAAAGAAGGCAAGGATGAGGCTATCAAGAGCCTCCTCCTCTATTTAATCCAACACCACACCCTTTCTTCTTATCTATAAATCAACGATGAATCAGGCTTGAAATTGCCGGTGAATCACTATCTTCTTCCTTTGATTTAGTGACCGAATCGATGCAACAAGTCGCCTTCCTCTTCTCCTCTTTTTCTTCCTCCTCTCTTTTTTCTTCCCATCACAATGTGCACCATTGAGCCACCAATGGCCTTCGATGGTTGAACTTGGATTGGCAAGTGTTTTGTCTTGTTTGGAGGCACATTCATAGCCCGATTTGAGCCATTCGGGCTGCCATGGCCTGTGGTTAGCCACTAGACACGAGGGCTGACATGGGTCAGCAATTTGACATCGTCCTTGTTAGCACTTTCCTCTAAAAGATGCCCCCATTTTAACTATAAGATGGGCCTTTTTTTCTTGTTTTAACTAGCTGAGAACAACCTATCCATTTGGTCAATGGGTTGCTACAGCATCACCAGACCAGGCAAGTGTCGCCTTGAGCTGGCCAAGGGAGGGATGTTCCCTTCTCTATTCTTTTTTTCCAAGAATGGCCAAATTGTACCAAACCAAACGATTCAGGATGAACCATACTAAACTGGCTAGGTGCCGCCTTAAGCCGACCGAGGAAGGGACGTTCCTGTCCTTATTCTTCTTTCCAAGAATGGTCGAACTGTATTGAACTGGACGATTCGGAGGGGATATTACCAAATTGGCTTGGAACAAGTATGGTTCGATACAGGAGCTGAACCGCCCCATATCAACCTCAAACCATACCGAACTGCTCCATACTAAGCCAAACAGAATCATTCCGTACTATAAAGAACCATCCAGTTTAGCTTGGTACAAGATAATTCATAGGTTGAGGCTGCCCAATCTACCTAACTAGTACGCTACCGGTTTAGCATAATACGCCCCATATCAAGCTGTATCAGTCCAGTACCAAAACGATACCGATTCCTAGTACAACGAACCTTCTTTCTCTCTTGTTTTTCATCTAGTTTATTTTATTTTATTCTTCTATTTTCTCTCCATCCGTTAGCTTATAGACCAGACCCAACATTGCTTTATGCGTGGTAGGGTGTGGATCCGAGCAATGTGATTTGACTAGCCACTTTGGACCCAGATATTTTAATGGGTTTAATTTGACCTATGCAGGTGGTCAATGGTTCGAGGATAGAGAAGGTAAGTTTGAAGCAAAATTTCTACCGTCGAAAATCTAACGTAAGCCTCGATCTTTTTAATTTAATTTTATATGTGCAACATCGGTTATAGTTAGACCTTCAAAGAGTTAGACCAAGATATAAAATAATAATGATGATTGAAATTTCTAGAATGAGGAAACGGGAAAATAAGCAAGTTATTTAATTAAGGAATTTTAGAAATTTTTTTCATAATTGATGCATTTATATTGGAATATTTGTCATGTGAGATAGCTCGAAGTGACTAGATCTATGAAACTATTTATTATAGGTAAGTGACCTTTCCCTAGTTAGAGTATTTTTATCTCATATATATATATATATATATATATATATATATGTATATTATATCTGTGTGTGTGTGTGTGATATTATCAAGGACTTCAAAATTTTATTAAAATTATTTTATATGCCTCTTTATAAGTAAACTGGATTAAGTTTATTGAAAATCCGATACATTAATGAAAATTTTATGTAAATGAATTTAAAGACTTTCGTTATAAATATAGAATTATGATAACATTTGATTTGAATTATATTATGAAAATACTTGATATCTTTTTTAAAAATTTAGCAATTTCTTTTGCATATCTTGTTCAAATGAAATTTTGAATCAAGTAAGACACATTTGATTCTATTATGTGGCTATGTTATATTTAAAAATTTATATGAATGTAGATTATGCCATAATTACTGAATTATGCTAAATTCATTTTTTTGAATTTTATGGCTTGAAAGTACTTAAAATTTAACTTGAAAATCATTTGTAAATTTTATTTGTTAAACACAGTTACTTTATCCATAAATATCGATATAATTTAAACACATTTATTTTATGCATAAATAACTATTTAATAAAATATGACCCATGTGTAAAAATGTAAACTACTATAAAGTGTATAAATGTTATAGATTCAAACTATGCATCAGTGTACCCAGCTTATCGGGGTTTGTATGAGGTTGTTAGTTCTGAAACTTCATAGTGTAATGAATTTACTTCGCATGGGTTAAATATGATACTATTGTTACTATTGTTTGCTAAGCCCTGTGGCCATAGTCCTATGAGCTGTTTAGTTACTATCACAGATTTTCAAACTTGATTAAAGTTATGTCAATGCAAAGTAATTTTTGACTAGATAAAAGTGTATTAAGCATAATCTGAAAGAAAATTGAAACTACACTTTTAAATTTTATGTATTACCATTGTAGATATTTGATGAATATACATATATTGATAATCATAAAAATCATTACTAAAAATTTTGTTGAAAATTCTACTATTTTACTAAATGATAAATGTGAATGTTTTAATATATGAGTAAAGAATTTATTTGTTATGCTTACTTGATCCCTCTAATTATAGTTATGGTAACTTACTAAATGTTAACTATTATATTGATTCCTTTTATTTCATAGACCAAGACATAGAAAGGTTTGGGTAGAAGCTGGTCCATGTTCCTAAACAGAGATTTACTTTAAATGTAAAGAATTAGTTTGGATTCAAAGAACTAGTTAGTTGTTCAATTGTGATATTAGAATTTTCTAAGGATTTTATAAATGTAGACATTGACTTATTGCTTGGATTTGTTTAGTTTTGAAAATTACGACATGGATTATTATTAGTTGAATCATAGTATTTACTGAATTTACTTTGAATATGATGCCTCGCATGCCGTTGGATTTAATTCTACATATATGTGATATTTGTAACATTATGCGATCCACCAATGGGTTGAGGGCATGATACACTTACTTCCATGTCTTTATAGGCATCAATACAGAAATCCTAATCGCTTAGATCCACTGCATGATGGTAACATGATTGAAGGAGATGAGCTCTCTAATTCATTACACACATGCATATCTAGACATACACATACACAACATGTGTGTGAGTATATATATAGACTTGCTATTGTGTGCTTGAACTAGAAAATTGGTCCACCTACCTTCAAAATTAAGTAGGGGCCATTCAAATTTATGATTCGAACCATTGAACATCATCTATAGTGCAAAGAAAAAAAGGCTTGAAACTAAAATTCATATGTTTGGTGGTCTCTAACCTAATCATACCATATTTTTATTATGTTCTAATCATCAAAACCTGATGAATTTAAATGTAGATATGTTGATCATGATCTATAAAGTGAATTTTCAATTTATATGCTCTAGTCTACCATGTATTTTACTGCACTAGTGCATTTGATACCTTTCATTTAAGTATTACCTTGATGCATAGATTAGAAACCATCGAAATATATAAATTTTGGTTTCTAGGTCTTTTTATAGCATGTGCATAAACATATGTATGTGTGTGTGTATGCAAATGATGTGTGCATATGCATATACACATATACATATATATGTTTGTGTGCATGCATATATATTAAAGATCTAAGTCGTTGAACAAGATCTACACTACAAAAATATCAAAAAATTGAAAGTCATATATTTTAGTGATCTCTAACACATGCATCAAGTTGATACAAAAATGAACTGTATCACTTACACTAGCATAATAAAATACATGATAGAGTACATGAATTGAAAATCCACTTTATGAATCATGATATACACATATCTTAAAGTATGGCCAGATTTGAGTTCACTAGGATTTAATGAGTAAATCATAGCAAAATATATTATCATACGGTTAAAATCATCTATTTTGATACCTATTTGATGATTATGTTAAACTATGCTATACTGTTCTGATTGGTATGCTGCCATATTGAGTGTATCAAGTGCACCGATACTATATTAGAATTTTACAAGTATGTCCTCAAGTACCGAGACAGTATCAATTAAACAATCAAAACACATGAATTTTCTTTTCTAGGACTTTTTTTTTTATAATGTAAATCATATTCAATGATTTAGATTTTGAATTCAGATGGTCTATCATTGATTTTGAAAGTAAGGATATCAATTTCCCAATCCACCCCAGCACAATAGCATCACTTTCTTTCTATATATGTATGTATATGCATATGTTTCAATCCAAAGAATTGATTAAAAAGAAAGGAAAAATGTTCGAGGTCATGATTTTCTATGCCATCAGAATTATAAGCATGATTCTAGTTTGTAATAACTTTTGTTTCCATCAACCAGTTAGTTTGATACTTTTTTTACTGTACTGATTGTCATCCCAGTGTACTAATACCTGAATGGCATTTGCTGTCCTCAGACGGAAGAGAGGTGAAGAGTATCTAATCTTCAATAGATTTACAAAGTTGTCAACTGCAGCAAGAATGTGACTTTTGAGAGGCTTGAAGGATGGATTTGCTAACCGTTGCTTAATCCTGGGAATGTTAATTTTCCAATGACCAAAACAGACATATCAAACTGATACTTAAAAAAAAAAAAAAAAAGTTCATATACTGCTGCAATGGCATCGATAAACACAAAATATGCATGTCTTCAAAGAAAGGAAATAAAACTACTATCTGTTTGAAGCAAAGAAACCCCTACACTGATGTGCTAATGAGTTAAACAAAAGGCAGATGTACACTTACAGAGGCCAATTCTTTTCATTCTTTTCTCTTGGAGGAAGTCCAACACCCCAATTGTTTGATTCATAGCTGAAGTCAAGCCTTAGTATATGGGAAGAAAAACACAGTTAAAATTAGGTCAATGTGTACAAAGAAAGTGTATCAATATGAAATTGTTTTCCCTTAATATGGTGAGGCTACGCATTATCTGAAAGTCTGGAAGGAAAAACAAACATGCTGGTCAAGGGAACATCAGAACTAATGTAGCATATCTATTTCTACTCTAAGGAAAATAGCAAAGCTAACCTGTTGAACCAATCACCAGAGTTATATGAGTCACGATCAAGGGATTTAGACCGCAACAATTCATCACCAGAATGGAAAAATGGTATTCCCTAATTCAAGAAAAATAATGTGGTCCATGTTGATGCTCTTAATTGCATGATATGAAACATGATGTTGCTAAATAGTATCACCATGAGATGAACATTGGTAAAAAAAATAAAAGTCAAGCAATAGAAGATGGAAGACACGAGACTTCAAAATCATATGTTGGTGAAAATTTATAATGTCTTCAAATTAAAGGAAACCTCCACCATGACTAAAACATAGTATAATATCATAAGCACAATTTTTTTTCAAAATCACAATGAAGATATGATGTTTCACATTTTATAACACTAGGAAGGGCTGCAACAAAACATTGGGAATTGGTACGGTAACTGAGTGAGGGCAGTGTAAATTTTAGGTATTGGTATTATTGCATGGGACATCTGCATCCCGTAAGAACAACATTAACGCATGAGATCAACATTGGGCAAGTAAAGGGTCATTTAATTTTCCTATTATATTTATACATCAATTTAAATGACGATATAAGGTAAAATATTATTAAACAGATGCATATGATTTAAAAACCATAGCTTATGTTTTTTCTTGCTTTTCTTTCCCTTGATTATTCTTCGAGTTCCTTGTCTTTTCCAGGAACCTGTTTAATCTGGTGGTCAAGAGTCAAGACATCAACTTTTCATAAAGAAATCATGGACCAAGCACACATAGTATTAAGACAATAAGATCTAATTCTATTTCTGGATTAACTTGATAAGACATCTTCTAAGAATCCCATGTTAAAAGAATGACCTAAACTTTCACCATAATGTTGAGTCAGTGGCATAGGGAAATATCATGGAAAGAAGTAACAGCCCAAAATATGGTCATTTATCAGAGGTAGTCCTTTACCTTAGTAAGGAGACAATGGCTGGTCTTTACAACTATTAGCTTGGTATGTCCTAGATCAGTTGAAACTTGAAAGAAAATAAGTAGGACACATGTTAATGCTTGAATTCTATACTGCCACAGTATTTGCTTGTCAACTAACTATTTTATGGAATGGTGCTTATAAAAAATTTGTTTAGGAAGAACTTATTAGATATTGGAACTTTGGTTATTGCTTACCAGACTTACGGAGTGGGTCAGGTCTGGGTCACCATGGTCAGATGAGTGCAAGGTTTTAACTACCGTTACCAAACCTCATATCATTTTTCAATTGGAATAGTATGATACCGGTATGATATGGCATCTATATGATGCAATATTGGAACCACAGATATATGTCGAAACTGATGGCTCGAAAAAAATGTTGGCAACTTGGCATACATTGGTATGGTATTATTCATATGCACCAATACATCTGGTATGTATCAATACACACGATTTTGGCATCTCTACACTCATGCCGCTGCTGATTTTGCATCAAAATGGTATGGTGCTAGTCACACCATCCTGCTTGGGCAACTTTTGAATCAATGGTCTAGCATTTTAAATGACATCCTTGATGTGGGTGGTCAAGAGATCATATAATGCTTATGCGCTACATCAACACATAAGCATTTTGCATTTTTTAAATATTGAAAAAGTATATAGAAGCATAATAGCAAGGTTTCTGGAATCGTAAATCGGTACCGAACCGGTGGTTCGGATTGGTTTGCCATTTTTTTGCAATTTTTTCATAGCTTTTCATTTTTTTCTTTTTTCTTTATGTGGTATACGAGGCTGAGAATCTCCATGAGCTCTCATCCTCTCTCTTATTTCTATTCAAAATCATTCAAGTAAATAATTTCATTGACTTAAGATTTTTCATGAAAATAAGAAAAATTTCCCCATTTGAATTCAACAAAAATATCAAAAAAATCAAATTCCTTAAGAATAAAAACATCTTTTTTTTAGAAAACCTTAAGAATAAAAAAGTCAACTCTCCTTCTCAAAAATAAATTTGAAGAATTTTAGAAAATTTTGGATTAACAAATATCATGTTTAGATACTTTTACTCAGGATAAAAATCTTAGAAAATCAATTGAACTTAGAAATGATGAGAAAACAAAATATCTAAAAAAATTATCTTATAATATAATTTATAAGGCTTTAGTCAATACTTAGTCAAATTTATAGAGTTTCTAGATTTATATAGAATCATAATAATAGTGAACCTCATACTAACTTATGCCGATTTGATCCATAGTTCATCAAAATAATAAAATTAAACTTGCCATAAAATTTTAAGGTTAAAACGTATTTCTAAGGATCCAAACTATACATTTTAACCCCAAGATTTTATGGTAAATTTAATTTTATTGTTTTGATAAGCTATAGATCAAGTTAGAATAAATCAGTCAGGTTTACTGTTACCATGATCCTGTCTAGGTCTGAAAACTTTGTAAGTTTAACCAAATATTGACCAAAGTCTTACAAGTTGTATTATAAGATAATCTTTTTTAGTACTTTGTTTTCTCATCATTTCTAGGTTAAATTAATTTTCTAAAATTTTTATCTGGAATGAAAATACCTTAAGTGCTCATTTGCTATTTTCCTAAGAAAAGCTTTTCAGGAAAAAGTTTTCCATTGGATGAAAAAAAGAGCATGGGAAAATATATACCACCTCCCCCATGGTATTTATTTTTCGATGGATAAGGAAAAAAATGTGTGGACCCCACACACAATTTATCCTCCTTTTAACCAAACGTGAAAATATAAAGGTGAAAAACTATTAATTTTTCTCCAACCAAATGACCCCTAACTTCATATTTGCTAAACTGGGATTTTCTAAAATTCTCTAAATTTGTTCTTAAGAGAGAAAGCAAAGAATTTGATTTTTTTGATATTTTTGTTAAATTTAAATGAGGGCATTTGCCTTATTTTCATAAGAGTAAATGTGTAAATAGACATTTACTTAAATGATTTTGAATGCAATTAAGAGAGAGGAGAAGGGATAGAAGCTTACAGGAGCCTCTCAGCCTCATATACCACATAAAAAAAGAAAAAAATTTAAAAAGCTATGAGAAAAAAAAGGAAAAAATGGTGTATCAACCCAAACCACTGGTATGCTATTGGCTTAGTATCGGTACCCAGTTCCGCCAACATTAGGTTCAACCATTTGCACCATCCCTAGCATATGCAGTTTAAGGTCCAATTTATGCATCAAAAACTAATTTTTGCTTCAACAGCTCAAACAAACTTACCTTTGATTTATTTTATGGCAGTCAGTTGTTTTTGACATGGCTAAAACTACAGCTTGGCACTCTTATGGAACAAAATATTAGGAGACATAATTCTCCTAAAATCTTAATATTTTCCAACTTTTTGCTATTGTTCCATCCTACCATAATGGTGTAGGCAGCATGCTGTTTTCATGACTAAAATAGCATCACTTTTATCTATCTATTTATTTGGTTCTACATAAAGGACTTCTGAACTTATTGATTGTAAAAGAAAGATCTCTGATCATCTAGGTAGACCCATATTAAGATAAAAAAGATAAGGCTATTCTTCCATTTTACTGGGGAACATAACTCTTTTATCATGCATGCTACATGATAAAACATTTGCTACTCCATTATCATTTCATATAATGGACAAACCTTACGAAGCCAGAGTACCATGCTACATGACTCAGTCAACAAATGCTTATTTCTTAAAGCCTTCAAATACCAGTGGTGAAAGTCTACAAAGCAGGGGACATAATAAAAAGGGAGAAAAAGGGAACCTCTCTAATTTACCATATGTATGAAATCTTTTAGTAAAAATCAACATGAAAAAAGCGAGATTATAAGTAAAATGGTACGTATTCATGACTGATAAACACAAGCAAGACCTGTGAAAGAGCTACAAGACTTGAGGCCAAATGATTTATCCTACATCTCTCATCTACAGAGAGTTCCAGTGCAGTCTGCAAACAAAATAACCAGTTTCTATGTAAGAAGAAAAGGTATTTTAAGCAACAAGTAAAAGGGCATGTATGATGCATGCTCTAATTCCATTAAAAAAACAAAGAGGTGAGATTGGAGTTTAATGATGGTTTGAAGATGTAATCTAATCACACAACAATTTAAAAAGACAAAAATGAGGAAAAGCATGAGAAGAATGAATTCAGTAACCAAAACTTTCTTCAGCATCATGCACCACCTGAACCATCATCATGCACCACTTGAACCATTGACTCTCCACAACCTTCTCAGTCCTTTTTGTCTCCAAGCTTGGTTATAGACATTCTATGCTGAGCCCGATATATATTGTTGACCCTTTTAGTTAGAGATCAGGACCCATGAGATATGTTTAGTCCTACATTAGTTGTGTACTAGGGAGATCTTGGATACTTAAACAGGACCAAACCCAAAATAACTTTAAGCTAGCCTTTTTGAGAGGTCATGAGTCATCAAATGACAAATAGTATTGGAGTGGACTTAGGCCATAGCCCATATATGATTAGGAGAAATTGTAGCATAGGACCTTTGGGGCTGACCACAAGTTGGTTGTGATACTTGTGATTGAATTTGTGGTTAGACCCATTCTATGTCGAGGATGACAAGGCTTTAATAAGCGATGTGTGGCAGCCTATGCTAGCACATGTTTACTCCTTTATGGATTCTGCACAATGGAGATATTGGATATTTAAACATGGCCAAGGATCACAAATTATAACGTCCAACGAGCCTTCTTGGTGAGATCTTATTATACCTTCCTTATTCGCTTAAGCTTTTGGATCAATTGGTTAGTTAACATGATATTAGAACTCAGCAAGGTTTTATATACCAATGGGTTGGTGGGATGTCTCACCATCCGGAGTGTCTGGATGGGATAAACTGGGAAATGGACATGGATAGGATAAGACATCCACCATCTTGGGTGTTAGAACATAGGGCAACTTGTTCTACGAAAAATCTAAGATGGCCGTCTCACAATATTCAAAACTTTGGTGCTGAAGTTCGTTGGAGGTTTAAGAGTTCGAAACCCCTCTAGTTTGGTTATTTTTAATTGTCTTTGGTTATTCATTATTTTGACTCTTCTCATGTCTCGACTCAGCTAACCTTCCATATGCATATTTTGGGCTGCATGTGAGGGGATGGGTGTTAAGCCTCATTCTTTTTTGACCTTTTCCCTATCACTTAAACTTTGGGGCCAATCAATTACTTACATCATATGCCACTTAAGTTGTGAGGACCTATGCAGGCATGTTTAATTCCACATTTGTTATATCTTGAGGAAGACTATGGGTACTTAAATAGGTGAAAGAAACCCAAATAATACCTTTAGCTAGACTTTTTGACTAAGGTTCTAGAGTTGTTATAAATAGCATCATAGTGGACTTGATCCATGGCCCATATCGACAAGAAGACATTATAAGATAGACTGTTTTAGGATCGGACAAATGCTGATCATGGTTTTTGCAATTGGATTTGTTTGGATTGGATTTGGACCCTTAATCTAACAAGAATGCCAAGGCTTAAAACAGGAGTATATGAAGACCCATGCAAACTCGTGTTTAGTCTTTGTGCACTAAAAAAATCTTGGGTGCTTATATACATCTAAAGAATCTAAATTCTAGCTAGCCTTCTTAGGTAAAGTCTTGGATCGTTACATAAGCCATCACCATGGTACTACCTTCACAATCTTATGTCACAACTCACAATTCTTTGAACATAATTGAGCTTAGTTGCCAGAACTAAGAGTAGGTACAAAAATGGAAGCAAGAAGGCAGATATTTTATGAATAGTTGAAGGAAGAAAATGCCAAAGGAATAGTTGTGGGTTTGAATCTCTGGAGAGATTCCAAAATGGTATATTGCTCAAGATAGAAGTTTCATGCTACTAAAAGCAAACTCAAGGTTTGTCAAACCATCTTGAACCAGATGGTTTGGGGCATATTGAACCGAACTGGCCTAGAAAAAGGATGGTTTGGGCTCTCAAAATAAGATTAGGCATAAATTCATCAAAACCAGACCAAACTAAGCTAAAGCAATCGGTTCCACCCATTTTCAAGCAATTTTGACCCCGATTTGCTCAGACCAAACTACTCATATTGTATAAGTTCCATCTCTCTCTCTCTCTCTCTCTCTCTCTCTCACAGTCATGATCCACCCCCTTGTCTCTCCTTCTCTCTTGCCTCCATCAATCTGTCCTCTTGTCTGCCGATCTTGATCCTTTTGTCCGTCGTCGTGATAACATGTCCCTAATCCAGGTCGGATGCAAGTCGGGCCAAAATATTGTCTACGCAAACTTGATGCGGCATTGGATACAATTAACAAATACTATGATCAACAAGACCAAACCAAACTTCACAAGAGCCGGCAAATTCATGGTAGATTTTCCTTTAATTTTCCATTAGAGACAGTATCCAATTTTAGCCGGGTTTCTATATTTGCACTTGAATAATTCTAGCATATTTTTCTATTATTGAGTTCTATTCTTAGTATGATTTTTCATATTTCCTTAATATTGAACTCTAATCGTAGTATGATTTTGTATCGGTTTTAATGCCCAAATTAGGGTTAGAGTCTTGGTATATATATATTCTTTTAATTCATTGTGAAAAATGGCTTTTGAGATATTAGTAAAATTTATTTTGTGAGAACTTTTATTTATCAATGAAGGGTTCTTCAATCCAATTACTTCAAGTTCGCGTGTTTGATCTTTTAATTCAGTTTCTATCAATCAACTCGCTTTTTAATCTTCATGCTGCATCAAAACCCAATGCATTTATTAAATAAGTCAAAAAACTAGATCCAAACTTGACCTTTTCATTAAATGGTAACCCTACCCAACTTGTATAAACCATTTATTAAATAGGTCAAATCAGGTCAAATGGATTAAACTTAACAAGTTAAATGGGTTTAAAACAGGTGTCTGATTAAACAGATTAAATAGGTTTTAAAAAAGTTAAATATATTTTAAATGGGTTAAACAGGTGGAGTTGCAACCCGACCCAATAATTAAACAGGTCAAAATGGTTAAATGGGTCAAATGTCTAAAACTAAGTTCGACCCGTTTAATAAATGGGTCTGCATATGTAGACCTGCTTTATGATGGACCCATTTGAGCCAAACCTAAACATGCTTAAAGCATGTCAGCTGCTGGTCAGGTCATAAATTGCTACCCTTAGGATTAAGAATACAGAAAAGAAGCAACAATATTTTTCTTATATTAAATGTATCAGTGTAATCTTTTCCTGACATTTTTTTTTTTAGTCTCTATTCATTTAATACGCTGTTAAGTTCAATCTATTATTTCCTCTTCACTTATTATCAAAGATCTTTTAATAGAAATTGTCATCATATATCTTCCACTTGCTCACATAGAAGAGAGGCGAGTCCAAGGGAGCTTAGGGCACACTTGGGTGGGAGGGGCAGTGGAGAGGGTGACAAATATGTGCTGACCTGGTGCCACCGTGGCAAATGTGGATCTAGAGAAGAATATTATGCTAAATAAATTAGGAGATAGTTATTTAACATACTAATATAATATATGGAAAACGACCAATATTTTAAGATGATTTTAAAGGGCAAAAAATTGTAATAGACTAAATAAATAATGTGATAATAGAGAGTTATATATCAGAACAATAAAGTTTTAGCATACCTTTAAACTGATTATGTCGAACAAAGTTTCATTGTCATGTGCAGACGCATAGTTGACCTGGAAACCAACATGCCATACACCATAAAGTGTTTCAAGTTTTGACAAATTGATAATATTTCATAAAGAGTGAACAGCATAAAATACAAATCCTACCATAAATCCATTGAGTATAGCTCAATATAACATTCAAACAGATGAATTTATTAGATAACCAGGATAAAGTGTATTTTTTACTCTTCCAGGACATTAACAAGTGCAAACTGGAACCAGACATTCATTGATGCTAGTGGGTGATATCTGCTTGAATCACTGCACGAGCTAACATTAGAGACTAATAGCACTTACTGTTTCTGTTGGGCTTAAAGCATAGCCAACTGGTACTCCATCATGAGTCAGAATTTCAGATCCTTTCATCTGTTAACAAAAACTTCTATATAAATAGAATGATTAATATGAGGCCCCCTCCACTCTGCAAATCCAAGACCACAAAGAAATAAAGTTGCCAAAAATATCCGTAGAATGCAAAATGTACAAGGAATGGTCAAAATATTAGAAACAAAACTTGTCAAGTTGACCAGCGAAAAAATCTGGATCAAAGATAATGCTGATATATCTACCAAAAAGCCTAAGTACAATAGTCAAAAGATTAGATAAGGCGCTCAGCAATAACAGAATCAGGGTTTCAGATCCCAGCAGAAATTTATAGTACAGTTGGTGTCTGTAAATCATATTCTCATTTATTGGCTCCATTTGCATCAGACCATTGTAATCTATTCTTGATGTATTGCACAATGATAGAACTTTTACATCCAGCTGTCTGGTTCAGAATCCCAAATGGCATCCAAAAAAGGATTGTGCTAATTAATCACCATCCGGAATACAGGAAGATAAAATTAAGCATCCTTTATTTCTGGATCATTTTCGCCCCATGAAACAACAACATTGTCGGAGAAGAAGCCGCGAGGTGTCTTGGGACTTTGATTCTTGGTAGACACCCCTGAAAGGTCTCAGCAAATCTGTCTTTCATGTAAAACTATAAAAGAAACTTGCACATCTAATACCGATGCATGCTTTTAATCCATTTTGGAGCAAGAGGATCAACAGGAGGAATCTTCTTAGTAGGGTGCTTGTTCACAAGGCTCTGTGCAAATTTGTTACCATCTTGGTATCGGATCCCATATCAATACCATACTGATACAATGTCGGAATATACAGTATAAGGTTGGTTTGGTGTACCAAAACTCTATACATCTGCTATACCAAGTCTTAGTTTGGTACCGGTACAATATGGTACACCTGGTATGGGATGATATGCACTAGTACAGCATGTCATGGTTTTGTGAGTTACTTTAGTTTTTTGTACCACAACAACAAAGATATAATCCCAAACTAGTTGAGGTTGGCTACATAAAACCGTTTTCTCCATTCTACTTGGTTTTGAGTCATATTTTCTCTAAGATACAAATATTTTAAATCTTTCTTTATCATTTCCACAAATGTAATTTTCGGTCTGCCTCTACCTCTATTTCCTTCTACATTATCAAATCACTTCTTTGCACGGATATATCTCTAAGTTTACGTTGATATGTCCAAACTATTTAAGCCGTCATTCCCTCAATTTGTCCTCAATTGGTGTTACTTACACCATTTTACAAATGACTATATTTTTTATTTTATCTTTTCTTATATTACTACACATCCATCTCAACATTCTCATTTCATCCACATTCATCTTGTGTATATATAATTTTCTAATTGCCCAATATTCCATACTATTAAGCATAGCTAGTCTTATGACTATCCTATAAAATTTTTTCTTAGACTTGATAGGTATTCTATGATCATATAATAATCTAATTTTACATCTCCATTTCATCTAACCTACTTTAATTCTATTGACAACATCATCCTCAACCTTTCCTTTCTTATGAATAATTAATCCTAAATATAAAAAATGATCACTTTTAAAAATTTTATGGTCTTCAATTTTTGCTCTACATTCATCTCTATTTCTAATTATATTAAAATGACATTTCATGTATTATGTTTTTGTTCTACTTAAAGCTTTTAGGTTCTATTGCATTTCTCCATAATTCTTACTATTAACCTCAGCCTTAGTTTCATCCACTAGTACTATATCATTTACAAATAAAATGCAGCATAAAATAATTTATGATGTCTAGTAAGCTTATCTATTATTAAAACAAAAAGGTAAGAATTAAGAGCAGATCCATGACATAAACCTACTATAATAGAGAATTCACAAGTATTACTGCAAGTAGTTTTTACACTAGTAACTACTTGTCTTCTCCATCATGCAAATCTTTTATTATATTAATATATCTAATGGATACTTCTTTCTTTTCTAACACCTATCATAAGATTTTTTTAGAGACTTTATCATGTGCTTTCTCTAAATCAATAAAAACTATATGAGGATCTTATCTTTTTTCTCTATACTTCTCCATTATCCTTCTAAGAAAGAAAAATAGCTTTTATAGTCAATTTTCTTGGTATAAAACCAAATTGATCTCTAATATTTTTGTAGTACATCTCAACCCACAATTAATTATTCTCCCAAAGTTTCATAGCATAACTCATGAGCTTGATACTAAGATAGTTATAGCAGTTTTAAATATCTTCTTCATTCTTATAAATTGGTATTATAGTTCTCTTCCTCCATTCATTAGGCATTTTCTTAGTCTCTAAACTCTTATTAATAAATATATCACCAAGTTATTCTAGCATCACCTAGACATTTTTAAACCTTGATGGAAAGCTCTTTCGGGTTTCATCTTTTTCATAGCTTTTTTTACCTCAAATATCCTAATTCTAGGAGTATACTCATAATTCCATTGTCAATAGAACTAGTTAGCTATTCTAAATTATCTATATGACTTTTATTGAACAATTTATTAAAATAGCTTCTCTATCTTTCTTTCATCTTGTCCTCCTTAACCAAAACTTTTTTATCATTATCTTTAATGCATTTAATCTAAACCATATCTCTAGTTTTTCTATCTTTTAATCTTGCAATTCTAATATATATCCTTCTTTCCATCTTTAGTTTCTAACTTGTGATATAATCTTACACCTCATACAACCTTCTTAACTTCTTACTTATCATACAATTTTCATATGCTTTTCTATTCTTATATTTAAGTAATTTTTTATAGCACTCTCTTTTACTCTTAACCACTAATTGAGCTTTCTCAATCTACCATTAAGTTTTCTTATCATATGATCTTTTTTCTTGTGATTCTCCTAACATCTTTATAACTACTTTTGTAATATTATTAGTCATCTTTTCCCATATTATATTGATTTCTCCATCTATACTCCATTTTCCTTCATCATTATACCTTAAAAGCTATTAATTTCTCTCCTTTCAAATTTTACCATCTAATCCTCGGATTCTTATACTTTGTTGGTTCTACTCCTCCATTTTCAAATACATATATGATATATCCATGATCATCAATTTATATTATGTGGTTAAACTCACACAATATAACCTTACAGTCTTTACAAAAAACTCGATCAATTTTTCTACAAAGGAAAAAAGTTATTTAACTAGTGTTATATCCACTTTTAAAAGTTAATGTTGGCTAATACTAAATCATATGTCATTGTAAACTCTAAAATGATATTTTCTTCTTCATTTCTATCTCTGAATTCATAACCACAGTGTACTCTTTCAAAACCTATATTATATTTTCTTGTATGACCATTTAAATATCCTTTGATAAATACTTTTTTCTTACTAGGAATCTCTTGAACTAATTCATCCATATCCTCCCAAAAACTTTACTTTATAACATTATCTAAACCTACTCGAGGAGCATGAGGAGCATAAATACTAATAATATTAATCGACTCATCACCTAGCATCAATTTAATTAAAATTATTCTATCTCTTATCCTCTTAATATCTACAACCTCATCTTTAGACTCTTATCTACAATAATTTCTACTCCATTTTTATTTCTATCTTTACCTATATACCAAAATTCAAAATTATTAACCTCTTTTTTTTTTTCTCTTATTCACTTAGTTTCTTGCAAGCAAGCTATGTTAATTTTTCTTCTAGTCATTGTATTTATTAGTTCTATTAATTTTCTTATTAATGACCTTATATTCCAACTTGCTAGATGTATTTTATTTTTTTATTTTCTTTTTATTATCTTGGGCCATTGCTTTATGTGCTCCCTTTGATACATCCTCAATTAGACATTTTGTTTATCGAGGACTTAGATCTTTGCTACATCAACATATACCTTGATTTATCACTATTTATGATATTCACAAAATCTGTTTTCCAAAGCCATAGCCTTTCCTCATGAGACTACTCATTTTATCCAGACCCAAGTGTTATGGTTGCAACACGAAGTTGCTAGTTGTCCAAATTGCAAGGCTCCTATGGGCTACAAGATCAAAACTTTCAGTAATGATAACTTCTTTTTTTTTTAAAGACAACCTGCTTAGGCTTGTGCTTCAGCAATTTGTCTCATGTTTCAAAGTAAAGGATGAGATTGATTTATAAATTAGATTGGATGGAATTGATATTCACCATTCAGCATATCATCTTGCCAAAATATATTTATTTTTTTCAATAACTTATCTGCCTTGCACTAGATGCCCTCCAAGGAGCCTGTCTACCACTTAGCAGCTGTTCTAAGTCCTTTAATAGAAGTTGCACTACATGTTGAGTTACAATGCAGCTCATCACACATGTTTGAAGTGTTGGAATTTAATTGCGCGTTGTAAATCAAGTTATAGTTAGATTGTAAGTGGGACCTAAAAATATGCAAGTTACTCAATTAGCTGCAAGTCAACTTGCGGGAAGTCAAACTCAGTTTTGAAACACGAGAACAATCACATTTTATATTATAATATAATAAAATTATAATAATACAATATAACATAACATAACATAATATAGTATAATAGTGTACAATATTTTATTAAATTATAATAATAATTTATAAATTAAGAATAATTTACGATAGTTGTTTTTGATAATACAAACAGCTCTAGCAACCAAGGTACTGTAGTTGAAAGCTTCCAAACACATTAGTTACGATGCAATTTTAGTTACATGCAACTCAACTACATTGTAATTTGAGTTGCACTGCAATCTCACTTGCAGGATTCCAAACAATACCTCATAGTCTGCTAAAACAATGACAATGGCTTTGTTAAGAGTTAGAATGCTTTCTCATGGCTTTTCTATAGACTAGGCAAACCAGCTTTTATTTAAATATGGCTCTTGATTGGAATCTATATCATATGGATGTGTAAACCATTTATCTTCATGAAAGCTTAGGAAGTCTAGGTGCAAATTTTTGCTGATCTTCAACTTTGACAAGACCTTACTTTTCATTATGCAGTTGTAAAATACATATCCTAATGCATCACAACTTACCTTTTGGAAGCAAGAAAAGAGAGTGGGCAAGAGAATGGGATCTTATTTCAAGGCCAATAACTTTTATTAAGTTATTTATAATTTATAATCTGACATAGCATGAAGAATGTGAGAAAAGGGAGCGGTTCAGGAATGAGTTAGACATTGTGATTAATGATCACTGTTTATGAGGCTCAGTGCCATTCGTCGAGAATATTCGTCGAGAATATCTCATCACATAGTTGGGTTAATGTTCCATTTCTAAACTTATACCCAAATCATTGACATTCAGAGTGACATTTCTATGTAAACATATGATATTCCATAAGCACATGAAGTATATTATTTTTGACTGTCACTATTTATAATCAATTCCCTGTTAGTGGTCCTGACAGCCCTGATTGTGTTTGATCGACAAGAATGCAAACTCTATTAGAAGTCTCACACTATCTCACATTTTCAGTTTTCATGGGCAGAGCATAACGTAAAAGTATTGATTAACTGCATATAAGCTGAATAGACTCAAACCAGTAGAGTATGTTGTGTATGCAAATATATTGTATTATCATGAATAAGTGCATCCAAGTTTTAAATCCCATGGGATAGGATGTCTTGATTTCTCTGCTAGATGGGATGCCTTGCTCTCCTACCTTGTCCTGGCAGCCATCCAAATCAACCCAGTACGTACCCTCCATATCTCTCCCCTTCTAGTTTCTTTCCTTTTTTTTCTTTTTTTTCTTCTTTTTTCTTTTTCTTTCTTTTTCTTCCTTCTTCCCTTTCTTTCTTCTTTTTCTTCCTTCTTCCTTCCTTTCTTTCCTTCTTTTTTATTTCTTTCCCTTCTTTCTTTCCTCCCTTTCTTTTTTATTTCCTTCGTTTCTACTTCTTTTTTCCCTCACTTCCTTTCTTTCCTTCCTTTTTCTTCTTTTTTCCTTCCTTTCTTGTTTTTCCTCTTTCTTCATATTTCCCCACATGAATAGATTTTGGAGTCCCACTCTTATCTTAATTCCATCTTCTCATAAGAACATGATAGGATTGTTGAGACACTCCCATCCCACCAAGAATTTAAAACATTGAGTGCAAAGTCAATTATATGAAGTGCTAGTAGGCAATCAGACCCTAGCCATGAAGTCCATGTTTGTTGCTTCCATACAACACATTTTCATCATGTTTCGACTTTGAAAAAGAGAGGACCAAAAAAAAAAGGAAGGGCTTTGGCCAGGATTGCCCTGGAAAAAGAATAAAATAAAGTTTTATCAAAGGAATCTATGAATATTCAGTGCATCAGCCCTTACAGCTTTTCCTTCATGATCTGTAAGAACAAAGTCTCTCAGGTTAGCTGCTAATCCAACCTGAAACATCAGTAATTAATATTTTCTAATCAACAATAAATTATAAAAACTAAAATAGATGGTAAATGGGAAATGCAGTCCACAAAATGCAATAACCATAAGCAAAAACATCATCATCATTTCTTTATATCATACATAGGGGCTTATAAGTCTGATTTAGAAATCATTTTCTATCATTTTTTCCAGCTAAAACTTGCATACATGTGCAATGCAAAATGCGTTAAAGCAATTCTCTCAACAACGAAAAAAACATATTTCTTGTTTTTCAATTTTCTTTTAACCACTTTTGGCAATTTAAAAAGAACTGCAAATAAGTACATTGATCAGGGACCAGGTATGTTCCAAATATTATACTACTGCCTGCTTCTTTTGGTCAAATCATCTGCCTTCCTCTATCTTAACAGGAAGCTAATCATGTGGTTGAGATCCAACTAGAGTGAAAATATGGTATACATCAAAGTTTTAAATATTAAGGGATGGAGCTGTCCCGATTTTCGCATGGAATGGGACATCCAGCATCCCAACACTTAGGATGATGGATTGGATGTCTTGTCCCATCTTGACTCATTTTCAGATTCACCCCATCCCGACTCTTGGGCCAATGCCCTATCCCAACGCTTGAGACAATAGAACACCTCACCATCCCACTGATATTCAACCTTATTATACGTAATATATAAATAATAAGAAACAAACAAAGTGAGGCCAAGCTAATCCATTTTTGTGTTTTAAATGGTAGGCCACTTGTGCAATACACAAGATCAAGGAATGATATTATGTGGTTCATTGCTTATTCATAGGTCTCTTGCTTTCTTCATCTTATTAAAACCATTTACCTTCTTTGAAGAAGATCTCACACTCTAAAGTATCAAACAAGAAGATATAAAGACTTTTTGGTTTCTATGGAAGGAAGGGAACCCTAGACATGAGACCGAGTCTTTAACATATACAAACCACAAAAATTTCTAGACAACTAAATGGATGCAAGACGCAAGGTTCTAAATACTAGTGGGACGGCAGGCAACCCACTATCTTGAAGGTAGGGACGAGATAATTCAAGAAATGGACTGGGATAGAACAAGACATCCACTATCCCAAGGGTTGAAAAGTGTCAAGATGTAGGGTGTCCCATTCCATAGAATAACCACAACAATCTCATTCCATGGTATTTAAAAACTTGGCGAGACAAGTTTCCAATTTTTAAGGATTCTCTAATATCAAGATTGTGTCCAAAAGGTGCTCAACTTTCCTTTTAGGGAAAAAAGCTTGAATGCATTTGAAAAAGGTGTCCAACCATTTCCTAAGTAGGAACCTAATATAATTTCAATTGCTGATTCTAAGATAAACCTTTTAAATATATTGTAGATTCTATGTTGAGGAGTTCATGTTATAAATACGCCTATCATTGATCTTAGCATGAACAAAAAACCACAAGTTGAGCACTAAAATTGAATCTACCATCATATTTTTCACAAAAGCATAGCACTAGGACAACATAATTTTAGAAAAAAGCCAAAACAATAATTTGGAGGCTAAAAAATGTGATACAAAGGGTGTCTTTGATGTATCTATGAGCACCCATCGATACCCTTTGTCTGTATGATGCTTGGCAATATGTGTTTTACCCATCCTTGGTTAGTGTTGTATCCATCCAACTTGCATTTACTTTTATGAATCGTAGTTTTTATAGAATTTTGCCCTAAAAACAACCAAAAAGGCATTTGGGCCACCAAACCTTGTCCAACAAATCTTCAACTTGTCAATAAGGAAAGCATAATTCTGCTCAAATATGCATACAGATATTATAACACATTATCAAGCCAAAAATCTCAAGCTTTATAGATCAAATGCGCTAAAAAATTGTGAATGTACAACTTTAATATATGGCGTCATGTGTCAAAGATAGTTTGCATGTGACACCTAAGTTGGACCAATAACAATAGACAAACTCTACACCTTTCTCCAATTTTGCAAAAGCCTCCTAGGGATTTGGACATCAATATTCCCCTTTCATGCCTCATCTCTTTAATTGAAAATATTTGTCGAATTATCAAATGAATATTATGGGTGCTTTTCTTATGAATCAAAAGACAGCATATTAAATTCTAATTATTCAAATATATACAACAACAACATCAAAGCCAAACTAATTATTCAAATATATTTTAATAATAAAATGATTTATCATTTTCTTGAACATCAACTTTTTTATTGTTGTAATCTCTTTCATGATTGCTATTTTCTCATGCATCTGCATGCAAAATGAATTTATTTTTCTCCAGAGACAGCCAACAGTTCCTACAAGCATAATATCCTCTACTTTTTCCACCAAGTTCTGGTTTGTCCAAGATTGACATTTATCACCAGCATCATCACTGTCTATAGAAACCCATGTGAATAGCTTGAAAAGAGGAAAGCAAAAGGAAAGACTGACATATTAGTGTGGATCTTGTACTCATGGAGCACAGGTATCTCGGTTTATATGATTGTTGAAAATCAATTTCTAAAACTAACCATAAAGATGGTGATTATTTACTGTAATCGAAACGTTAATTCTTTTAAATTTTAGTTTTAAATATGCAGTTCAGAAAGATAAAATTAGCGAAATTCTACTGTGCAGTCATGCTACAACTTTGCACTCCAATCATAGGACCCTCTTGATCTTCTAATTCGCTAACTTTTTTAGCTGTCATCTTCTATTGAACATTTTCCATTACATTGAAAAGTGAATTTTATATCTTAAAAAAAAAAAAAAAAGCTGTTGGAGGGCATTTCTTTGGTTGATCTCTTGCAAATAGCAACTTGGCAAACACCTACCATTGTTTTTCCTCCAACAAGGTGACCATATTTCTAATCTGAAGAGATTTTGATATTTCTTTAAAAATGGAGATTTTGTGTCAGTCTCAAGATTGGAGGCATTAAGCTAAACCAAAAGCAACTATAGTAGTATGATTATAACAAATAGGAAATCTAAATTGGATCATCCCAAATAGATGATTGTAACTCGTCATTTATGGCTATATTACTGATACTTGTTAGCTGATAAAAATTTGACAAACAAGACTATGATGCCTAGTCAAAAACATGTCAAAACTTTTGTAAATGTATAAAGGACAGATCCTCATAGTTAGCTTCTATAAGCATAGTGAACCCTGCTTCCACTGCCAGATAAAAAAAATCTGGGTGTTCCTTTGATCAGCAATTCTTAACGAATTTTAGAAGAGCGCACACACTTTTTTGCCCCAGAACAGCCAGTTTTTCAAAACTCGAATTAAGAAGTAGAGTTATTGGCTTAGCCTTATGTTTTTCTCAATTTTATTACAGTTTAACTGTGTAAGGATAGGCGCATGAACAACTAACACGACTAAAATTCAATTATGTTCTGAATCTCTGATCACAATTCACAAGAAACCATTTGGTGAAAATCAACATTGGGGCAAAATTTTTTAATCACTTTCTGGCATTGAAAGGCTCAACGTCCTATATTTATACATTAAACTGTAAAGTGACAATAATGAAATTCACAAATTTGAATAATGTGGATACTGTAAACAGTCAACTTAGTATTCTCAAAGGGTGTCTGAGGTCCAAAAGTGTGCTGCATTATCTTATATTATAAGTATTAGCAGTCTTGAATATTAGCATTCAACGTAAACCATAGCACTAACAATAGCAGTCAGATATTCTTTATGATTAAAAAATTCCATGAACTCTAAGAACCCATAACTTACAAGCAGTAAAAGTGAAGGACAATGCTACTTTCTGGTAGCCCACATAGAAATTTTGTGCGGGCCATGTATCTTCAATTTCCAAGCTCTCATGTATGGCAATCAATTTTCTAGAGTCTGGTGCCATACAACAGCAGATGGGATGACTTCAAGAAGTTAATGCTTTATAGAAGATCCATATCCAGCATAGAAATTTCTAAGCAAGTGTCCAGAAGAAAGCATTGTCCAACAACTAATATTCAAAAGTTACAGGACCCAAAAAAATTATCCAACCAAGCAACCTGAATGTGGTCTGCCGACGCTGAAAGCATTGTGTCTGTGACCGATTCATCACCATGGTCATACCCATTAGGCTACAGAAAAAAGAAAATAAAGAAACATTAGGTTTTCAATGATCTAGGTAAAAGCTCTCATTCTGAAAGCATTCTGTGTGTGACCGATTTATCTTGATGGCCACACTCATTAGGCTTCAGAAAAAGAAAATAAAGAAACATTAGATTCTAGATGATATGGTTAAAAGATCTCATTCGAACATATTTGACATTATGCAATCTAGAAATGTTTGAGCACTACAAAAAAAACAAATGCTTGAACTTAGATCATTCATGTCAATCTTTTCAGATATAAAATAGACAACAAATGTGAGATATCTGCCCAAGGTGCTTTATACATCACAAACTTTTATATTGATTTCACCTAAGGTATACCGAACCATGCCAAACCATTCAATACAGGGCGTACTGAACCATACAAGTGTGGAACCAGTACGATTCACCATCATTGGTACGGTTCACCATTTCGGAACAGTACGGATCCAGTACCACCCCAAACCATCCATATAGCCCAGAACTGTCTTATACTAGATCGAATCAGACACTGTGTCTAATCGCCTGGTTCGACTCGATATAAAACGGTTTATAGGTTGTAACCTTCCAATTCACCTAACTGGTACACTGTCGGTTTGGCACGAAGTGATTAATATGTCATCGGTTCAATATGGTACGCTTCGTACTAGTTTGATACCAAAACAGTACCGATTTTTCGTACAACGAACCTTGGTTTCATCCTTGATAAGAAGTGTTTTACATTACAACACTAGCTTCTCAAGCCCTCAACAAATCATGTTCCAGATTGTTGTCCAGGACCTTTGCACAAGTCTTGAGGTATAAACATGAATTTCAAAAGCCATCAAAGACAAGTAGACCTCATCCAAAGAAAAACTCATACAATAAAGTACCAATTTGGCGAACCTTGGCATAGAGATTTGATGTCTTATCATTGTTAGTAAGAGGCTGAATGTAACATGAACTAATAGGAGTGCACAAGATAACAAGCAGCGTACTGGTTAGGTAGACTAGGAGGCCCCTACCATGTCTGCCACTATACTAAACAGAGATGGTTTAATATGGTACGGAGTGGTACTAGGTCAGTATGGGAGCAAAATTGGGCGCTTCATGGTGGTATGGGGCGGTTCAGCCCCCGTACCAAATCAAACCACCGAATTGTCCCATTTCCAAGCCAATTCAATATAGTTTGCCCCAAACCACCCTATTTGGGATGGTTCGGCCATCATTGCCAAAGATATCTAATGACATGATTTTTTACTTATTTATAGCCTTAAAAGCCAATAATCGCTCTCACCCACCCACCCATCTAATACAATAAAGCCTAAGTAGATACTATAAATTAAACTTCAAGGAAATGAAGTTCCCACAATAGAGAGGAAATGCACCGAAATATTGATGATACTAATTTTCTCTAGTAGAATGGTGGCCTAGCATCAACCTTAAACAATAAAAAGAGAAATATAATAAATACAAAAAACTAGCCAAGATTTTAAAGGATTAAAGGAATGGGTTAAATGATCTGATGTGGAATGTGGAAAAACTTTTGTCTCTAAAAATATCATTTGAAATTGCATCTTAATAATAATCTAATAACAATGAAATCAGATTAATATTTCTATTTTATAACTAAATATGAGCCATTTTCCTGACATGTTTATAAAAATTATAAAAAAATCAGTGAAAAGGAAATTGTAGTTAAAACATTACAGCTACCTCCAAAGAAAGGCCAGTAACAAAGCCTTGTTGAAGTGGATGACCAAATGGGGATCCACCTAGAACTGCATCTCGTATTCGGTCATTGAAACTGGTCCAAAAAAAAAGAAAGTTCATAAATAAACAAAACATAAAGAGAGAAGCCTATGATACACTTAAGACTTTTCCTTCATTGAAATATTGTCATTTGAAGTACTACCTTCTTACATAAACACAAGCTTTCATGACAAACGATCAAATTTTCACTTTTCACTTTCTCAACTACTTGTAATTCATGCACATAATACTGGCACAAGTCAAAATATTATGTCTTAGTTTCTCATATTGAATATTCTTGTATGGAATCTCTTTCAGTGGTACTTCACATGGTGAGGTATAATTATCAGGAAAAGAGAAATACTAATGCTGTCCGCTGTAAATAGTTATAAAGGTCTAAAATCTGAAATGGAAATGAGCAAAGTATTTTAGATATGAGGACCTATGTAGGCATGTGTTTGGTCCTAGATCGATTATATGCTAAAGAGGTCTTGGATACTTATATAGGATCAAGATACCCATGTTAGGATACTTACATAAGGCCAAAGAATCCAAAAAATAACTTTTAATCTTTTTGCTAAGGTCCTCAGTTATTACAATTTACAAATGGTGGCAGAGCGAATATGGCCCATGGCTCATATGGACTAGAGGATGCTAAAGCACAAATACTTTTGGGGCTGACAACAAGCCTATAGTGGTGCATGATTATGTTCGAGATTGGACTCTTAACATGATGAAGATGCCAAGACATTAATAAGGAGAATATGTGAGGGCCTATATGGGCATGCCCTTAGTCCCACATGGGTTATGCACTAGAGAAAACTTGGATACTTATGCAAGGTCGAGAAACTCAAATAATGCTAGCTAGCTTTTTTGGGACAGGTCTCAGGTTGTTATACAATAGTTGCCCACAAAATATAATAAGAACGCATTCTTAGATGCAATGTACTACACACCATAATGGACTAACCACTAGCATAATCATCTATACTTCTATTATGTAGGATACAAACCTAGAAATTACTGTTTACACAAATGTGTGAGCATAGTGACAAAGGATTTAGAATTTATTGGCTAGGGGGAAAAAGCTAATAGGCATAGAAGACATTGATAAAATCATTGAAACAGAAATCATAAGAAAAAGATGAAAACTCAAAGGTGAGTGATGGATGTAACACCATGAACATTAAATTCAGCAACTTTAAATACATTCCAAATTCCATTATGAAAAATAAAAATTTCATGGGTCGCTCCCAAAAATAATTACTATATTCCGGACAGCTCATATTTCCATAAACTTTGACTAAAAAAGAGAACTTCTGCTGAGAAACTTGGAGATCATCATGGAACATAATTGAAACTTCAGATAATTCTGATGCCAAGGTGGAAAAGATAAAAAAGATTAACTAAAGAATTCACACTTAAAACATTCTAAAATATAATTTAATTTCCTTTTAGAATTAAAAAAGCTAAAATCCTGGTTGTATATCTGATCACATTAAGGCATAAAACACTAGTGCAATGTGTCTCTTATATACTGCATAGTAGTACACGTACTATAATATACCATGCTATCAAAAGTAGGGTATGTCATAAAAGCCATTTGACATATTGATCATATCATTTTGAGACGTCATGGCTAACATAGAGGGTTATGGAAATTCCACCTTTTGTTAACTAAATTATTTTGTTTTAGGCATCCATAATTGCTAAAAGTTTTTTCTACTGTACTTGCTTGATCCATTTAGTGATGGTTTTCAGTTGCTTACCAGGCTTTGAGCTCACTATTTGTCTCTCTTTTCAGAGCTTGTGGTTTAAGAGCTAGCTGGTCATGCTTGGGGTGCGAGCTTAGAGCAATGCCCTTAAACTAGTGTGGACACAATGTTGCTGCCTTAGTTTCTGCTTTTGAAAGCCTTTTCTAAATGCTGTTGTTTGTAGAACTTGTCAGAACCTGGGAGTATTTTGCGGGCTTGATTCGATGGTTAGCTTGTGGTATGGTTAATTGTGGTTATTTTGAGATTGGCATGTGGCCAATTCAAGTTATTAGAGATGTAGACAATTTGAAACTTTACCCTTGCTAATGTTTGTTGGATGGTTGTTGGAATTGGCTTATAATTGTTTGGCAGGTTGTGGCCTTGCATGCTCTCAGAACCAAGCACTATGCATTTCCAACAGTTGCCATGTCCCTTGGCATGCGCCTTTGGGTCAGGGGCATCATAAACAAAATGAACTCCTAAATTAATTAATCTATTTAAGAAAGCAAACAGAAGATATAGCTCTGATACTAACTTTGAGCTGACTATGTCTGTGGCATATAATTGTTTTTTTTACCCATCAACATTTTGTTATGACTTGTCAATAGTCAGTACCATGAAAGAAGATATATGTAAAGTACATCTGTCACAATTAATGCAAATTCTAGAACACCCTTATAAATGTGAAAGATGCACGGAAATATTTGTTCAATTTAAAAAGATAACCTTTTTCAGATCAATGACAAAAGTAGAAGCATGAATAAAACATGCTATAGCTATAAATCTACCATCATAGATAACTATTTTTTTAAGGAATTCCTTTCTTGATGCAATGTTATAGCTATAAAACTTTCTAAAGATGCCCACAAGTTGCAAATATAGTGCAGTATAATGAAGATATTACCTCCCAATGCCAGTTCCACAGATATTAAATTGTGATGCATTTATTCCACGTTTGTTTTTTGCAACTTCACCAAAGTCCCATCCTTCGCCATATCTGGGGTAATAGGAATATTATTAATCCAAACTTGTAGTTGTTTGTCATTGATATACCATCAAAGCAAAAACACCAAAACAAATCATACAATTCCATATAGACACAAATACTGATTAACCAGAATGTCCAACCACAACCCTTACATGTAGATCATTGGACCATCTACTCCATCTTTATCTTTTGATAAGCTTTGAAGAGTAGATCTTGCCTTCACCTAGACTCAAAAAGAGAAACTTTTCATATGGTTTACACATAAGGTAGAAAATTGCTTAGTATAACATAAAGCTAGAGCAAAATACTACATTGAATACCATATGCTTCAAGCTCCACTATTAGGTTGTTGTACATTCAAAGCTAAATATTGAGAATAAAATGCAAGACTTAGTCCAGAAATATATGGGAGAAAGTGATAAAGAAAGATTTAAAATTTTTACATCTTAAAAAAATATGACTCAACATCAAGCTAAATGGAGAATAAGAATTTATGTAGCTAATCTCAACTCATTTGGGATTAAGGCTTTATTGTTGTTGTAGTCTAGAAATACCATTATCTACAATCTAATCTTTATAGTTTGGACCATCTTTATGTATCTTTTATCATTCTTTCCAATTAACGGCTGCTTCATTAACCAATAGCTCAAAGCAAGCATTTTAGAACAACTTTCTCTTAAACTAATATGTGGAAAAACACACTTCACAGAGTTGAGCCCTTATACTTATTGCGGCCTCCTCATATCTTCCATAGACTTTTTCCTTGCATCTCAAACAAATCTTCACCACAATTCCCCAATCACTACATCTCCTCTTTCCAAAATGTTCCCAATCCTGAATTAGTCTCCATGCTTTTACCAAATGTCCATGTGAACATTGTTATCTCTGTGGTACATGTATTATATGCTTCAACCATCTTTTTTGAATAAAATTATGATATTTAAATAGAGCAATATCCTTGTAATGCATATATTATGTGCTTCAAGCATCTTTACTGAATAAATTTATGATGTATAATGAACAAATAAAGGCTTTTATACCAACTTAGCGTATCTCTTTTTCCTTAAAGCATCCAAGTTTTGTGGTAACTAACAAAACCACCAGCAAGCCTCTCCCTTTCACCTACTCCGCTTTAATTCTAATGAATGACATGCTAGGATTTTCCTTCTATATTCACATAAGACCCACTCGTCTTTAAAGGATATGACATTATCAGGAAAAATGCAGAAACAAGGTAGAAATCTTCCTTGTCTATCTTCAAGTGTACGTATTATAATCAGAACTATGTAACAGTGAGAGATTGTGATCTCACAAAACTACAAAAAGACAGGATGTAATAACCATTTAGGCAACAGCATAGCACACTACATAAACACAAAGGCTTCAACAAAGACCTAAAGGACATTGCTAAATTCCCCTTGGGATGAGTACTTACATATGTAGAATTTGTTGTACAATAAGCATCAAGGTATGGACAAGTGTGTGGAAATATTCTAGACAGCTTTCTTTATAGGTTCGCATGTGTTACAGTTTCAAGGATCAAGAGACTACAAGATACGTATAATTCTCTAATCATGGTCAAAAATCTGTTTCGATCACATAAAAGACACTGCAAAAAGAATATTACTTTCTGAATTTTAAGTGAAAGGCAACCAGCAGCAATATCAATATCGGAGTCCATTCTAAAAAAAGAAATTATTGATATCAGAGAGTGACGACCAAGACATGAAATGAAGATTATGCAAACCAATGGATAAAGTATTAACACATCTGTAGCAGCTAGCAACAATTTAATCTTATAAGTTAAAAAACTGTTGTCCCTAGGACAGGTCAGCTAATGTGGTCCGTGATGTATGATAAAACTGTTGGAGATGAGATCATATTTGTATCCAAAGAACTTTTCAATGAGATCATAAACCAGATGTACTCCTATAATGGTTTTTCAATTAACTTTGGTGGCAAACTTAATAACTGTGATGAACCAAGGCGTATAGTGATGTTTGTAATCAAGAACTCTAACTACTAGCAGTATAATCACAAACAGTACCATCTAATTGCTAAATCAAAGTGCTATGTCTATATTCTTGCATGAACCAATCAGCTGTCAAACAGCATACAGATAAAGGTGGGCATAGTTCCCACATCTAGTAACAAGGAAAAGATTCAGACAATTTTTATCATTACAATTTATAACCAGCTAATATAAGCAGCCAAGTCAACTGCAAGTCAAACTTGCTTACCATAGTGCTCTTCATAATGTGTCCCATGAGATCAAACCGGAACCCATCAACCTATTACAGAAACTATAGTAAGTATCTTATAAACATTTCTAATTTCATTCATGTGTTCATGTACAAAAAGTAGAAAAAACAGAGATATCACTTAGCAAGGCAAAATTGCATGGATTGCTATTACTGTGGACTCAGGAATATGCAAGGGACAAAAAAGATATGGGAAAACTGATTTTAATATCAACACTGCACCACAGAGACTTAGATGAACTAGAATAGCTTTCCACCAAAAAGAAGCTGCATCTAATATTCCCATGTACTGTTCAGCTAAGCAAATAAGTCTGGAAACAGTAGAACAGTCATAAAAATAAAGCAGACGTATTTTTTATAACAGGATTTCTTAAGTGGAAAATTAGGTAACTAAAAAGATACCAATAGCTACACAAATTTAAAATAAAATTGCTAGAACAAAGAAAACTTTGAAAGGACAGTACTGTAAGTTGAAAAGCTTGCACTGAAAGAATTGAAATGGCACAATTAACTAGGACACAGAAGACAATGGAAGTGAAGTGTTATTCATGTATGGTTCTCTGTAAAGCAGCTCATGATCTTCGAAGTAAATACAAGGAAGCAACAGAGTACAAACATATTAGTGCCAAAGAAAGTGCTATTGATTTGGATGTGCTTACACTCAAGAAAAGCCAGAATTCCTCCAACAATATATGAGCAACAGAATATTCCATTTCTTGCTCTTTCAATATGTTAGCAAGCTTTTAGCGGGAATGAAAAGATATAAAGGTAATCAGCACAATCAACAGCTTAGTAGACATGCATATTTGCTTTTGTGATATTGACTACAGAGAGGTGGATGGGAAAAAAAAAAAAAAGCAAAGGGGAGATGATATCCTGGGTATATTGTACAATGAAGTATGCTTACAAGTTACAATGAACAGAATACTGAAGACAATACTGAAGAGAGGCACCATCAAAATTCAAAACAAGGCTAACTGGATGAACAATGTGCATGAGGCAAAGCAGGCAATGGTCAAGCAGAAAAACCATGCACCAACTAATGACACCAATAGAGTAGGATCCTGAAGGGATTGAAGAGATGAAGCTACAACTGAAGCTCCATTGAAGTATGAATGATGCATATGTAAGAAAATACATTTTCAGTCAGAGTTGAGCCTCATGCTGAAAAGTGACCTAGAAATTAAAAAGAGACCTTGAGACGTAGGAATTAGTTAGGGGACCAGATAGTGCTGCTTCAAGCAGACATAGGGTAAGCACCACACTATGATCATATCTTCAACATTTAGAAGTATATGCCAAGGGCATAAAGGTGTTAAACATTAGCAATTATAGTCATCAGTGCTCCAGATGAAGATTACATAAAGAATGGTTCAACGGTAGTGTACAACAATCCAAGTGCTTCTTATTTGGCTCATAAATTTCATAATTACAGAATAACACAACATAGAGGGCACTGAAGGTCAAACAAGGGCTATACATGTAAAGCACCTTAGAATAGAAGATACTTTTCATGACCATATGATGGAGCCAAACACAGACATCAACCATGGCAACGAAACATCACAACCTTCAACAGAAGAGAAAAGCACTAAAAAATAATCACAGCCATCATATTGGTGAAACTAATTAGATCAGCCAAAGAAATTTCTAAACAGGTATGCCCATTCAAAATGCAAGTTCAAGATGGCTATTAAGCGAAAATCTTAACTGCTAAGACCAAAAGAGACAAAGGTTATTATGTTAGGGGCTATATTCTATTTAGTTTTAAGTTTTTTGAAAAAAGAGGCTAGAAAGCTAACATTTCCAAAATTCTTCCTATATGATTTTCTTGACAATGAGGCTCATATGGATGGTAGTGACAGCTCAAGTGTTCAAGCCACATGGGGTCCTAGTTGAAAAGATAGGAACAACGTCCATAAAATGTCTAAAGTATATTGTTTAAACTTTTAAAAAGAATGAAGTAAATGGCCTGTATCATGGGTTGAAATTCCACAGTCTTTTATCTTGCAATGAGTTTTACCACCCTTGGGTGCTTTTTTTTCTTCTTGTTTGTTTGTTTGTTATTTTGTCTATTTGTCTCTTTGCATGTGTTGTTTGAGGCAGGTGGTTACTTACCAAGTCCCATTACCTTTAAGGGATTTGCATGTAGCAATTAAACCAAAGGTAAGATAAAATCATCTCTTTATTAAATTAATAAATTACAAATGCTCTCTCACATTGCTCTGAGAAAACACAGTTTGAGACCTGCAAGGATAAAATTAAAAGGGTAAAAACTAGCCCATAAAATCATTAGAATTCTTTGACCATATAATTAGAGAATAATTTACTTGATAGGAGTTACAAGACTAACTGGCAGAATATCTTGGAAATTGTTTACAGTATAGATCATAGATGAAGGCAGCATCATGCTCAACAAGTGGACATGAGTAATAATCATAATGAAGCTATAAAGAATCACCTTATAAGCCACCGCCCAGTTTAGGAGATCATCAAGAATTAAACGTTCAACCATAAAGTGCTCACTAGCTGTATTATTCATGCAAGCACTATTCTCAATGACTCCATCAGTGTTCCTACGAAGAAAATATCCAGGAACAACCTACAAAGTAAATTTTTAACATGATGAAAGAGGCAACAGATACAACCTTACAAAATATTGAAAAGAAGGCAAGATAACCTTATGCTTTTAGTTCTTACAAAATTATTACAAGAAAACTGAAAACTCATTTCAACTCGTTTTGTGTCCCCTTGTCTTCACATTATCCTCATGTCCTCTGCAGCCTCACTCTGTTATTTGATTTCTTTTCCATATGTGAAGGTGTGAATGTAGACCTATCATGATAATTAACATGAAAAAAAAAAAGAAAAAGGAAAAAACTCGTGGTCCCCATGCAAACCTATTGCTTTCTGTGAAATAGAAATATGTTGGCAGTGCTTTAGGAAATGAAGGTGAACCATTGAAGATGTAGTTCATATGAAAACAAATGAATTCACAATAAAAATTTTCCTTTAGTTTTTTATTAAAAAAAAACTCACTTTTAGTGATCAGATTTACATATGGACTCAGAAATAGGATATATACGTGTGTGTGCATGCGCACATGCATGCACATACACACACACATCAAATAAACAAGCAATTTCAGGCACTACTACTACTTTTGGCACCCATATTAACCAAAATGCATTCCATTTTTCTTGTGTTTTATTGAAAGGTGCCTGAAACATTAGATAGTCCACTTGAATGAGCATTTCCACACTTTCAACTCCAAAACTATCACATAATATTCATCTTATAATTCATGGTCACACGCTATCATTTCAAGAAACTATACAGAAATACTAGTATACATGGCAAAATTAGACAAAATGCTGACTGTGTTCCATGGCAAAATTAGACAAAATGCTGACTGTGTTCCATGTTAAGTAAGCGTGGAAGCATGCTTAAAATCAATGACCTTATCAAGAACAGAGTTTTCATCCAAGGGGCCACTTACAGACAAATGATTGTAGACAACATCCAACACAACACGAAGACCAATTCGATTGAGTGCCTGAAATGCAGCATCACCATTAAAAAATTGTCAATTATTGGGTATGTTCGATAGAGCACTGAACCCAAAGATTTGCACCTGAATCATCTTTCGGAATTCAAAAATACGACTTGGTCCATTTGGGTTGCCAGCATAGCTTCCCTTTGGAACTCCCCAGAGCACAGGATTGTATCTTCCATAGTAAGTCAAAATATATAAGCAAAATTAGACATTCAACTACAAAATTTTATCAACATATTAGTTGACAGGAAAATATTGTAAACGATTACCCCCAATTATAGCCATCTTCATCTTGTATAGATGTAACTGCAGCTTGTTGCGTATCTGAATCTGCAGGCAACTTAGCCATCTCTCCATCATCTGCTTAAGTAATACAAAAGAAACATAAATTAACCACCTGGGAAAAACTTATCATAAGCACCAGTGGAGTTGCATGTGAAATCTAAAACATTTGAAACTATGGTACAAAAGGAAAGCAACCACCCATAAGTAATAACCACACAAGAGTTTACTGGTAAAGGATCAGACTGAGTTAACAATATATTAACAGAAAGGCAATCATCTTTTTCTTTTTTTTTGAAGGAAAGAGAAAGGCAATCATCATCATTTGAATTGTGATGGTAAGGCTACTAGAAAACACCTCAGATGAAGAAAGAAACAACCTAACTTGAAGAGTGGAACATTATTATGGATTTTACTTCATTTGTCTCCTGTCAGGGGCAATAATCTCTATCAATGCAGGCATTCTCAACTCTACTTCAAAAATATATAACAGAAGTGCTGTTAATGTCACTCAGTCCTAATCCTGCACTCAGTAATGTCTAATATTAACAGTTCATTGACTAAAATGCTCTTACTCTATTAAAAGTCAAATGTAGGTAGCAGCATTTTGTTCTGGGAGACTCCACCCCACATGAAAAAATTATATTGAATAGGATGGTTCATACAATAATTGGGGGGGAGGAAGAAAAGCTTGTTGGAAGTTAACTTACAATGTTCTACTCATGATGCCCCACAGATTCTCATAATAACTGTTTGGCAGGGTATTGGAGAATTGATATTGCTCCCCATCTATCCTGCCATTACATTGTGAAGCTCTCCCCAGCTTGGAAAATTTGCCTTCAGCAACTGAAGGCACTGGTATAGCTTGTACGATTCCAGGTCAACCTTCTGAAGCTCCTCCTATGCAAAGTGGGAGATGGTTGTGGAATTGTGGAAGAAATAGAGGGGTCAAAAATCAATCATGCACTTAATGGATCAACATATCCTTTCAGGTAAAGTTAAGGTCTTCAACATGAAAAGTTTAATTGTTTCCCACATCGCAAGGTAAGTCTAAGAGACTAAGGCATAGGTGTTACCACTGATTCTCTTAATGATCTTGTATAAGCCAGCATTCATGGCATGGAGCTTCTTCACAGCACCATCAGAAAACCTCTCATAATGAATATGTACCATTACCATGTCACCTACCTGAAATTCAGAGGTCTGGACTCAAGTGGTAAGGGCATAAGATCAGTCAGCTTCCTAGATTTATGACTCCTCTCAAGTGACAACCTCAGTGGAGAGATTGACTAGCTTGTTATGTACAAACTCAACTAAAGATAAAATCTAATTCCAAGATGATACATCATCACCTACCAAGCATCAAAGAAGATCACCCAAACTCCTGTTAGCAATCTTCACTTGCCCAATTTGCGAATGGTGAGAGGAAACTGTATTTAGCATTTTTCCAGAGGCCTCTTCAAAAAATAACTCACGGGCTCTAGCAAGTCATGCTTCATAGTCCCTATCCTATGTGGCATGAGTGTACTAGGACTCAACAATGAATCAAATACCATAGAGTTGTCTCATGTGCGACTCCCTAACCACCTAATGCCCCATTGTCGCTCGAACTGTCATCATCGCTCCTCTCGCTCGATAATCTGGAGAGCCAATCATCCAAGGGTTCTCGTGTCTCTGAATCCAAGTGCACCAACTCCACTATCTACAACACCTTCCCCTTCTTACTGGTCTGGGGAGTTATTGCCTTCTTTCTCTCCTCATCGCTACCTGATTCTATTGGGTGGCTCAACCAAACCTACCACCCTAACTAGAACAAGTACCATAATAGCTTCCTCTCAAATCTCTAAGAGGATGTCTTAAACATGAAGCCCTCTGACAATAGCATGCTACCCTCCAACCTTTGTGTTACTGGCATGTGTTTCTCGGCCCATCTATCTAAATCCACTCCAGCCTCCCTAGTAATCTCTCTCAATGGTCAAAGCGCTATATATATTTTTCCCAGCCCTCGAACATGTGCCAATCACCATTAATTTTTAAATTTATTGAAATTTAGGCCTAAGTTGTGAAATTAATAAACATGCCTAAATTCAACGAAATTAGGATAGAAAGTATGCAGCAAGGTTTTAAATCTCGTGGGACAGAGATATCCTAATTTTTTCATGGAACAAGATGCCCTGCATCTTGTCCTGTCTTGATCCTGATCCGGTCAGGCGTCAATATTTATTTGGGATAGTTTTTTTTTAAAAAAAAAATTATTTGTGAAGTTTTAGCGCTTTATTCAATTTTTAAATATACTTGAACTTTAAAAGTTATATCTTTATGATAAATTGATCTATTTAAAATTATAATTATAATATATTATGACTAAAATAGGATGGGATAGGATGACGAGATTAGTCCCGAAATCTTTCTAGAGCAAGACGTCTCGGTGGTCTCGAACCCTGTCCGGCCAAGATTTGAATTACTGATAGGCAGCATATTTCTAATTTTACTATCATTTTTTGAATTTTTTAGTCTTCATTATTTTCAATCTGAAAATACATTTTTAGTTCTAAAAAAGTATTTAACAAAAATCCTAAATTTGGCATGATTTCACCACTTTTTTTCATTTTCAACCTATTTTAAGGTGGGAAAAAAGTGTGGAAGAAGCAGCATAGGAGAAGCTATACCTAATTTTGGGTTCAAATCCTCCTCCTTTTGGCTCAAATCTTCAGAAAAATGAATGAAAATCCAAGTTTAAAAAAAAAAAAATGAGAAAGAGGGCTGAAAGCTCATATAAGGTTCTCAGCCTCCATCCCTCTCTTTTAATTCAAGGGAGGTACCCGCGTAACCCCCCACAACACCATATCGAGCCGAACGCGCTTGAACCATGCTGAACCAGGTGGTTCAGCTTGGTACAAGCTGGTTCAGACCATATACCAATCCGAACAGATGAACCATTCCAGTTCACCATCAGTACAACTTGATCCAGCCCGAATCGGACAATTCAGGATGGTTCAACCTTCTTTGCAACAAATAAAACATCACATAGCAAGCATTGCACCTGCAAAAGTATGTGCTCCACATGCATACCCCATCAAAGCCAGATCCAACCCATATTGATCCAAACAAATACAGAACATGCAAGCAATCAGACACAGAGGTGGATTCATGCAGTCCAAAAATATCAGATGGCTGTTTAAATTAAGCATATTGGTATCGTAGCAATAATTCCTTATATTAAATGTTCTCTTGTCATCCAATCTCCTTTCCATGTGCATGCATCAACACAAATATGCACATTTACAAGTCTCCCCATGTCAGGATTCCTGAGGGTTCCCATGTCGGAATTGTTTGTAAACTTGGATATTTTGATATTTGTGTCATGTTTCCAATTTGTGATGGTAGGGTTGCAAACCAACCAAGCTGTTCATGAACAATTTGTGATGGGGCCTTTATCAAGCTTGCTTGATTAGGAAATGAGCCAAGCTTAAACATAATTCGAATATTTACCTGTACACAACCTAATCCCGAACACTTGGAGTATGCAAAAAGAAATAGAACATCAGGCTGCACTCATGAACAAGATTGTTCAGTTAACCAATAAGCAAGCTTGAACTGCTGTTTTCAAGCTTGACTGAGAACAAATTCCCCTTTCATGTAGCGAACTGAGCTTATGCAGTTTAGCATTTGGCTCAGCTCCGCTAGTATTCACCCCTATGTCATGCACATTTGACTTAATAAGAATGGAAGGCAAATTACATTTAATCTAAGGAAAGATGAACTGATCCAAATCGGTTGATTCAAGATGAACTGAACCATACTGGCTGGAAACTAGGTTGGTTCAGCCCTTTAAAATGGTGCATTACAGCTTATCGAGTTTGGGTTCAATCTGTTTAAACAATGATCTATTAAAAAAAAAAACCTTTGCTGAGGGTTCGGTTCAACCCGTTTGAACAATAATCCAATAAAAAAAAATTGTCGAAGCTTCCCAACGCCTCTCCCATGAAACGAAACCTTATCTTTACTCTCAACCTCATTTCGTCCATCGCAAAGAAACTTTGGATTCTGTCATTCGTCATGAAGAAACTCTATCACCATTGAGCTACCGGTATGAAAGAGGTCATCCCCAGATGCCATCATTCGCGAATCATCCGTCGTTCGTCAAAGGTAAGCTCCCTCTTATCTTCCTCTCCTCTCTCTCCTTCTTCCTTTCTCTTCTTCTCTCCTCCTTTCTTTCTTTCCTCGGTTCGCCGCGGTGCGATAGGGTACGTAATGGTACCATACCAAACCGATCACCGGCTAGTATGGGGTGCTAGTTTGGTTTGGCAAACCTTGATTTAATCAGATCTACTTTATTTCTGGAACACATGAAAGTTAGAAGCCAAAATATAGGACATAGACAGGCAAATATATTGCATAATTGATGCATACAATGATGGAGATGCAATTTTATTACGAAACCTGATAATAGATGCAAGAACATGATTGAAGCATGCAGGCATGCTAATAAATTGAGGGAAAAGTGGAATTGATGGGTTCTAGACCTTTACCAAGACATTTCCAATTATTTTTATCATCATCAACACCAGAAAAATGAAAGCTTGGAAGCAAATGTACATGAGTCAAACCAGCACTAGACAATTTCTTCAAATGGCATATACCCGCTGATTCCTGCATCAGAATGTACCGCATTTATTGTAACTAGAATACAAATCTGGGCACAAGTAGAATTTCACTAAAAGATGGTCCAAAAGTATTCAGTACATAACTCCTTAATTTCAGAGAAAAAAGAAGAAAGATAATATGAGGAAGAAGTGAAGAACCAAACATAACAGCAGAGCGATGCAATATCCATGTGGGCCATCTTTAATAAGATATGGGAATTCAACAAGAAGAGATGAAAGCCCAGTTACAGGCCACTTAAATACAAAAAATTTGCATATCAACAATTTAACAGTTTAACTGGCTGGACCAATATAACATCTATCTGCTATAAACATAAAAGTCTCCAATTTTAGCTAGATTATGAACATATAGATGCTCAGAATGACCCACTAACTAATTTTGTGAGCATGTGAAGTTACTACTTCTTTCTTGATTGCCTCATCACTCAGAAAGTAACCCTCCTCAAGTCTATGTTTTTTTGCTCTCTCATGGTAGACAAGATTGTTGAATGACTAAAGCAGGAATCCCCACTTTAGCACCCAAATTTCCATGTAAATAACAACCTCACCATGTTGACGTTTTGTTTAAGTTCCTTTTATTTGATGCTTGATAGACTCCAAGATATATATTTCTTAAAACCTTCTTTCCCATATATAGCCTCCTTGGAAACCTTATATGCATCTTTTCTTCATTTTCCTTTCTTCCAAAAACTGGCCCTTAAACTCACTTTTTAGTCATTGTCAAAACACAGAGCATGGACCATTACCTCAAAGTCTTAAACTGCAATTTACAATATAAGTTCTAGATAATAAAATCTGGAAAAGAAAAAACTTTGGACAGTCAGACTATAAATATTATTCCCAAAAAGTAAATAGAAAAGTAAAAGACTATTAACAGAAGTTACCAAACAGCTTCTGAAACATCACATTTTGTAAAAAGAAGGGAAAAAATTCCTCAACTTAAATCAGATTGGAGACCCTAGACAGGGATATTTAATGTAGTAGGATAATATTTACAGTCTATAAAAATTAAGATCTAGTGTTTCAAAGTAGGGTTGCTGCTTATTTTCCTAAACTAGCAGCAAAGAGGATGCTCAAGTGCCCAAGCAAAGAAACAGAGCTTTCATAGGATTCTAATAACATAAAATAACGAAGCTGCACTCATTTTATTGTTACAATACAGGAACTAAATTAATGTAGGTCATAAAATGACAAATAAAATATATTTTAGCAGTTAAGATTACAACAATTTCAATTAGTGATCAAATATGATAACAATGAAAATTTTCACTAACTGTGAGAGAAGCATTATCAAGCCCTGGAGAGAGTGAGAGCAAGGTGTTAAAGCAGGTCTGGGCCTGCAATACAAGATTCCAACCACTTAGCACTGATGCAAAATGGTTTATGTTCAAGAGTTATTTGACTTGCATGCTTGATCCTAAAAAAGTGGAGTTTAGCTTGCAGGGCAATGCTGACGCGTAAGACAATTTTTTGAGCTAGAGCATTTGGTGGAGATGATATTAAGCTAATGCCAACAAATAAAACAACAGAAACAGGAACAGAAATATAAGGATGGAGAAATTTATTCATCATAATGAAAGAAAAAGGTGTCCCGGATCATGAGGCTCTTATCACTACAGCGTCTGGGCCTCTAGGGAGGGTCACATATATGCAACCTTACCCCTACATGTGGAGAGGTTTCTGTGTTTCAAACCATTCATCAGAAGGAACAGTAGAATAAAAATCAAAAAGAAGAAATAGGATAAAAATTTAAACTGACTGAAAAAAAAAAAAAATCATAATAAATAAGCCAAGGAATTACCACTTAAGGATTATAGAAGTCACACATTTCCAACTAGGAATCAACCCATTGGCTGTCCCAAATATACTTGGGTTCACCTTTAAGGATCAACATAAGCTCTCAGCATCCCACCAAAAGCTTATAGCTGGCACAACTTAAGACCTCATTCATGGTTACACAATTTATGCATGCAGTGGGAGAGCCAGAGAGTTCAAATATAGCAAACCACAGCCATATCTGAAGCATAAATCATAGGCCCAGATTGATAATACAAACCCCATCAGGAGGGGGGAAAAACTTTTTTATTTGAATCTTCAAGTAAATTCATAAATATCAATGAAATGAACCTAGAACATTTCTAAGAGGAACACCATTATAGTAAAACACATGTGACCTAATATAGACCCAAATAGGGTTCTTTCATTTTCTCAAAATAGGAGCCATTACAAACACAAAGACTGTCATAGCAAAGCCAAAAAATTGCATTACTAACTAGGAGTCACATAGCAACCTAACTTCAAATGATAAATCACTCCAAAAATTCACCTAAAAATATGTTTTTTTTACCACAAATACAATGACCCTCAACATCTGTCTAAGGAAACATGTGCAGTAAAACATCTTCGGTGACTTGTAGTCAAATAATAGTCTTCCAATTAAGATATGCTACGTAATATATTAATACAGTAATTTTCAAATATTTGTGACCATCAAAAGGCTCAAAATGGCTGATTTTTACCTTGATCTAGTATATTGAAAATTTGAAATAATGTCATGTGTTTATTTGATCTGACTCAATGACCAAGTAATTGTGAACTTTTTATCAATTTAACTTCACTCTAAGAAAAGGCAAAAATAAGCATCAGAATGTAGATGGCAGAAGAATGACTTCATACTTTAGTATCTTCTCTTGTGTTAGGCATTTAAACTTATTAGATCCACATATATTTAATAAATGCTATTTTTCTCTTACAGCTAGCAATATTCACAATACTACACCAAAGTTCACACTAACATTCTCCCTTCAAAGATCCCTTAAAAGGCAACTGGTCTATAAGTCAAGATTCAACCATGCTATTCAAGAGTGCAAGAGAAACAAACTAACTGATTTTAAAACAAAGGATACAAGTATGAATATCCAGAATAAACAACTAGAAAGAATTGTCGAAGCGTAAGCAGATTATCAAATTTTCATTCATTAGTATGAACAGTACCTGAGAAGTAAAAGCAAGATAACCTCCTCGAACATCAGAATTCACAGAGCGGTCACTGGCACTGAAAATGAATTATACCATCAGAGCATCAATAATGTTTCTGCCTATTCATATACATCAAGTGTAGAAACAACAAGCAAGAACTAAAGAAGCATTTTATGAAGCCCCGTAAGAGATGAGGAACTCCCATTTTTTTGGACATTGAATGATCAAATCACAATATTTAGGTGTGTATCAGTATTTGAAACCTGAAGAGGCAAGGCACGGGTATTTAAAATGCAGAAAAGCAGCAAAATAATTAGCACCCTTAACAAAAATGAAACTAAGTAGCTATCAGGAGATTTAGAAAAAAAACGAGTGACCTGAAATCCCGTATGTGCAGCTCATAGATACTGATGTCTGAAAATGAAAGAAGGTCTGGCTTTTCATTGGCCAAATTATCCCAACCCTCTGGTTTTAAATTTTCATCATCAAGATTTACCAACCAAGTCCTCCTCCCATTTGATGAAAGTCTATTCCAACAATTAGAAAAAGATAAAATATAAAAAGTCAGATCATGCATAAACATATCTATGAGGTTCAGTGTTACACACAAACATATATATATATATACATACATACATACATACATACATATATACATATATACATATATACATACATACATACATATATATATACATATATATATATATATATACACACATATATATATACATATATATATATATATATATATATACACATACATACATACATACATACATACATACATACGTGTGCATATATATATATATATATATATGATCTAGATCCCTCATAATCAATCTTCACAAGACAATCCACATACCCTCTAGCATAAGGATCAGTTACTGTGCCTTTCTCAATTTGTGAAGTACTCGGATGGTAGACTGAAACTTCATAAACATAATAACAACCTTCCCAATTTCTCGGTCCAACAGCACTCCAGACACCACCAACCTCCTCAAGTTGGACACTTTTAAATGGTTCCCCACCTAATGGATCCTTGTAGACACAAACGCTCACCTCCTACTCTTGTAGACAAAAACCCATTATACAAAAAGAGATCAATGAGCCAGAAAAATGTAGTATGAATGCATATAATATGTATGGGAATGGCTCCAACTTTTACAAGGCATAGCCAACTTAATTATGCCTTGCAGCTAGACTATATGCTCGGAGATCTAAAATGATGATCCACACTGTTCATCAGTATCAAATGATTAATAAATAATTGGTTTCTCAATGATCAAAAGAAAGCTTTTAAATCAAGTTATGGTTGAGAACTATCCAAATTCTAAACCACTTAACTTTAGGAAATATGGGCCACATAATTCGGCTTATGCCCTGAGAAGGCTAAACCATATATGGGTAATGCAGTGCAATATGTACAGATATATATTTTACATATATATGGATATGTAATACATACATACATAAATACATACATGCATGCATGGTAAGCATATATGCATGTAAGTGAACATTTGATAAGATCTCATACTTGTGCTGTAGGAGCCCAAAGATAAAATGTAACAGCTTCCTTACTAAACACAGCTCCAAGTGGGCCATCGTATGCAAATAAGTCATCTAAGACACCAGGCAACTGCAGACCAGTAGCATTCTCACATTTCCCATCAACTGTTTAAAAAGGGAGAACAGCATTTATAATGGCATAATAACAAATTTTAGTTGGTTACTGATAAAGCTTTCATATCAGAAATCTAACACATGGCATTAAAAAATAAATTAATAGACATCAACTGGGCAGTTTAAAAACTAATGAAGAACTTTCATTCAGGAGAATATTACGATAGAGGCCATGCATGTCCAACCCTTCATTAAGCATGATTAGGACATCTACAGGCAAGATCATGCATATAAAGAGAGATGTTTGGATTATCCAATATGCCAATTTGAGGAGTAAGGACAAAATTGGATCATCACATCCAATACTATATACTGATGGTCAAGAAATTAAGGGATCCAACCTTTTATTTTTGTTTTCCTTTCAACTTTCTCCTTTCTACACTTTCTTGACTATTCCTGAGCCTAGTTTTGCTTCGGTACAATTTCTTTCCAGGCACTGTACATATTTTCCAAGCAAACAGCCAACATTTATTTTTCTTCCATGATAGTCACCACTGATACCCCATTGGTACTGGTCAAAAAGGGCAAAGTAATTGTAGAACTTCAGGGCTTCTCAGGTGATAAGAGCATGATCCCATTATCTCTCTTTCTTTCTTGCACATGCATGCACTCTTTCTCTTCCTCTTTCTGCCCTCTCTTGGTCAGGACCTACGCATACACGAATGGCCACAATTGCAGGAAAGAATTTAAACCCTCTCTTTTTCTACCTCTGCTCATGTAAAAAAACTCTCTCATAAGCATATTCTCTGCCCTTTCCCTTCATCTCATAATCTCTCTCTTTCTCAGATAATTCCTCTCACTATCTCACTCTATTGATGGTAAGATCTCATTCTTTTGCACTCCTTTTTGATCTGCCCATGATAAGATCTTGGTTATCAGTAATAAAGCCAAAGAGGCAGACTTTCTTTGACAAAGAGAATGGGATAGAAAACTAAAATTTCATGAGATAAATTATGTGAGAATTCATGACCAAGAGAGAAACCAGAGAGCAAGGCTTTCAATCTCGCAGGATAGGGCCATCCTGATCTTTCCATGGAACGGGACGTGTCACTATCCCACCTCATCCCAATGCTTAGGACAGGGATGTCGCAGAATATGCCAATCAAGATATTGGGACTATAGTGAGATGATCTTGTCTCAACATTTAGGACAGTACCCCATCCCAACATCCCATGGGACTTCCCATCAGGATTTGAAACCATGCCAAAGAGTGAGAGCTAATCAATCTTTCTATAATCCAATCTACTGCTGTTAACCAGATCAACCAGTTTTCAAGTTAAATACCTATTTTATTATTGATAGCATCAAGGGCTAGGATTTCATGTTTTTAGAATATATATTATTGAACGAAATAAGCATCAAAGCAAAACTCTTTCTCAACGATGTTCTGAACCATTCATCCATTGGAAGTTAGAAAAGCCTTATATTATATCATATAAGCAACTGAAGCATGGTATGTCATACCAGTGTATATAGTACCATACTAATACCGAATCAAGACTCAATACCGGTGCATACCAAGTCTCGATACATTGAACCAATCTGCGTATCAGGGATACTGACACTGCATCAGTATGGCACCAGTACAAAGTTTGATACTGAGATGGTGAACCTTAAATTAAAGTATCCAAAAAGACTAACAGTGTTTTCCATGCTAGACCATGAGATCAGCACAATCAGGACATGTTCTAGTAGACTTCACCTTTGTAATAACTACCAACTAAATTAGAAAATAATACAAATGCAAAAGAACAGTATGCTCACTTTGGATGAGTACATATTGATCATAATTTAAGCTTTCTAATAAGAACTTCAAAAAAATAAAAATATTTAAAGAAGCCATTCCTCTTGTGTTCTCATAAGTCATAACGCAATTTTAAATCTAAACCAATAGAATGAAAAATAATTGAGGAATCAAAGAATAGATGAACTCGTGAAGTTCAACTTTAGTGGAATATGGGTGGAATCAACGATGCAATAACTTGTGCAAGAGATTTGCAACCTAATCGTTCTATAAGACACTGGAGAAATGACTAGAAATGGTAACAAAAGCGTCATGAGAGAAGAAAAGTTTTCTCTAGAATCATGTGACTGTTGAATGTCTTTGCCATGATGAGGACCCATAAACAAGAGGAGCTTAGCTGAATGAGAAACTTTAGGATGATGTATATGAAAATAGAAAGGATGCATTTTGCTGATGACCTAGTTTACGCACTGATGAGTTTGCTTACTTCTGAACAGAATATGATGGAAGTTAAATTCTTTGAGGGGGAGAGTTGCAAAGCTTTCCCTAATGTAAGGTCATACAGCTGGTATTGCAAACTCTTTAACAATATTCTTTTAAAAGTTGCACCTTTGCTTGAGAAGAATGACATAAAAGATCAGTTTGATTGATTAAGGAAATGAAATTTTTAATCACTTGGGAACTCCACTTGCAAGTACTAAGCTTCTTAAATAGGCACACTTGGTTTTTTCAAAATGCATTGCACCAGAGTTATGTGCATCCAATCCACGCTATACCTCACCATGTGTTGAACACAACACCCATGCTCAATTCTATACCACACTGGTTGCAATAAAGATTAAAAGATTCATTTGGAATCACAAAATTAGCAGGAAGGGCAGACATAATACTGCTCGAGACTACCAATAACCATAACCATCCAACTATATCTGAACCATTTGGGAATTTGGATCCATTTCACCAAAGATTGACATGTTTTCTATGATTGGCTGTCAACCTAACTTCAACCCTCCACCTTTCCATCCAAGCTTGGGACCAGCAATAGCGGTATTATATTATTGCTTGAGACTCCATTACCAAAAATGATTAATGGAGATGAGCAATTAAGAGAGTTCTAGATCAACTGGAATGCCTGGGTAAAAACTGTCCTGGCTACCTGGCTGACTACAGGCCTAACAATGAAATCAAGAAAGTAATTTAGAATATATCCAATTTGGAAGATTATATTTGATCAGGGTAAGAGATTGACCTAGATCAGTAAAGGCCTAGTGATGACTTAATAAAGCAAGGTAAGGGAAAAATATCTTAGATTCAGAAGATAAAACCTCATTTATATCCACAAATTTCAGAGTGAGATATACAGTGATTGGATCAAGAAAACCAAATTAACACAATTAAATCTCAGTGGCATCGACCTTTAAACCATCATAACATGGAAAACCTGGTGCAATGAGCACAATTCAGAGCCTGTTTCTACAAACAAGAGTGTGGCACAGGCATCCAGTTCATCAAACATTTTTCACTAAATATCATTAAGCAGACTATGAACATTCTTTTACCACTGAATCTTACTAAAATCATGCCAATACATGCTCTAAGTGAAAGCATTTCTCATGGAAAGCCTGCATCTCATATTTTTCATGCATTTAAATGACGAGATGCATGCAAGGTTTCAAAAGCCAACCTGTGTTGGTCGATGCAGGCAACCAGGTATCATGCCAGCCCATGCTAGCCAGCATGTACAGGTCAGTACTGGCACCTAACACAGGTCTCCATGACACCCTTTAATTCTTTTAATTTTAATCATAAAAGGACAGGAAGTGATTTTTTTAGTATTTTTATTTCTGCACTGCATGGTTACCTAACCAACCCTGACTCATCAATACAATGACTTAGGTTAAATGGGAAACTAAAAGGGTTTGGATCAAAGTTTTAATCACCGGTAGGACCGCAGGGCATCCCACCATGCAAGGTGTTGGGACAGGAAGAGTTGGAAAATGGACCACATCAGGACAGAACATCCACCATTTCAATTGTAAATACATAGGGCATCCCCTGAAGCATGGAAGGTACGAGTAGAGATTGGACAAGATTAGAGTGAGCTTATGGAGTAGTAGAGTTGCTTTAACCCATAGGATCTATAAAACTTTTGGATATTGTGGATTGTTGGTCATTTATGAACCATTGGATTTTCAAGAATGATTATGAGAATAGTTGTTTGGAATTGGTTTTGTTCTAATAAATTTTTGATATTTGTGTTTATGCTCCTATTGATGGGTTATCTTTAGTTCAATTGTATACCGTGTATTAGACAGGTTATTGTCTTACATGCTATAGGGTTCAACTCTGAGTATATGCAGCAGGCTGTTGCATTCCTCAGCTTGAGTTGTGATTCGAGGGCATTACAACCCCCTCTCATGGTATTTAAAACCTTGGTTTGGATCAAAATTCCTACCCTTAGCATAAAGAAGTTAGCTCCAAAATATACAATGACACTAACACACTCTACAAAATTGAAGGCAGAAATGTGATTTCATGAAAGCTGATAAAGATGTAAACAAAATTGTTAATCCTTTGTACTTTTACAATTCAATTTTCTCAAACTTGCTAATCGATATCAGCAAAAAAAGATGTATTCATATAGTTGAATTTATTTAACTTGATCTTGAATATCAGGAGCAAAGTTGATAAAAGCCTCCCAGATGTAACTAAGTTTGTGTTCATGCATAGCAAGTTAGCAACAAAAAAGTTATCTTATTACTTTGCACAAGTCTAACAAGCTAACATAGTAATTGACCAGAGACTTGAAAGTTGTTCATTAAGTTTATGGTATATAGGCATAAATAGTTCATGACTTACCATGGAAGGCAACTGCTAACTGGCATTTGAGAAGGTTTCCAACATCCACAGATTGTGAAATCTTGAAAGCTCTATAATTTACAATATGAGGAAATTTCTCACTTACCTGAAATTATAACAAAAACAGAGTTAAAGACATATGAAGTTGCTGTCATTAGTCAAAAATGATTCTTGTAGTTAAGAGGTGACCAACAGGAAGCAGGTCACAGAAAATATAGACAAAAACATTCATCACATCAAATCCACCAAGAGATCACTAGCTCACATATGCTGGAAGCCCGTGATGTTCAGGTTCAAGCAGAATTTTCACATCATACCCTGCCAGCAAAGGAAGAAACATACAACTCAGAAACAGAATACAAGTTCTTCATATGCATGATATAAGTTCAGTCTTCAAGGCAGTAATGCACATCAAAAATATTGCCTAAGAAAGATAAGTTAACATACATAGAGAATTATCTGACAAAGCATGGGCAGGCAATCTCCCAAGTCATCCAACCACCATAACTAATTCTTAAACAAACAGAACCTTTCAAAGAGAAGGCAATAGAGGAAAACAGCTTTCTGGAGGACATATCTTGGGGATACAGAAAATTGATACTATGACACATTTCATTGGAATCTCCAATTGCACAAAATCATGAATGAAAAAAGGAGACTAATGTGGTAATGTTAGCTACCTTCAATGCCCTCATTTGTAAGGAATATGCCTGCCTTTCTACTAGCATAGAGATAAACATAAGCATCATCATCATAATTGATATTCCAAGCAATCAGATATCTAGCAACCCAGTAAGCCCTTGCATATGATATGGAGTCCTGCACACAGCAATTTCTAACGGTGAGTAAATTAAGTTTAAGAAACATCACCAAGTCAAATGCGTGCACACGCGCACAAATATATATATATATATATATATAGATAGATAGATAGATATAGACACACACATACAAGGTTTTAAATCCCATATAATAGAACCGTCATAATTTTTTCATAGAATACAATGAGCCACCATTCTAGCCCATTCCGACACTTGAGATGGGAGATATTCAAGATGTACCGATTAGAATGCTAGGATGATGACAGAACAGTCCAATCATGATATTTGGAACAGCAATCCATCCCAACATCCTACGAGACATCCCACCAAGATTTGAAACTATATATGCATGTGTGTGTACACACACATTTATATATGAGAAATTAGATTTTATTAAAGTCAATTAGTTAATATTTCTAGAAGTTACACCAACTCAAAAATTGAACCCATTTAAACCAACTAAATAGACAAATATGAGAAACAAGAAGCAAGCTCAATAAAATCACAATTAGAGAAGGCTTTGTCATAAACAAACTGTTCAGAAATACTTTTGGCTTCTAGTTAGTGACCCAAGATGCAGCATTGAAATAATTGAAGGAAAAAGTCCTGTAGAATTTCCAGCTAAAATTGGATGCTTTTCCACTATTTTGGATGCTTCTATAACAAGAAGCCTAGAAGAAATAAAAAATCTGACTGCAGAACTGATCTGGGAAGCCTTCGTCAGTAATTTTGATTACTATTATGACAAATAATTGGACTTCAGTGCACAGAACACCCTCTTGTGCAATATAATGCACCTGTGTTTCTGTCTGTATTTGCATGCATGAGAGATACTCTATCAGAAAAATGCTCATTAGGTTATTGCCATCACTGTTATAACATGAGACTTGTTTTATCTTCTCCAAAGTGCCACATAAACATATTAGCTGAGGACCTTATGAGCTAAAGAGAATAAAAAAATAAATAAAAAAGAAAGTTTTGCAACTTCAGGGAATTTGAGATATCCAAAAAAAAATCTTAAAAATATTGAAAAAATCCCAAAAAATAGAATAACTCAATTCTAACAAACAGGCTTTTTTATTTGACCACGGTCACCCTCGTTCATAACCCTTTTCCCCCTAAATGCACCACAAGCTGTTGAATTCTATAGCCGCTAGCCATTAAAATACACGATCGCATCAAATTCTTGGTTCATACAATCATTTTATTCCCTGGTACCGGAACATATATAGAAGAACACAAAAGACTCTATAGGACGGATCTTTTTCCTATTTCTCCGTCCAGATTTCAAACGAATCGTGGGCTAAAGCTAAAATCACTCTGCTTTAGATTATATACGATCATACAAGCTATTCTTTTACAAGAAATTCAAAAAAAAAAAAAGGAAGAAAAAGGAAAGATTCTTGGTTCCAACCCTCAACTCCCATTCATCGATGAACAGAAACAAAAAATTGCCGAGAGAAAGAATTTTGCGTGTGCAGTGGTGGTAAAGTGAAGAATCAAAGCAGAAGAACTCTTTTGAAGCAAATTGCGAGAAAAGAAACGCCAAATCACGATGTGGTAGAGAGAAGAGAGGGGCACCGGAGGAAGAGAGCTCTCGGAGACGGCAGTGCCTTCCATGGGGGCGGGCACGGGGGAGCAAGAAGAGATGCTTCTTCCGCGGCTCCGGCAAGACAGTCGAGCTCCGGCCGGGGCCGGGGACGGAGGAGAGGAGGGCTTCGGAATGGAGAGGGGTTGGAGGGGATGAGAGGGCGATACGTGGAGACGGCGGTAGGGAAGAGGAGACGGGAGGAGAGATAAGGGGGAGGCGAGAGACGGCATCGTTAGCTGGCGATTGCGAGCCGAAATGGCGCTTCCGGTGCTCCATTTTTTATGTTTTTGCTGCCAATCGACACGTGCGCCATACGTGTAAAGAAAGAGGGCCGTTGAGGCGTGCTTCACGGCAACAGCTTCCCGAACGAGAGCTCATTGCAAAATAGGTGTTTTGGGTGTCAAAAGTAAAAAGCGACGTTCCGAACGTCGTTTCCCTGGCCTCTCCTTCTCCTTTTTTTTATCTGCAGCGCCTGCGAACCATTTTTAAAAGAAATCGTTTTTCTTCTTCGGAAGAGAAGAAACGAGGAGGAGAGATTATCGGAAGAGAAGAAAAAACTTTAGAAGAAGAGAAGACGCAATCGGGCTCGCCGGATATAAATGCGAGAAAAACGATATTTGGATACGTGGGTCTTAAAAATAATATTTCGAATATCATTTTCAAATTTTATTTTTTATTTTAATATTATTTTTATAAAATCTTTGATTTATACCTCAGAAGAAGCATAAAATCAGTATCAAAAGACATCGATTTTGTAAAGAGCTCTCCCGAACCATCATCCTTTTCTTTGCCTGTATCTCCAGCAAGGAGAACGAATCAGGCGGCCCACGGCACGGCCCGCCTCAGCCCGATACGACCGAACCTAGGTCTGCGTCAATCCAACTGACGTCGAAATTAGATGAGGACACGTTTGGACATCTCAAGGCGACCATCTCAACAGCTATTTAATTGTAAGAAAGGAAGAGTTAAGAAGAACGTAAATTAAAAAAACATCTTAAATATTTACATATAACATTCTACGTATCTACGATTACTGGAGACGTACTGATATCTCAAGGATTCATGTAGCTGTTAATCCTCCTCTCACATAATTTCATGTATCAGCGTTAGTGGCACGGCAAAACTCCTGACATAGCCTAAGAAGCGTTACCACAACTATAACAACCTAGTGTCTGCAAAACCTCGAGGAGAAGAAATATAAGGTGTACCCATGAAGAAGGCTTGTTGAAAATTAAGACACTTCCGATGAGTAACATGGTGCAGGCAAGCCAAACACATGGATGCATAGGATGAGGTGCAGTAGCTGCATAGATTCTAATAATTGCAGATGCTCAAAATGCTTCTCTAACTTTTCCTTTTTCCTATCTTTTTCCTTCTTTGCAGATGGATGATCACTAAAATCATTACTAAGGTATTCACACACGTCCTCATTTATCGACAAACCTTCGATGAGGTATCATTTAGGCTTTATTCTTTGGTAAAAAAATTTTATCAAAAAATTTATATACTTTCTCATTGACTATCTTATTTACCTATAAGATAAATAATTTTTAGTATTACATTTTTATTATATTTATATTATGTATGATATGGTATGATATTATATAATATAAGATAATATTATATTATATGTACATGCTAAATAAGTATGAGGCCAGACAATCAAGCTCATGGAGCATTGTCTTTGGCATGGCCCGATTTTAAATCAAGCTAAATATAGTACCTATATTTAGGGCTGGCAATGAAAAAAAGCGGGTACAAAGAAAATACCTTTATATCCATATCTATCAGAAAAATTTATATTCGTACATATTTCAGACTAGATATAAAATTTTGTACCCATATCCATATCCATATCCATATTCAAAGAGATTATATAATATCCAAGCCCACTCCATCATTCGTACTCGCTTCATACCCATCGCCTATTTTGAATTTTATTTTATTCATTTAAATTTTTTTTGCTTTCAAATTTCAGTTCTAAGCCTAAGCTTGAAGCAATTGCAGGCTACTTTCTTTTTTTCCTCTTCAATTTCAGGTTAGATAAAATAGAGCAAGCTCAAAAAAGTTATGATCTATAGTTGTTTGCAAAATTTTTTATTAAAAGTTTGTAACTATATTAATAAATAAGAGTAATTAACTAAATTTACTAATGAGTACAATGGATATGAAGTAGAGATCTCTGTATGTCCATACCCACTTCATATTCATGATGGGTATTACTATATTTCTTTATATCTATATTAATACGACCTTTGTACTCAGATATCTGTAGGTTCGAAAGAAATTATGACCACTGTTCAAACTAGCACGGGTCATAAAAGCATTGAACCAACCTCCTCATAATCTAGACTGAGTCAAGCGATCTATTGGTGGCCTGGTCCGTGAGCATCCCTAGGTTGTCCCTGCTAGATTACTCAAACAGGCTTTAAGAAAATTCAAAAACTTACCATTCTTATAAATTACTTTAGGTATACCCTATAATTTGCTAAAAAATCACTTAAAATTTAAAATCTCAACATGCTTGTGAATTTGATAAAAATAAGTTGCAAAATTCAGATCTTTGTCTTTCCCTCCACATCTCAATGTTTCAACCCATCACCTTACTTTTGACACAAAATTTAAATATGATTTTTACCCTTACAAATCTAACCGTATTTTACTAAACTCTGTATCCTAAAAGTACATACACATTGCATCAAAAGTCCAACCATCCTTGGTTCATTCTCATTGTGTAATTTTAGTGAGTTACTATATATCTCAAGTGTGCATCCCTCTTCATAGCACTCATTGTATTTTAGAAGTCTCACATATTAAAATAGCTCTAAATAAACGAAGAAATTGAGTCACACTTGTCAACATCATTAATTTGCTCAAAAGACACTCATTACAAAATTTGGCTCCTCCTGGATATTTAAATGTAGCAAATATATATATATAAACAATAACATAAAAATTGTTGCAAATGGATCAAATCAAAAACTTTGTATTCTTCAAGTAAAATTTTGCCAAAAAGTGCAGCTCATATAAGATATAGCAAATAAATAGAAAAACATTGTAATCAATTTAAAAAACAAGATACAAACTACAAACTAGAAGTTAGAGATGCAAAATATGCTATGATAGCTATATTCTTGAGATACATATTCTAAGAGTAAAGAGAAAAGTCTAGAATATAGATTTGGTTGTCTTGACTGTATCAATCATACTAATATACTAGTTATATGGCCCGTGCATTATGTGGATTACTTTTACAATATGTTTTAATCTTTTTTTCATCTTTTTCTTATCAAATCAAATCAAGGCATGAGAAAAAAAAAAGCCTAATAAAATATGCAATGTGGTAAATTATAGCAAGAGTCAGGATGAAGCTCTATAGAATATGATGACACATAGTAACAACTTATGTCATGATCATTGGATTGCTGCATAAGGTGAAATAAGACTCCATTAGATGCAAGATGTGATGACGGCTCTTCCCACATTCAATGCATTGCAACGGTTGCTTTAAAAAAAAGAAAAAGAAAAAGCATAAAGAGTTCCATCCTTCAAAAATATATCATGTTTTTCCTTTTCTTTCTTGTACACATATGGCAATAGCTCGTACCACAATCATCCAAGTATGAGAATGCACAAATCTCATTTAATAATGGATATATGAGCACTTTCTTTTCTTTTTTGTTGGTTTAACAAAGGGAATTCTTATGCCATTATCATTATGGTACATGCATACTTTATTTATTTCCAACTTTACCAAATGCCATATCAAATGAGGTCATAGAGAAGCATACAAAGTATAGGTTCCAAGACATCATTAAAGCTAAAAGGACACATAGGTGGTAGGACATTACATGATATTATTAAAGCCAAAGGGACATGTGGTAGTAGATCCTTAAAGCCGAAGAAATGTCATACCTAGTTGTTTGTATTCATCAAATTTAATGAATCCAACACTATGAGGATGAAATATTGAAGTTAGACATCATTTGGACCATTAAACATTTGCTAAAACTCTGATAATACATTGCAAAGGTTTACCTTCAAGGACCATCATCATTCTCATGTGTCAATTGAGACCGAATGTCTCTGAATTTAATGAGCCATTTGATATTATATATACAAAAAGAGAAAGAGGTAAACTTGGCTACATTCGAATATAGTCAAGCCTTGATTCAGTCACCTCGATGTGAAAAAAATAAAAAAGATGGGATGAATTCGAGATCCGTATGTATCCAAAAATGAAAAACATGATCAGATCTTAAACTTAGCTACATTTGAATGTAGCGAAGTCTATCTCTCTTCAAGATCTAATCATCTTTCTCATTTTTATATCCATACAGATCTTGAAGCCGTACCATTTTTTTCACTTTTTCTATTTTTAAGATTTGTGAACTATATGAATATAAGGGCCAGGAAGATAACCAGATATAGATCTGACTATATTTGAATATAGCCAACTCTACGTCTATATCTAGCCTTCATAGTGAGAAGAATGTCATTCTAAAGGCCATTGGAATAGCTAAGATCCAAAGTGCAAGGCGAGGAAGCAGCCTTTCAAAAAAAAAAAAAAGAGTCAATGCCTAAAGGAGCCTCTAAGCACTCTCTTCTGATATCTTTCACGTACTTTGGGAAGGGTATTTATGTAAATTTAAATACTTAACAGGTCAAGCCAATAACTATGTTTCATTCCTCCTAATATGTTCTTAAATTTAGGTGACTGGTGTGAAAGCACGGGGACTAGCAGATTGGAACTAATCAAGGCCAGTGGAAGGTGGTGTAATAGAAGTCGTGAATGACATTTATGATCTCATGGTTGTCATGGATGATGGGGAGGGCTCGCTACATATAGCAACTTAGAACTTGCAACGATGAAGGTAAGAGAGGCAAAGATCTCACAATTTAAGGACATCATTGATCTGAACAACAATACTAATTCCAGTGGTCCAACGGGAAGGCAGGGTCGATGGCTTAGAGGTTGTGATGGCAGTAGGGTTGAGGATAGCAACGAGGGATTAGAGGGGCGAGAAAGAAAAGGCATAAATAAATAAATAACATCTTTCAAATAAAGGTTAAAATATGTCTTTGAGCCTCAAATATTGTTAGGTGTTAGTTTCTAATGTTATTAAAATAATGTATTCTAATGTTTTATTATATAGAATTAATTAAAATTATCCAAATAGCTATCATATTATTCTAATATACACACATCAATTTTAATTGATTCTATGTAATAAAATATTAAAAATATAATATTTTTAAAATATAAATAACTAAATTATAAGAACAAATGATCATATTTTCTTTTTGGTTTCATATAAAAAAGGAATTTTATACACCGATAACTTTTTTCCCTTTTAGTTTGTAGTTCTCTTTTATGCCATGAGCTTTGTTAGCTAAGATGGAAGGCAGTGCATTTTTATTAAAATATATATATTTTTTTGCATATAAATTAGATTGATAAAGTAAAATTCTTTGTTTGCATTTAGCTAAACACATAATTTTTCTGGATTCAGTTGTCATAATCATACAAAGGCAAATTAGAAATTGTAATAAAAATTTTAATCTAATGATTGATTTGCGCAAAATTGCTAATTCTGCATATACCTTCAAATATATATATATATATATTCTTATTTTTAGTCAATGTTCATGGTTTTCCTTTACCTTTCTGTGTTGCCTTGTGTGAGAAGAAAGGAGAGGAATTAAGCATTCCAAGCAACAGTTTGAGGACCAAAGATATATTTTCATCTTAAACAAAATTGTAAGTATGCTATTTAAGATAATTCATTCACCTGATCAAAGCACTATTGGTTATAATTTGGAGGGATTAATTTTTTTGTTATTTTATTATTTTTTTACCTGGGTAAAATTTTTTGGATATTATATCAGTCCTCAAAAGGAAATCTATAGTGTAATGCCCTTCTTTCGACATTAAATAATGGAGAAATTAAGTTGATGAGGGCTATCATTATAAAGTTTTGATTGACCTGCACAGCTTCTGTCACATGGTGGAACAGAAGATGCCTCTGAAGGTTACATCAAATTATTACGTATAGAAGACCTGAAAAAGGTAGTCAATAGGCATCTTGCCACCCGGCGACCAGATCGCAAATAAAAAATCAAAATTGTTTTTCTCTTTTCTCTTCCCCACGTTCAACTTGCCATGCTACAGGACAATTCCTTTAAATTATTCTTTTGATCGTCGGAAGAGCTCAGAAGCGGACAGAGAGAGAAACCTGGCACCATGAGTATCCGCTCATAAAATTGAGTTTGAGCATCACACCAGAATCCTTTAAAGTTACTTTTAATATAATAATTCCTTTTAAGTTATCTTCAATCTCCATTCATACAATTGAGCAATGCTCCTCATGTCATTATCATTTTCTTTGCATGCTTTCAAACTCTTGCAAGCAAAACCATTGACCATGCGTGCAAGCAAAACTATGTTTGATAGCCTCGCACCGGCCATCGGCGCGGACACAAATACTGGAATTATATCATTAATTTTATATCCTCTGACAAAACATCAATTATAAACGTGGGAGGATCTCCCATCCAAACGCCAAAATCTTTCATAGAGATTGCATATGAGCTGCTTTGTTACCTTCCATTCTAAGATGATTAAATAAAATTCCCTATAATTAGTGTTTAATATTCTGGCATCATGTCTCCCTCCACGATTACGTGAGTTGTGATGAAATTAATACCCAAATCAACACGATTCTCTTGCTGCTATAGTGATTATATAGCAGATGGCATGGTGGTGTTAAAACTACAGAAGATATAAGCTCTCTTGCCTAAGGAGAAGTTACTCCCTTCAATGCCAGAAATAGTGGTCTTAGCTCAGTCTATTAAGTCTTGCATTGAATTTGAGGAACCAACTTAACTGCTGTAAAAAAAAAAACAATAAAAAAAAAAAAACTTCCTTTTTAAAGTCTTTAAACTATTAGAAAAACAACTTGCACATCGGCATTCGCAAAACAGATCTAAGAGAGTAGGCTACATTTATATTGGAAAGCCATCAAATAAACCTCCATCCATGTGAGGAAACATCTCATCATTTACTTTTAAAGCTCACCTTGTAGTACAAGCAAAAGTCATTCAACTGGTGCTGGAAAAACGGCAACACCACAAGCTAATTAACCTTAACAGTTCACAGGCCAGAGCTGAACCCATCGAGTTGTCCCATAATTTTGGCAGAAGACTTCTGGGTTCAAATACAAACACTCACTCTTGGTCAAGGTTGAGGCGCTGAAGAATAATACATTAGAAAGAATGTCTGCTGCCTCCACAGAAGAAACTTCTCTTACCTCGCGCTGAGTCCTGTGATGACTCAAAATGTAAATCCCATGCATCTAATTTTCTCGAGCAACAGCTGCATCATCGGCCGCACATCAGTCATATGGTCGAGCACCTAGCAGGACCAGTTCTGGTCTGTCTTGTATTGTAGGAATTGCAACCCGGGCACTTGTGAGCCACAATGTGGAAATGGACATTGGACCTCATTCCACAATCGTTGCAAAGGATCCACACCTGAAAAAATATAACAATTGACAGTAAAATTCAGCTCAGCTCTCTCTCTCTCTCTCTCTCTCACACACACACACACACACACACACTTGGTGAAATCAGTGCAATATTTCTTACCATCTTGTTATGGTACATTTCAGGCATTGGGGTTGAAGCAACCTGTAATTGGTTGGCAGGACCTTTGAGTACTTATGCAACAAGAATGGCTAGCAATTATTGATCAGATCATGATTCGAGTAGAAAGGGCATTACCTCCTGATCAAGATTTTTCCACACACTGGACATGTCACAAACTGATCTTGAGCAAAGAGGGCATGAGAATCTGGAGCATAATGAACCATGAAACTCCCTAAGCATTGCAAGTGATAAACATGCAGAATTTATGGAAATAAATATCACAATTTGCAAAGGCTTGTCCTCCAGTTGAGAAGCTATCAGCCCAATACATTCTCCATGTCTACTTACTGGAAATGCAGCCTCATCTCCTTCAAGCATTCCAAATGTATTGTGTGACCACATGCCAATACACTAATGTCCTTTGTTGACTCAAAGAGATACTGATAGCAGAGAGAGAGAGAGAGAGAGAGAGAGAGAGAGAGAGCATCAATTTTGTGAAATTTTAGTAATAGCTGGCTGAAGTATCAATTAATTGATCAAACAAGCTTACCTCGAAGCAAATCGGGCAGTTGTGGTGCATTGCTCTTTCCACACAACGGTGTGAATCCTTCAGCACTGTGTTATAACAACATCCTGAAATAGATATCACAAACCATAGTAAGTAAATTTACTCAAACCAGAGGTTGATACCAATCAGAAAGGATAACTGCCAGAAGAACAACATACCACATCCATCGCAGTGGAAGAAGTTCTCCTCACCCCCAGTTCTGTTAAAAAATAACCACAAGAAGAGTGTAAGGACCAGCCAAATAATTTAATAGCTGAAACATGAATTCAGAATAATGTGGCTTGAAAAATCCTAACCTGCATATTCCACACCCGTCACAATGGTACTGATTCTTAGAAATCTGGAAAAATAAATGAAGGTTATCGATTACAAGTAGATCAACACAAAAATTTCTCATCTACCATATTTATTCCCAATGAGAGTTGCTAGAATAATTATCCTTACATTGTCATCAAAGAACTTGCACTTGGCACAAAAGTAATTTCCCATGCAAACTCCACAGTTTGAGCAGTATTGTCGAACCTAATTGTCAGAAACGCCAGAAAAAGTAAGTTCCATCCAGCATCATTTCACAGCCTAAACTGTGAGCAAAGAGGGTGATGATAAAGTGGTCCAGAGTTTGATTTTAAAACTCACATCTTGCTCTGTGTCACAGAGGGAGCAGATAACCTGAGACATATAATACAAAGAGAAATAATCAGTGCGAGTAATGATTCATTATCTTCTTGAAAGAGCATGATTCCCTTTAAATGAAAGAAAAAGACAAAAAGTTAAAAAAAAAAAAAAAAAGACATGGGGTCTTTCCAAAAGTTGAGGCCTTATCCAAAACAAGCACCTTTTCAACAAGATCACAATTTCCAAAAAATACCCCAAAAACTAAAGAAACGAAGTTCTCTCAACACCAGAAAAAATTTATAAGGACATATAAAATTCAAGCCAACGAAATGAGAACCACGTGAAAAAAAAAAAAAAAAAAAAAAAACAGAGAATTTAGTACGGCCAAAAGTTGCGTATAACGGTAAAGATATCCATCAAAGAAAAGGTAAAAGCAGAACACAATTTTTTTCAAAAAAAAAAAAGAAAACTAAAATTTCCGCAATGAAACAGACCCTTTTTTCCAAACTATCAAATAAAAGTCTTCATGTTAAGGAGAAAGGAAAAAAAGAGAGAGAGAGAGAGAGAGAAAATGAAAGAAAATGAGGTATGGCAAAACTGTTAAAATTACAAGTACATCTCCCACATGAATTAAAAGCCGAACCTTTTTCACTTCTTGGCGAGGAATCTCGTGCCGTTCTCGCATGTCAATTTCGAAGGAATTCTGCTCAAATTCATTAAATAAAAATTAGATTTTTTTTCCATCTTTATACTCCAAAACTTAAAAAAAATCAAGAATCTCACCTTCACTTCGTTGTGGCAATGCCTGCAATCAAATATCTCGTCGCAGCAGGGCGCCCTTATCTTGCATCTTCTTCTATAATGCGAGCACCTAATGCAATCAAACAACACCATATCAGTCAAAATCATATCCTAATTTTTCTACACGAGACAGAAAAAAATCCCAACTTTGAAGAAAGCTCGAACAAAAACTCGGAAATAGTGACATACCCGTACCGCCCAGATCCCAAATCCATCTCGCTCGCCATGTCCAACCGACCTCTGGAATCCGGATGCAACAGAACACCCACTTCTTCCTCACAAGAAAGAATTTCTTTTATCTCTCCTTATGATCTAGACACCACCTAATAACCTAATTACCAGAGAAAAACCCAGAAACTAAGCCATAAATATCAAAAAAAAAAAAAAAAATTATTAAAAACGGATTTCAATCCATCTCCATCCCCCGACCATCCGTCTCACCTCTCGTCGCCAGCGGACGACGAGACGATGAGATACCCTTCTCCCCGATCGTTACGGAGAGCCAGAGAGAGAAAGAGAGAGAAGGGTCGGCAGAGTAATTTATGGCGCCCTCCTCCCTTCGCCACAACAACACGTGATGACCCCCCAGGCACACGATTCTCAAAGCACGCTTCAGAACAGAGAGTGGTGCGGTAACGTTACCGTATCCCAGGCGGCGAGGAGCGCGCGGGGTTAGCGAGGAAACGGAACGTGCAGACGGTGCCGCAAGGAATCGCGCGGGCGCGGTTTTATGCGGGGGCGGCGGGGCGGCCCCGACCAGGCCGGGGGCCGTGCGACGCCACGTTAGCAGGGTCTCGGTCAAAAACGGGAGGCCAAAGCCTGGATTCCGGGGGGCGGAGAAGGACGCGTGAAATGAAAGGCTCGGTGGATAACGTTGGGTCGCGAATGGTAGGGACACGTTGGATGCACGTAGGAGGATGGTGGTTGGCGGGTCGGCTGCGGTCCCGCGGCTTTTTTAGGCTGGCAGGTGCCGGATCGGGACGCGCGGCGAGTCGGCATCTTTGGAGGATGGTTGATGCTGATGATAATGATGAGATTTTTATGGGCAATAATTGGGATATAAAGCGGTAGCGCAGGAAAATATCTTGGGACCGAGACAGAGCGCCGGCTCCCGCTGCGGTCACGCTGGATACGCGTAAGCCGTCCACGTAGCACTCCGATTTAATGCGTCTGGGTGATTAGATGTTGGGAATGCGATCTAACTTCGCTGGTTCAATAAAGAGAATACAAAATGGAAAGAAAAAAAGAGAAGGATTCGGTGATGGTCGTGCTTGAAACCCAAGAGCGACGGCAAATGTTCCCGTAGTTGTTCTCCAGGATGGTTTTCGTGTAGGTTTGGATTTTTTTTTTAAAAAAAATACTGTTTATGAGAAAATATATTGGATTACAACCATAAATAAAGGACTCGTTTGATTTACAGAAATAATTTTTAAATAAAAATAAGATATTTAAAAATTAAATTCATATGCATGAAATATCTGAACTATATCATGTTTGGTTAATCATGAAAAACAAGTATTTTTTCTGAGAAAGAATGAAGCTTTCACGTTTAATTAAACAGTTTTTTTTTCTAAAAAAAGTAGTGCAAAATATCAATTATATCTTTTAATTCTTAAAAAAAAATTTTTTTTACCATCTAATTTTTTTAACTTATATATATGGGGTTATAAAAATGATTAAGAAATCAAGATACCAAAATTCTAAAACAAAATAAAAGTTTTAGATTTGAAGCGAAACGTTTTTTTTTTCTCCTCTCGCTCACTAAAAAAAGAAACATGCATAGAAAAGTAAATCCCACGGTATCGATAAAATTTTATTTTTCATAAAATACAGGAATTTAAATCACATAAGAATAGAGTATTCTCACGGATGGGCTTGAAAGCGCGAACTAAACATTCTAATTTATAGGAAACAAAATTTCGCGATGTTTGTTACCGTGAACCAAACGAGCCCAAAGGCACTTAACCATTGCAAAACAAATCTTAAATTGGATAAAACTTTTTATTCTTCATTATTTAGCAAGAGTTCTTTATTGTTATATTTCTTCATTGCCGCACGCATGTTTTTAAATTTTGGGAAAAGTTTAAAACAGAAAGAAGGGACTTCAATGGATTGGAGGGTGTTGGGGTTTAATTTATGGTCCAAATGATATCATTCCTTCCCACGTAGGCAAAGGAATGACGGTTTAATTCTAGTTGGATTCAACTCTTGAGGATTATATGTTAAAGGATGTCTTAAACAAAAAGAGAAGAAGAAAAAAAAAAAGAGAGAGAGAGAGAATGTTGGTGCTTGTACCATAATTCTACTGGCATGAAAGGGCTAAATATACGATCTAAATAAATGCATGTTTGATCTAAGAGAGGAAATGATGGTAATAGACCTTGATGAATAGGATGAGTGATAGAAAAGTCAACTATTGAGTTGTTGGCTGATCAATTAATTTGAAGACGATCATCATAAACAAGTTTGATTGAGTAAATTGACATGAGACTTCTCAGAGTTCTGAAAAACAATAGTGATAGCTATGAATACGGAACATGAGATATGGCTGCTAGTGAGATAGTGGATCACTACTCTTTAAATGTAAAAGATTGGATGATCTATATAATGAAAAAATAGTACTAAAATAAAGTTAAATGTATATCTCTTTGGATTGATGCATGTTTTAATGGTCAGAATTAGTTATACCCTTTTCTTAGTGTGTGTGTCAATATTTATGATGTAAACATGGAGTGGAGATACAGCAGCTTCTCTCAATCCATCTTTTGCCGTCCTTCTTCTAATCGATGATATTGCAATAGTAAAAGTTTTTGAAGATCAAAGCAATAGAATCTTAGTTTATTCATTCACTTCTCTTTTTGATTCTTACTAACGATAAGCCTGCATAACAAACTTGTCCAATTACAAATCAATCTATCATCACTTGAACACTAGCCAATAAAAAAACACCCTCGGCTTATCAAATCCTCTTACATGTCTACGAAAGAAGAGAGAGAAAAAAAGAGACAATAATCTTATCTTTTCTTGCATCTCGGTGGATGCAAGTAGATACTTTTATGGCAACACAAAAGATGAATGCAATGATCCAATGGCTGACTGACCCTACACAAAGTGAGAGTCCTATTACACTAATAACAATCAACATATGGCCCAAGCTGAGTCTTTGGGATCAAACTCTAAGGCTCGACATGGGGCATCACCTTCTCAAGGACAAGACGACATAACTTCATTGAGAAATGAGGGTCCCAGTGACTAAGAACTTCACATGATATCACCTAGTGAGATGACCAATTGGCCTAGTATGTTGTTTCATAGCTCCAATTCCACCTCGAAGAGAGAGTAGGATATGTTTCAAGAAATCACTAGCTAGATTGTTGTGATTTTGAAGTTGTTGTTCAAAAGAAAGCAAAGTGCTATAGCTACTGTGACCAAGCAACTTGATAGATTGGCAAATACAATGGGCCCATATAATTTGTTATCGATTCATCTAATCAGTCTTCTAATAACAAGCATGACTGTAAGTACAGTTGCGAGAAACCCATAAAACCTACAATATGTAGAAATTAGAAACCTAAAGAGCATGATCGTAAGGATGCTAGCATATGATAAAGGCGAAGTTGAATTTTATATTAATAAGATTTCGAATTCAAAGAGCTAAAAAAACCCAAAGATTGTGATACTAACCACAACAGGAAATTTGGCTATCATTTTGACATCAACTGATATTAGGCTAAGCATGGAGCACATAGGAGGATCAAGGAACTTAGTTAGCAAAAATGGCATGAAAAGGGATGCTCTCAGCCTCAGTGTAGATATAAGAGGACTAGCATTTTTCGTAACCACTAGACAACCTTTAACTGATATTAAGGTTAAGGGCATCATAAGCAAAAGATGCCTCGATCCATGCAGAACGAAGCGCATCATCATCCGGGCTTGAGCAGAAACTATATGTTGATTTTGGATGAGAATGTTAGAATTTATGGAATTTCCTTTGATGAAAACCATCACCCAAAATAATAGGATTATTCATGTTGGATCACCAAGATAAAATTAAATATATAAGCGGAAGCGTACCTGAGTCCATATCGATTGATTACCCTCTAGAGTCGAGCGGTTGGCCTTCCAGATCAACACGTCCACTTTAGAGAGAGTCCTTTAGTTTCTCTCAATATTTTCTCTCTGATGATGGGATGTCAAAAAGAATATCTCTGTTCATACGATCTGGGGACCATGACCACTATATATATAGATAACCTAATTTTATTTCTATTTTAGCCCATCATAAAAATAAAAATAATTTTTTGAGTCTCTGCACATTAAAGGCCCACACCCTATCAGATACATTAAAGCCCAAATTACTGAATACTTAATCGATCACTTTTAATTGAGCTTAAATTTATTTGATAGCCCGCAATACATAATTATTCACATATAAGCTCAACGTTGGATTAATGATCCAACAATCTCCCACTTGGGCTATATGTGTACCTTATAATTATGCTTTGCCAGATATAACTGAATGAGCTCAAATTTGCTGTCATTATCGAAATGTATCTGCAACCAACCCGGTCCATCAATCACACCAACATAGGATCAAAGTGGTGTTCATTACATCTATCGTAACTCAACCCATCAATGGTCACATATGCTGATACAATTGAATGATATGGATCATGGTGTGGATGTGTAGCATGAAAATTTCATGCAATATAATCTTAACATGCCTATTTCCAATTGGTCTTCCCTTAAACCTTAGTGAGATTAGATTATACTAAAATCAGAGTGTAAGCAAACCAAAAAAAACTTTATTTCTGCAAAAATAACCTCAAAATATTCATAAACTGAAATAACTGAAAAAATATCTATGCAAGCATCTAAAATTACAAACTCTCACTAAAACTGAATATCTTTAAGTGACATGACACCCATACGAGCAGTATGCTCATGAAACGTTTTGGGTGACAATCCCTTAGTAAGCGGATCCACAATCATGGACTTTATTCCGATGTACTCTATAGACAATTATCCATTCTGAACTCTTTCTTTAACAACTAGGAACTTGATGTCGATATGCTTTGACTTCGTTGAGCTCCTGTTGTTGTTGGAATATAGAACTGCTGACTTATTATCACAAAATAATTTAAGTAGTCTTTTAACATCATCCACTATGCGCAGCCCTGTGATAAAATTTCGCAGCCATATTCCGTGATTGGACGCCTCATAACATGCTATAAATTATGCTGCCATGATGGAAGATGCTATAAGTGACTGTTTAGTATTCTTTCAGGAGACTGCACCTCCAGCCAACAGATAGATATAGCCCGATGTAGATTTCATATTATCTTGGCATCCAGCAAAATCGAAGTCAGTATACCCAATGATCTCAAGTTTATCCGACCTCTGATACATGAGCATGTAACCTTTTGTTCTCTGTAGGTACCGTAAGATCCGTTTAGCTGCTTTCCAATGGTCTATTCCTGTATTTCTTAAATATCTGTCCAACATCCTAGTAACGTACGCAATATCCAGACACATACAAACCTGAGCATACATCAGACTCCCTACTGCTAAGGCATAGGGAATCATCTACATTTCCTTCTTTTCAAAATCATTCTTAGGGCATTGATTGAGACTAAACTTGTTTCCCTTAGTCACAGGGGTATCACCTGATTTGCAATCCTGCATGCCATATCTTTTGAGAACCTTTTCGATGTAGCTCTTTTGTGATAATCCAAGAATACCTCGAGAGCGATCCCGATGTATTTGTATGCCTAACACAAAAGAGGCATCACTAAGATCTTTTATCTCAAAATTCTTAGATAGAAATCTCTTGGTTTCGTGCAATAAGCCTATATCGTTGCTAGCAAGCAAGATATCATCGATATATAAAACAAGAAAAATATGTTTGCTCCCATAGAACTTATGGTATATACAATCATCGACCAAATTCATCTCAAAACCGAATGAGATAATCACTTGATGAAACTCAAAATACCATTGTTGAGATGCTTGTTTGAGTCCATAGATGGATTTCTTAAGTTTGCAAATCATATTCTTTGGGTCTCCCGACACAAAGTTTTCTGGCTGCACCATATAGATCGTTTCATCAATGTTACCATTGAAAAATATCGTGTTTACATCCATCTGATGTAACTTAAGATTGAAATACACCACCAATGCCATTATAATCCTGAAAGAGTCTTTCAAAGAAACTGGAGATAAAGTCTCTTTATAGTCAATGCCTTCTCTCTGAGTAAAGCCCTTTGCGACAAGACGAGCCTTGTACCTTTTCACATCACCTTTCGAATCTCTCTTGGTCTTAAATATCCAATTGCAACCAATGGGTTTCGCACTTTTAGGTAATGGGACAAGATCCCAGACATCATTATCCTTCATGGACTTAATCTTCTCATTCATGGCATCAATCCACTTGTAAGAGTTAGAACTTTCCATGGCTTGACGGAAGTTGATTGGATCATCTTCCATTATTCCAATGTCTACCTCATGCTCTTGGAGAAATACAATGTAGTCATCTAGTATTGCATATCTCCTCTCTCTAGTGGATCTCCTTAATGGCATAGGTTCTTGAAATGTTGGAGCTTGTTCTTCTGAAACAATTTCTTGAATAGGAGGTTCTCCGACAATGTCTTGATCTATTATGTCTTGAACAAGTCAGGAATAGAATCTTGATCTGCTAATGACATCTGTGAGAATATCAACATATTCCTCCTTAAAGATAAAGTCCTTAACTGTATCTCCCCTTGCAAACTTAACATTCTTAAAGAACCATGCATTTCCTGACTCGAAAATCGATTTACTTATAGGATCATAAAACTTGCACCCCCTGAATCTTTTAGAGTATCCAATAAAATAGCAACTCACCGTCCTTGAGTCTAGTTTCTTTTCATTAGGCCTATAAGGCCTTACCTCAGCTGGACATCCCCAAACATGCAAGTGCTTTAGACTAGGCTTCTTGCATGTCCAGAGTTCATAAGGGGTTTTGACAGTTGCGTTAGTTGAAACTCTGTTAAGGATATATGCTGCAGTCTTAAGTGCTTCTCCTCAGAATGATTCTGGTAAGTTAGAATGACTAATCATATTTCTTACCATATCCTTAAACGTTTTGTTTCGTCTTTCAGCAACACCATTCATAGTGGGCGAACCCGGCATGGTGTACTGTGGGACGATACCGCATTCCTCTAGGAACTTAGCAAATGGTTCTGGATGTTGTTCACCTGAACCATCATATCTGCCATAGTACTCTCCACCACGGTCAGATCTGATGTTTTTGATCCTTTTACTGAGTTGGTTTTCAACTTCAACCTTATAATTTTGAGCATGTCCAGTGACTGTGACTTTTCATGAATGAGATATATGTAGCTATATCTGAAAAAATCATCTATGAATGTTATAAAGTATTGTTGATCATTCCAAGCGATTGTAGAAAATGGGCTACAAATATCCGTATGTATAAGTTTTAAGACTTCTAGAGTCCTATTGGCTTCAAATCTCCTTTTATTGGTTTGTTTTCCCTTCATACAATTAACACAAACATCAAAGTCTGTGAAATCTAAGGAATCAAGAATTTTATCTGACACAAGTCTCTCTATTCTTCGTCTGGAAATATGACCTAATCTCTTGTGCCATAATACAACCGAATTCTCACTGGTTAAGTTTCTCTTAGTACCTCGTGTACTTAAATGCAGAGATTCATTAAATGAAGCAATTATGTCAATTGAATAAAGATTATCGTAACCTGATAAAGAATCGGAACCAACCAAATTTGAATCATGAAACAAACTAAATTTTTCATTTTCAAATAAACAAAAATAACCAGATTTATCCAAAACAGAAATAGAAATCAAATTCCATCTAAAAGACGGTACAATAAAAGTTTCATCAAGATCCAAATAAAATCCAGTCTTTAACAATAATCTAAATTTTTCTATTGCCTCAACTTGAATCGTTTTGTCATCGCCCACATAGATGTATCTTTCAGCATCATTTGGCTTTCGATAACTCAGACAACCCTGCATAGACATACTGATGTGAGTTGTTGCACCAGAATATATCCACCATGTATGTCTAGGTACCGAAGTTATATTAACCTCAGAACAAACCAAATTAAGAAGCATACCCTTCTTAGCATGCCATGTGTGATAGTTAGTGCAGTGCTTCTTATGTCCTTCAGCTTCATACAAGAAACAACTAGTGCCTTCTGAATCATTCGGTTTTTTTTGTTGTTTCTTTTGAGGTGTCGTATCTGCAATTTGTCGTATCTGCAAATTAAGAAGCCTTATCCTTCTTTCTTTTCTTTCCTTTGTCCTTAGAGGTTGAGGCCAGGTGAGCACTCTCTGTCTTATCTTGCTTAAGCCTTTCCTCTTCCTGAACACAGTGTGAGATGAGCTCATTCAGAGACCAAGTCTCTTTCTGACAATTATAGCTCACTTTAAACTGGTTAAACTGTGCCGGAAGGGATATCGAAGTAAGATGAGACATCTCCAAGATGTACTGCCTGATATTGCCTTTCCCCTTATACCTCATTGAAATTAGACTTGTCAAGAGCATACCAATTTCAGCCTTTTCGTTCTTGACAAATCTCTTTTCAATATCCTCGAGGAGAGCCTTAGCAGTAGTTATTTTTTCAGACATTGTGCCCTTGAATGCTTCTGGAATGGCCTTCTTCTTGATCATCATACACATGCGATTTCATTTCTCCCACCTTTCTATGTCCCTCTTATCATCCGAGGTACTCTTATCCGTAAGAGGTGAAGGAGATTCAGTCTTTAACGCAAGGTCGAGATCCATGACTCCAAGAACTATCAAAAGATTTTCTTTTCAGGATTTGAAGTTTGAGCCATTCAACATAGGAATTGAATTGATGTTGGCTATAATGTTAGCAGGACTGTAAGCTGGATAGAGAACAACAAAACAAACTCATATTAGTCTTAAAGCAAAAATAAATTCAAATAAAGATAAATCTCATCCCAAAATATCAAACACTCATTAATATTTTATCTTTGGATGAAATAGTAACTTGTGAGTGATATTGGTAGTAATCAAACACTGATGATAAGAACATATCGAATAATGAATCTACCTTTGGACCGATTTATTATTCACATGTAAAACTGAATAATCATCACGCATTTATTACCATAAGTGCACATGCAATTATATTAAATATTGATCTTCCTTTGGGCCGATGGATATTTACATAAACTACATGCACATAACCTTTTATATTTTGAAATAAGATTAATTTCTACAAGAGATGTCACTTTGGTGACATATTGTTTTAATTAATCCATCTCAAAATATATATAAACATACCAATATTTGAATTTAAAGTCGCACCAAAAATTATCCTTAAAACCATTGATGCATCGGTTAACCTGTGACTGGATCAAGACTAATCGGATGAGCTAATCCTGGTCCTACACCAGCCCCTGACCCGGTCCCTTAAAAAAAAACTCCTTTTTTTTTTGGGGAAAAGACCCAAAAAAAAAGAAAGAAACTGCGACGAATCACTTACCAAAAAAAAAAAAAACTATCACGAGCCACTTACCAAAAAAATAAATAAATAAAAGAAAGAAAGGAAAGAAACTATTATGGGTTACTTGCCAAAAAAAAAAAGAAAACTATGGGCTCATGTTTAGAAACCCTAGGGGTTTCGCCTCTTAGGGTTTGGGTGGCCGTTTGACGTGACTGTTTGGCCGCAGCGTCCCTTCATCGGTGTGGGTAGAGACCCACGCAGGTCTCCATTATAGTCGGCGGTGACGGTGAAGAAACCGCTTGCCCCCCTTTTTTTTTATTTAATGACTTGTACTTAATATGCGGCCACAGATGCCATGGCCTGATGGCCGTGACTCCTTCATCGGCGTGGCCAGATTGCCATACCTGAAAAAAAAAAATTGATGCCGGTGATGGCGAAAACCGTCAGCAAGAGTCTGAAACCTGAATGGAAAGAAAAAGAAATATTTTGAATTCTTTCTTTCCGTTTATTCTAAAAAAAAATAATTTATTCTGTAATTCAATCTCGATGATTCAATATGAAGGGGCTCTGATACCACTTGTTAGAATTTATGAAATTTTCTTTGGTGAAAACCATCATCCAAAATAACAGGATCATTCATGTTGTATCACCAAGATAAAATTAAATATATAAGCGGAAGCATACCTGAGTCCATATCGATTGATTACCCTCAAGAGTCGAGCGATTGGCCTTTCAGATCAATACGTCCACTTTAGAGAAAGTCCTTTAGTTTCTCTTAATATTTTCTCTCTGATGGGTTGTTAAAAAGAATGTCTTTGTTCGTGCGATATGGGGACCATGACTACTATATATATAAATAACCTAATTTTATTTCTATTTTAGCCCATCATAAAAATAGAAATAATTTTTTGAGTCTATACACATTAAAGGCCCACACCCTATCAGATACATTAAAGTCCAAATTACTGAATAGTTAATCGATCACTTTTAATTGAGCTTAAATTTATTTGACAGTCCGTAATACATAATTATTCACATATAAGCTCAACGTTGGATTAATGATCCAACAGAGAATGCAACCCATAGTGAATGCCGGCACTAATTAATCTGGCTTGATCTCTAGTACTTGTACCTGAAAGCCAATTGCAGGTAGATCTAAGTAGATACCAGGTGTATAGAAAGCTTGTATACTAACTGAACCCTAATTATCCAGCTAACCAATTTGGTTGCTAGCAAATGAATTTATTGAATCACTTTTTTACATATCTAAAAATGTGATGCAACTGGTTGAGATCATTAGGGTCCAGCTGGGCTTTGCTTATTAGCTAGTAATGAGGCCAATCTACCATGAACCCACCCTAACTTATATGACTAAATGAATGAATTTTCTTGGGGATACAAAGTCCTTGAATTCACTTGATATTTTGAAGATGACAATCTCTTGATGGTGGAGTATATTTGCCAATTTACAACACATTAGGGAGAAAGAAATTTTTCACTTGTACCTCAACCTACCTCCTAGCTTTGTATAGACCTAGCAAGACCTAGAGAACCAATTTTATGCTCCATTCTACAGGTCATAACTCGAAGTGTTATTAGTTGATAGTAGCCAAATGAATTTGCCGAGAGATACATGAATTGATTCAAAAGAGCTCGAAATAAGCATTGCACCTTACTTAGAGAGGCCGAGTATATCTAAACATTGGGGTTGAGGAAGAAGTTCCCAAAATAAGAGTTCTAAAGGGTTCTTCAACTTATTCCAACTTATCACTCATGCTGCCAACTATGAGGCAATCTTTAGAAAGGAGTCAAGGAAATTTTTAAGTGCTTATTTGGTATTTTCATAAAAAAGGTTTTTCACATAAAAATTTTTCAATTGGAGGGAAAATAGAGTAGGAAATAAATATCATCTCTTTTATGATATTCATTTTTTGGTAAAAAGCTAAAAAAGTGCGTAGGCTTCACATATAATTTTTTCTTCCTATTTCAACCAAACATAGGAAAATGAAAGCTGAAAAGTTTCTTATCCCTTTTTTCTTCCCAAGCAAATGATCCTTAAAGGGGTCTTATATATGGGACACAAACTTTGAGTTCTTAATTGCCAATGTTGACTTCGATTCATGGAAGGAGATTACTTGGGGTATATTTAGTTTATCATATGGGTTTGGAGCAGCATAAGATTGCCAATTCAATCTTATAAGATTGGGACACAAGAGAATGGGTGGATTTGCCAATCCCATGTTTATAGCTTTGAGATATTAATGAAATAGTGGAGCTTGTGCTATTTGAATCTAATCCTTATTTTTTCAAACGTGGGATTAGACTAGGAGTCCAATCCAATTTCATTTATGCCATCATATCAAATATGCCCTTGATTTATGAGTTATGAGGTCTATAAAATATATGATTTTTTGTATGTAAATAATTTACAAAGTATTAGATTACATTCAATGGCTCAAATTATTGATATGGGACCTCTATCATTCAAATCTAGATTTGATCAGATTTAAGTAAAGATCTTTATGTAGTCTACTCAAGCTTTTTCTCTATATATATGAGTTAAGATTTGGCTACATTCAAATATAGTTAAGCTTAACTTTTTCATCTTTGGATTCATACAATTCAGGAATTTCAAAAATAAAAAAAATGATGTGGATCTAGAATTCGATTCAAGAGTAGAGAAAGTGATGGGTTTTACACTTAGCTACATTTGAATGTAGCCAAGTTTAACTTTCTTTCTCTCTCTTTCTTATTGATTGTTAATGGCCACCCATTTTGACCATCAGAGCCGATGATTTGGTCTCTTTAACTTTGTGATTTTTTTTTTTTTTTTTTTGGGTCGGGTCAAGTCAAGTTAGTAGTGAGGTTGTGGGTCGGGTCCGGCATTGCAACCCTAACCACTGTGAGGCGATTAAATATAAGACCTGCCACTAGAACGGCCCTAAGGTTTGCAACCCTCTTTCCTCTGCGTCTCCAAGGGGAGGCCCGAAGAGGAGCGGCGAGAGGCGAGACGAGATAGATGGCAGTTCCGGGGAGGCGCAATGGTTTGGGGGACGAGGAGGAGGACGAGGAGGGACTCTTCGAGGAGGAGGAAGGAGAGGCCTGGGCCGATCTCGACCGCGACGTCCCTCCCCACCTCCGCGCCCTCGTCGGCGCCGCCCAGCGCGGCAACGTTGATGCCCTCCGCCTCGCCCTCGGTACCCCTCCCAACACCCCTATATCACCTTTTCATCCAAAGGAATCGATTTTGTTCAATTTTCTGATCTCTCAACAGCTTTTTAGCTTATGTGTGTGGTTTGATGTGTTTGGTTCTCAGTGTTCTTTAAATCAATTACCATCCATTTTTTTCATAGAAAGATCTACTAAGCGTGCAATTTAAGTGAATAACCTTGTCAATTTATAATGGCAAGCGGGCAAGTCGTGTTCTGAATTGAAATTTGATTGCTCTTGGAAAATCAAACTGTTCAATGGCTTGTGTCTCAGGGAGGCTTGGAGATACGTGGATTGGTGTTTGTAATGAAATACTACTAATGATGCGAATAAGGTTGAGTTTGTTTTGTGTTTTTAAATTGATTGGAACCGTAGAGGAGGTATATCAGGTGAAAATTTTATGTTGCATTTGGTTTTCAAAAGCATTTTTCGTTTTTATTTTCTGTTTTCATATTTTGAAAGCAGTTTTTATCTTCTATTTTCTCTTCTCTATGAAATGCACGTGGCAAGTTAGAATAAAATCTATTTTCTTGAATGGAGATGCGGAAAAGAATAAAGAGAGCACTGTTCATTTCTGTATTTTCAAATTCTCTACTTTTTTTTTTCTTTATTTTGATGAAAAAAATAGTGAAAACATCTTTCCATCATTTTCAGTTTTCTGCTATTTTAGAGATGTATTTTCTAAAAATTATTTTTATTTTCAATCACTAAACATGTTTTTGCTAGAGCTTTCTGTTTACCATAAAAATTATAATGAAAACAGTGCTATTCTCAAAACCAAACGCAAATTTAACTTTTGCATATGTTTACTTCACTTGCATATGCTATTCTTTCATCATAGTTTCCTTCACACTTCAAATACTAGAATAATGTTTCCTGAGTTTGGTATAACCTCCCAGTCATGAATGTTAGCTTTCGTTTGTTTTATTGGCCAATATCAGGGTAAAAGAGCTTAGGATGTCAAGCAAGAAAAAATGGGCACATATTACCATAGAGGGACATGGTAGCAGGTTGATTTTTTTTTTTTTTTTTAAATTTTTAACAAAGCAATTAATAGTGAATTGTGTTCTCTTAGTGATAACATGTGATTTGTTGACTTGCATGTATTTTGCCTGTTCCTTGCATTCTTTCAGAAAGAAATGAATATTAAAAGACCTAGAAAATTTAGAATGATAAATAATCTTAGCAATCTGAAGCGGGAGCAGCTGTCGGAGAAGATTCTGTTGTAAGTATGGGAAAGTGCATTTTCCCAAAAAAAAAAAAAAAATAGTGCTCGCATAGTGGGTGCAGAGTGAATAATGATCAAGATTCCGAAGTGGGTGCAGTATCCTCGATAGAATTTTGCTGCTACTAAGTAAATGCTAGTCTTATTTGAAGTACAGAGAAAACAAGTTCATGTGGCCATGAGAGGGCTAGGTAAAGATAATCGGTATTAAGAGTAAAATGCTTTCACATTTTATTTTCTATTTTTAGTTCTTACTCAAAGCATCTCTATTGTTATATGTTAAATAACCTGAACCTTTTGATTTGTCCTTGAATACATGCACCTGACAATTAGATGCAAGGATCAGTATGACACTTGAGTATGGGTATGTGAGATGAAAATCTTTTAGATACTGGAAGGATTCGAATACTTAGACATGCACTTGCACTCAACAGATGTACCCAAGTTTATGTCATGTAGATTTGAGTCGTTTGACCACATGATATTTTATTTTTTTATGCTACCTCTTTTGATCAGCAACTATATTTTATCATGCTTGCCAGCTATTTTGAAAGATCTATTTTTTTTCCCTTTAAAAAAGCCTTTCTTTGACAAGATTTGGAATAAACGATGCACACAGGGTAAAAGTTCTCTTTTCCTTGCCTAGCAAAAGCTGTTCTCTATTCCGAACCTATAAAAATGAATGGTTTCTAGCAAACTACTCATGATGCAAATTTTGGCTTCAAGAGGACTAGAAGTCACATGTATGTTATTGGTCTTATCATATCAAATACTCGAGCTTCATTGATAAGGCGATGCTTAGTCCAGTAAAATATCTTTCTGGATGTGCCTTTTAATGTGGTTGAAAAGATAACCTATAACTGTAAAAGAGAACTTAATCCTTTATTATCCTTTTGTAAGCAGAAGGCTTGATCTCTAGTGAATAGGATTGTCTCATGAAATTGAGCTCGAGAAATTACCATGTACAAGCTCTTTTAGTTGGGTGTTGGTTGCTTCTCAAGATACCTGTAGCTTCCTTTGTGGCTGGATACCTACTGTTGGTCAGCTAGTTGGTTTGCTTCCCTTTAGACATGGCTAGCCTTGAACAATAGAAAATGCTTTTTTGGATAGATATCTTTCCAACAAAAATTTATGCTGGCTAAAGAATTGTGGTGCCTTAGAGCAGTCTCCTTGGCTCTTCTTGCTAGCATAAGACGGTCACAAATGTTGGAATTTCCCCTATTCCTGTTCATATGGGGAAGCCTGCACTAATCTTTCTCCTTATGTGAAAATGAGAATTTATATTTGGAGTGTTAATTTGAGGGAAAACACCCAACTGCCATAGAGGTGCAACTTAGATTGTGCTCAACCCAAACCTAAGAGTGTGTTTGGATGAAGGATTTGTAGGAGGGATTTCATTTGAATGGAAAATTTTAGAATTCCAAAACCAAAATTTCTTATTTGGCTACTCTTAAGGGGGAATTTCTAAAATTTTATGGAATTTACAAATCCCGCAAAGTGATCATTTACAAATTTCACCTCTAGAGGTGTCATTTATAAATCCCTCCTGAAAATCCACTTGCAAATAGTTAAAATATTTAATTTTGTTTATATATCAAAATATTTACATAAATATTACAAAAAATTTATTGTTAATATTACATAAACATCATTTATTTATTCATAAATAAATGCTACATAAATAAAATAACATTTATTAAAAATAATAATATTATCAATAAATATAAATATTTATATGTATTCTATGATTAATTTATATATTTTTATAAACATTTTATAAATAGACTTATTTTTAATTAATAAAATATTTATAATAAAAATATAAAATTAATGAGAAACATTTCTAATATTATTTATAAATATTTTATTTTACTGTGAAATAAATATCATTAAATAAAAATTATAAATATAAATATTTAATAAATATAGTATTATATATAAAAATTAATATTTCATAAATATTATTACTATGTACAATAATATTAATAATAAATATTTTAATATTAACAATAAAATATTAATATTGAAATAATAAATATTGATGAGTATTAATGAAATAAATATTAAAATATTTATGTAAAATTATATGAATTTATATAAATATTACAAAATAATATTTTTAGAAAATGTTACAATCATTAGATAAAATTCAATTTTCAAGAGTAACTATCCAAACAAAAAATTTGTGAAATTCTAAAATACTTCATTTTAAAATGCTGCATTTCAAAATTATAGGAATTTTTAAAATGCCTCATTCAAACACAACCTGAATGGCCCAACCTGCTTGTTGGGTTAGGTTAGGCCTATGCTTAACGAACTTACATTGCACTTGGGCTCAAAAAGTCTAACTCATATGTTGTGTCGGGTTAGGATTGAGTTTAAACCCAACTCATGCTTGAACTTCATGCAACATAAAACCAACCTGGTCCGACCTGTTCAGCTAAACAGATCTATAGTATATTATGTTTTGGGAAAAATACTTAAAGATTTCACGTAACTATATCTTTGGTTTTATCAGGTTATATAATTGTGTATACACACTCAAACATCCTGGCTAATCCAATATTTAACCTAACTAGGATGTCTAAATCCTTACCCTAGTCTTAAGTTACCTATATTATCCAACTTAGCCCAGTTTTGCTTGACACAACACAACCCAAACCAATACTGACCTGACCCTATGGAATTTAGCTAATATGGCATTCTGTTGGGTTAGATTGGAGAAATCTCTGCCCAAGGTAGAATCGGGTCATGGTTGGAGATATAGAGGTGTGTTGGGGGAATCCCAGGTTAAGGTAGAGTTGGGTACTTTGGCTAGGGTTGGCAGATCTAAAGGTTTGGTTTTAGGGTTTTCCTAAACTTGACTGAACCTGCTAATATCCTACCTCTAGCAAGTTGGATGATCAAGGAAGCTTGATGTTAGGAAAATAAACCTTTCCATAATACCATATTTGTGAAGCAATAAAAATATGCAGAATAAAAGCAGACAAAATAAGAACACACAAAATTTACGTGATTCACCCAATGTAAGCTACGTCCACGGAGCTGCTGCAGATCTTCAATATAGGAAGAAAAATGGCTACAAGTGTTTACAACACTCAGAACCTCACAATCCTGATTCCAAGTATACCCAAGAGAATTACTCTTCTCTCACACTTTCAAGAGAATCTCACTATCTCTCAAAATATTCAAAGAGCTACACCACTCTTTAATTTATGAACTTTGGGACAAGAAAAAACAATGGGAGGAAGGGCCTTTATATAGGCTCCACAGGCACTCTCCTATTAATCCACCGTATAATTGGCTTTCTTAATAAATCACGCTGCAAATATACATGATACCATATATATGTTTGCACTTTGATTCTCTCATTGCTTAAGATAGTATATATGGATCAACCGTATCCTTGCATATATCATAGTGATTTATTTTACCAATTAACCACATGGTTTCCTTGAATTTCATACGTGGATCATCAAGATTCACGAAATCATGCCAACAATCTGATACCATATCATAGTGATTTATTTCACTAATTAACCACGTGGTTTCCTTAAATTTCGTACGCGAATCACCAAGATTCATGAAATCATGCCAACACTTAACAATCCCTACAACATGAGTGAAAGACAACAATGAGCTATTACCTTGTATTGCTATATTATATGTTTGGCATGGATTTTATGAATCACAATTACATAATGATTATGTTCTTGATAATGAGTACTCAAAACATAATATTCACTGCATATACTTAAAGGGGATAATTTATTGAAAATAGTAGAAAATTTGAAAATCTAGATGAAGTAAATGGTTTAAAAGATAATTGAGGGACTTTTTTACAAAGTTTCTTGGGTGATATTTTGAATGATAGACTGTGCCCATTGCGTGGGGTCACATGGGCTACTTGACAATCTTGCTTGATAGTTGTAGGTAAATGGTGAAAATCATATATTGCATGGGTCATCCATATGAAACTACAAACATAGGAAGAATGTTTGCAACCATCTATCCTATATGAATGCGATATATTTTTTTAATGTAAAAGTACAATCACTGAACATTACTTATTCAATTTGATGGTGGCAAATAGTAGGAGATGTAATTGTGAGGGAGAGAGTGCCGTGGAACTAAACCTGGTGGTCATTAAATTTATTAAAGATGACCTGCAACTAGTTTATTGTGCTTCTGTTAGTGGGATACCATTCTGATCCCCTGGCATTTTGTTTTTTGGATCAATGTATTATCAACTGATTCTCAACTTGAAGCATTCTCTCTTTGCATTGGTGTTGAATTTCTGGCCAACCTAAACAGGATATGGGATCTGAATTGCTTTCTGGAAGGTGGGGTGGCAACCTTATTGGCTACCTGGTTTAAGATTTTGCAGTCATTTTGCCCTAGACTCCTAGGTTTTTTTAGACTTGGGAAGAGTTTGAAAAAAAATGGTGAAAATAAAGGGTCAGAAATCAGTATAGAGAACAGCATCCATCTTTTAGGCTTAAGTTATTAGCCAAAGAGCCAAATCAGTACACAGAAGCCACTTAATGTGACAGGACAGGATAATGGTAAACAATACTTGCTTACTGCTGCACTGATCCCTTTGTTACCAGCTGTAATTGTGATCTCGTTGTTAGGTCACAGTAATCAATTATTTGATATACAATCGACTATAATTCTAAATTTTGTAAATTATGCTCATTAAATTCTTTGAAGCTCCTAATATATACTTACTCTTGTTGTGCCATTGTGCCTGTTCTGTATCCTCACCGTGGCAAGTATTTTTTTTGGCCTATGAGTTACAGATGGAAATGCACCAATTAATACATGTTAATGCCTTTCATGCCTTGATGTATTATTTATCATAAATTTCTGTCTGATTTTATTGTGATTCTGCACACAAAATGCAGACAATCATGGTGGCAGTATTGATGATCCAGTTGAAGATGGTGATACTGTCCTTCACTTGTCATGTCTCTATGGCTATCTTCCATGTGTACAGGTTGGCAATCTAATGTTTGATTGGTTCTCAGTTTTTGTTTGCTTCTTGATCAAATCGGAATGGTGACATATGGTAAATCTTCCTCTTAGCTACTGTTGGAACGGGGTGCTAGCTTAGAGTCCAAAGATGAGGAAGGGGCAATTCCTCTTCATGATGCTTGTGCTGGTGGTAGGTATCACATGATCTGGGTTTTTGGCCGATGAGCCAGCAGGGTACTTTTGGACCTTTTAGGTCATGGGATCCAACCCTGATATCCATCAACAGGTGTAATGGTAAACCAAGAAAGATTAATGTGCTTTTTTTTTTTTCATTCCTCCTGTTAAACGAACCTGCAGGATTTACTGACATTGTTCAATACATAATCAACTTTGCTGGTAGCCCTGACCGTGTTAAGCAAATGCTTAATACCTCTGATTCTGAAGGAGATACTGTAATTTAGCTGAAACTTTGACCTGTTTTCCTAATATGCCTGTCTTGTTTTTTATGATTCCTAATTTGAATACTTGTGATTTGTTGTATGCCCAGCCTCTTCATCATGCAGCCAGAGGTGAACATCTGGATGTCATACAGTTGTTGCTTGCAGCCGGGGCTTCTCCTAAGAAGACAAATGCATACGGAAAGGTTGGCATAACAAGATTTTTGCTGCCACATATTAGTCAATTTTCATGTTGTCAGATCACTATTTACTAGATTTACCAATTTTTATGTTCTCCAATCACAACTATTTATATTTAATTTACTAACTACTAGCGACCTCAGCAGACTCCTGCCGAGCTTGCAGATCCAGATACAGAAGCTTGGAGTGTTTTAACAGCAGCATCAGCTGCTGCCCCAGATGCTGTTGGCTGCCAGTAGGATTGGCAGAACAATTTCAACGCCAGTTGTAAGTGGAGCCCCCTTTTTCTAAGGACAGTTGACTTCTACCGTAAACGGAAACTTTCTATAGGAACAGTTTGGCAAGTTGAAATTTTATCAGGATGGAGATTCCTTTTGGTTTGCTTGGTTGGAATGGTTTCATTATAAAATATCATGCACAATTAAAACTTTTGAGTATAAGCAATTTTTGCTTGTGTTATACCCAGAGTCACAATGTATACTCTCAAATTTTTAGTAGATTGTTTAATGTATCAGTCCCTTGATTAGATCTCTTCATATTCAACAAATGGTTACTCATAAAGGTTATTTGTTTTCTTTTCTTTCTGACTCATAAAATACTAAAGTGACAGACCTGTTTGGGTGATGTTTTGCTAATGTGACATATATTTTCCATGTGGTGTGTTAGCTTGAATATCTATATGTGCCCATTGCCTGACCAATGATTTTCCCTGTTATTTGCCTACGCTCGGATCACGGGATAACAATGGCACAGATGGACATTTTGAACCTTTTGCTCTTGTTGCACGCATTCACAGTTCTTCAGTGGATTTTTTTGGATTTTCAACATGTCAATGTGGATCTTATAGGATCTTCTACTTATGTAGTGTATATTTTGAGGGAGCAAATAAGTCTAAAATGATTGACCGGCCTGTAGGTGTGTTATTAGTTTCGAAGTTTAAAATAGCTACAGGTGAAATTTGATCCATATATTCATATTTTCCAGCAAGATTTGCACTGTTAAAACATCTGGGTTGCTAAATCAATAAAAGATATTCCAGATAGTTTGCTTGAGGTTGAGGAATTCTTGGATCGATCCTTGTGATTTTTGTTGGAAATCATCTAAAATTTAGCACCACAAATGAGTTGACGCATGATCCTTAGGACAGTCGGATCCCTTACCTTAACACCTCATGGTGGCTCCTATCTTATCATATCGGTGGAGGTGGAGTCATAAATCCTCCCAGTTCTCAGGGTCTTAATGCATAGGGGCAGTATATGGTATTTAGGTCAGTATGAGGCTCATTTTAGATGGGCCTAGGTTAGCACGGTGATTCGGTTTGAATGGACCTAAGCTAGCGTAGTTTGGTTCCAAAGTGTGCCAGTTAGCGTGGTTTTCAGGTTAATGAAGGACTTGATGATCATGTCCAATTGCATGAGAAAAATTAGTTAATAGAGAAATTGAAAGGATAACTAGATGTAACCTCCGAGAGAACTTGTAGATGCAGCAAAGTATGCTTTAATTTTCAGTAAAAGATAAGGATGACCCCTCATTTTGGATCAAAAGCAATTTAAAGCCGGACTAATGATGAACTGATATTAGTCCTTTCATTGAGGATTTTGTGTTTTTTCTAATACAGAGAGAAAATTTAGAGAGGAGAGAGAGAGAGAGAGAGGGGGGGGTTTGATTCTGCCTAGCACAAGGGGCTGGAAAAAATTTTGCTACTGTAGCAAATAATTTTTTGAGAAAAGATTAATAATTTGTAATCCATTAACTCATCCATCCATATCATGATCAATTTCTTTGCAATTTTCTCTATATAATAATGTAGCTGAAATTTTTTGATTTTTTTTTTTTTTAATTTTCTTGCACATCAGATTATTCTTCTGTTGTTTTATTTGTCAAAAGGAACAGAAATAAAAGAATAATTGCTTCGCAAATTCCAAAAGTGAGATGATGCTGGTTTAGCCTGGCCTACATACACACACACACGCAAACATGCAAGTATGTGGACCTTATCCGTTGAGAAAGGAGGGAGAGGATATGCCATCTCTATCCACGGACAAAAGTGGGGAGTAGCTTACAAATGAGTGTTTAGTCTCATGAGGCCAGCGTGAGCTGGGAGTGGGATCAGATGTTAGTGAAGACTAGAGAGCTGAATCTATGGGTGGGAGTAGGTCTGATGTCACCGTCGTTATAAGAGGGGGGAGGGGGGTTTGGATGCCACTCGTCTCTTTTCTTACATCACTAAGGCCAACATGCATTAGTTCCAGGTTCCAAATGGTACTCAAACAAAAACCACATCACCACTGGCCACTATCAACCCCCCTTCTTTCTGTTTCCACTAGTAAGTCGCTGCCCACACCTCCAAGCCTCTCCAGTGCCATAAAAAGGGATTTGTGCGTTTATTTTTGTGTGGCCATCGCATGCTCCTCTTCTCATCGGAACACTAATCCACTGCGCACTAGCTGTCGAAGGTGAAATACCTATCAGCCTTTGGACAAAATGGATGGTGACATCTCTTGCAATGCATACATGCATTAAGTTTATGTGCATGTGGCAGCATATGAGTGGCTTGGTCTATTCATTAGAACTCAGTCTTGCATGCATAGGCATGACCTTTTGATTCTGTTTATTTTGGCGAGAGCTGACACATGGCATGACATAGAGGAGAATTAATTACCATTCAATCAAGGGGGTAGTGACTGGTGATTGCCCATTAACAAAGCTGAGAATTTCTTTAGAATTAAGAAGTGGGGAGTGGGGCATTGACTCTATCACACTGCCGCTCCACGCCACTGCCGAGTTAAAGCCAAAACAGTGAAACAAGAGAAAGCTGGAAATGATTGGGAGCCTTGTGGGGTGGGGAGCGGGGCGGCTGACAAATGGCTTGAGCTGGTATTTGGTTGGATGCGTTGTTCCATATCATACTGTGGGCTCATCGCCATTATGCTCGCTAGTAACGGTTGATGCCTTGTTCGGCCGGAGGCTCTCTTGCCTGGCATGGGTGGCTCACAAGCCACACACGCTCAGATCTCTCTCTCTCTCTCTCTCTCTGTGTGTGCGTCTCTGGATGACGTACGAAGTGGATTCAAATATTCGTTGTTCTAATAAAGTTTGAAGTGAAGCTACCGTGGGCGTAATCTGTACGTCCTCAGTGAATAGTGTATCCCACTTCTAAACTTCTGTGGAAGTATAGGCTGCACAATCTTGTAGAAAAAGAATTCCAAGTGTTCCCTGCAGTACGCGAGGTGAAAGTGAGGCCAACCTGGAAGGGCAACACTTAGTATATTTTGAGGCAAATAAAATTCAAGAATTGGAGTTTGTTTGGAAGCAAAAGAGATCATGAAAAGTTACTCATAGATTATTTTTTTTTTAATTCCCGCACTCGCATGCTGCATGAGCTGGATGTTTAGACTGACGCTGTGCATAAGTGGGAGGCTGGTGTGTTCCCTGTGGCGTGCAAGTGATAAAAATCCTGTGCGCGTGTCCGTAAAGCACAATTTTATATGTCATTATGAAAGCAAGAGGCGTCTACATGTATGATTCTAGACATGAAGTCACGATAAGAGGACAAGAGGTTTTAATGATATAAGTACTAATATTTGAAGAAATCACCATTAATTAACAGCGTCTTCGGTGGCATATCACAGTCATCCTGGATTTAATTTTCCTCGCAGGTTGCCTGACTCCTGAACAGAACACTGAGGGGATTTTTACAATAAATACCTTTCCATTTCATCATAACTTGGAACAGCTAGTGTTCGCTCATCAAGGCCATGGCATCTTTTTACCTAATAGTGCTTGAGAGCTCGGCTCTCCATATGTCAAGCAGTAGTAACCAAATGCTTTCATAATTAGCAGAGAATTTCAACCCTCGGATGTTAGGAAAATCAGTGGTGCCACTGTTTCCAATAAAGTATACAAAAAAAAAAAAAAAAAAAAAAAAAAAAAAGGGGAATGGTTTAAGACGGGGGGAGAGGGAAGGTTAGAAAGGAAGCCATCTCAGCCACCAACCCGATGCCTTGCTTGCACCAACACCTCATAATACTAACAAATGCTGGCAGGCGTTCCACCTTTCGTGCTTCACACAACCAAATGGCTACGCCAAGAATATGCCCTCCCTAGTTCCGCTAGCATCTCTCAACCTCTCATTGACTTGCTTCCAAGAGACCCACATTCCACACATCCCCTTGTCATATTTAATACCACCTTGTTAAACCGGCCAACTGATACAAGCCATGATCCTAGGGCTAATAATAGTATATGTATATATATATATATATATATTTAATAGCCACCAAATTCAACCCAATCCAATCATGCAAGGGAGAACAACAGGGGGGTTGAGTTGGGTTGGGTGGCATGTAACATAACCAAACCAGTAGTGCAGAACATTACCTAAGTCAAGCTCTCACACCTTCTTTAAGCTTTCTTTGTGCATGGCATACATGCATTATATAAATCCATAGCAAAAACAAAGTCAACAATTAGCTGTTTTTGCAGTCAGTTTCTGAATTAGTGTCCATATATATTTCCCGTTATAACAGCCGTCATAGAGGTCTCTATGGTCCTTGTAGACCACTGAACACATATATTACACATCATGTGTGATATGCATGCTATTGGCAGAATGAAAATATAACTACTTGTCTCTACTTTATAATATGGGAACAGCAACAGTAATAATCAGTCCTTAATAAAGAGCAACATTCATTGGTAAATGATTAATAGGGGCTTCGCATCCTATCTTTTTCTTTCTTTAATTTTTCTTTTTATGTAGGTCAATTCTTCTTAAGTAGGTAGGGGTTTCACATCCTTTTTCTTTCATTTATCTTCCTTTTGTGTAGGTCAATACTTCTTAAGTAGGCCATCTTTTGTTTCTTACTCCTCTTTGTCTTAGATATTTATATGACCATCCTCTAATTTCTGTTGAATTTTTTATGAGTCACTTTAGATGTTAGAATTATGCTACTATATTTACCATTCTTTTATGTTGCAAATTGGTCAATGTAGTTGTTGAACTTTAATGCCATAGAATTGATCATCAAAAATCTCTAAATGATGATGTACTTATAAATAATCTTCACAAACAACCATTAAAAAACAAGACTAGGGGCCAAGTGATTGTTTTTGGGAGGTGAAGGGCCTTGAACCTAAGCGGTGGCTTCTGTAAGCAAATATTTTTTTGGTTGACCATGATTTCTTAGTTGTTTAGGAATTATGTGTTCTTTTAGCACCGCTTATAAGTCTTTTCCTTTCTTTTTTTTTTTTTCCTCCAAATATTAAGAATCACATGCATGGTACCATAGTCATCCATCGGTCATGTATATATTTAGAAAAATTTAATGATATGTAAAATCTGCTGACTAAAAATTAATGTATCTTACGAGTTATAGGTAAGTTATGTGATAAATTTTACTGCATTGTAACTCTTTTAGGCCACTCTTTCACCAAAGATAATGACTGCGGTATCTTTTCTAATTACTTTAGTTCAACATTGCTTTTCTTATCTCTAGCCAAAATAAATACCTTTCTATCATCGTCCAAAGCCAAGTACACTTGCATGATAAAATGACATAATAAAGTGAAATGCTTGGTAGCCCTAGTGAGGAGAACTCATAATTAACCACATCTGCTATTACTTCTCTTGCTCAATACCAATTCAGCAGAAATTCTTCCTAGCTCCCACACATTACCATAAGACTCACCTATTCTGATTGACAATATGCGTAGGATTATTAGTGCAATTACGAATAGCTGATATATATATATATATATATATATATATATATATATATATATAAGAGAGAGAGAGAGAGAGAGAGAGAGAGAGAGAGCAGTAGAATATGTGGCAGTTGCTTGCACCCTCATGACCACTACAAGGAGGCCCTACAATCTTTAGTAGTGGCAGCTTGGGGACGGTGAGCGAATCCTGTTTGTTTTCTCAGTTAAAGCCAAGCTAGCCACCCATCTACTTCACATATATGAGCATGTAAAAGGAAGTAAATAATGCCTACATATTAAAAGCTCTGAAAAGATGAATAAAAAATAAATAAAAGAAAACAGAAGAGGGTGAGGAGGAGCGCAATTTCCGTGGCTCCAGGCTTGCACTCCAATTCCCTGCCACCGAGAATCCTCGCACTAAAAGTTATGGGTTTGCTTCAAAGCCAACCGAATCTCGCCACACCTCCTGCTATCCTTCCTGTTTGTTTGCCCTCTCGCAATATTTCTGACTCACCTCCTTCCTCTCTTTCCATCTCCCCACTTTTTTTAGCTGGCACTTCCACACCTCCTGTTGTCCTTCTTGTTTGCCTCCTCACGATGTTACCGACCAACCTCCTCTCTTTTCATCCCCCCCCCAACCCCTTTTTAAGCTAGCACTTGTTAGAGAGGCAAGGCAAACACATGCCTTTATCGTGCTTCACTTTTGTTTCATTTTTAGTTATAACTCACTCCTTTTTCTCTCTAGCTACACCAGTGATTTATTTATTTATTTTTTATTATTATTATTTTTTTTGGAGCCAACCCTTTTCTTAACCAACCTTAGCTAAGTGTCGAGTGCACACAACTCTAAACAAGGCCCATTTCGGTTAGCTCCTCCCCCTGTCCTTTTCTATTTGTTTCTTTCCACTCCCCCTCCCTTCACTCCACACCTCTCCTATTTCCACCTAATTCCCTATATTTTAACTCCCTCTCTCTCTCTCTCTCTCTCTCTCTCTCTCTCTCTCTCTCTTATAGCTATATATGAGAACAAGTGAGCTTGGCAACGGAAGGAATGGCGGACTAATTCACGGTTTCTCTTCACAAGAGGAAAGGGCGGCTTTTGACTCCTCCAGCTATATAAAAATAAATAAACCCCCACCCATCCAATCCCCATCTTTGCTCCACCTCTCCCTCTCTCGCTATAAATATATAATCGATACCCTCTTCCACTCCATCCACCTCGCTTCCTCCATCACTCTCCCTTGTTTTATCCTCCTCTTCTCTTTCTCTATCGTCCAAGGGGAAGGGGAGATGGAAACCCCAGAAGAGGCCATGGGCTCCAACAGCACCACCAGCAACGGCATCGGCGGCGAGTGCACGCACGCCACCGCCACCGCCGCCACCGCCGCGGCCACCGTCGTGAAGGGAAAGCGCACCAAGCGGCAAAGGATCCACCCGGCGGCTCTGGCGGTGACCACCGACTCCTCGTCGGCCTCCTCGGCTGATGCTTCGGGGAGCATCACCGAGGAGGAGGAGGACATGGCCAACTGCCTCATCCTCCTCGCCCAGGGCCGCGCCTTCGATGCCGGCCCCAATCCGGAATCCCCGGCCGAAGACAAGCTCACGAGCCGGAGGTTCACCGAGGCGGCGACGACCACCAGTGGCAAGGCCGGGTTCTACGTCTACGAGTGCAAGACGTGCAACAAGTGCTTCCCGTCGTTCCAGGCGCTCGGCGGTCACCGCGCCAGCCACAAGAAGCCTAAGCTGGCCGAAGAGAAGAAGGCGACGGTGGTCGAAGAAGATATGCTGCAGATTGGTATGAATTCGCTCCCCAAGGCGATCGTCTGCGGCAGCATCAAGCCGAGGGTCCACGAGTGCTCCATATGCGGATCGGAATTCAACTCCGGGCAGGCGCTGGGGGGCCACATGCGCCGGCACCGGCCGCTCGTCATCCCGGAGGCCCCAGAAGCCAAGAAGGAGAGGACCATCCTCTCCTTGGATCTAAACCTCCCCGCGCCCTCCGACGACGACCGGGCCGAGCTTCCAAGGCAGTCCTCGCCTGCTTTCTCCTTCGCCAGCAAGCGGCCTCTCATCTTCTCGGCCTCAGCGTCCGCCCTGGTGGATTGCCATTACTGAGAGGAAACTAATGGAAGCAAAGCTCTCCATGAATCTCTCTCTCTCTCTCTCTCTCTCTCTTCATTTCATATCTTTTTTTCTTTTTCTTTTTTTTTTTTTTTCTCCCTCCGTTCAAACAAATTAAATTGGGGATTATGTGGGTCTTGTGAATTACTGAGGTCTTTGCAAGTTACTACTGATATTGATGATTCTTTGAATTCTTTTTATTTATACCGCCTTCTCTTTTAGCTCTCTCCGAATGCGATGGTGTCTATTTGTCTTCTGTGATGGGGATGGAGAGAGAGAGAGAGGTGTCATTGCGTTCACGTAAAGAGAGTGAGCTCTCTCTCTCCCCCTCTTTCCAAGAGTTAGCTTGGTTTGGTTTCTCCACCACCAAGAAAAAGGCCGTGGTTTAGGTTCGTCCTCGCATGAGTTTGTTTCGTCTCGTCTCCAAGGCAACCATCCCTGCCCCAATAAATGCCAAAGGAATAAAGGAAGACGGGCAATGTGGCAGCTTGGCAACTGCCTCAAAGGCCCTGCAGTCTCACAATCACACACTTGTCCCTTGCGTCACTCCTCTCGCTCGTTTATCCTCCGGTCAAAATATGAAAACTAATTTTTCTTTTACTTTTCAAAGGAAATTAATTACTTGTTGGACTCTAAAATTGCATGTGTCCACGTTTGGACTCTTAACAATTTTTGCGGTGGTCAGCGCTTCCAATGGCCTTGCTTCTTGTGCGATTCAACGGATGGTGTGGCTCTAAAACTCATATTTCATCGCTGTTTTCGTTTTCATGTGAATTTTTGTGTGGAGGAAGCGTTCGAAGGTTGCCTAATATCTAAGCTCCTGGACTTATCTCCCGTAAACGAGGATCCCCACTCGTTCCTTGCCTAACATTGCGATCGCTGCAACGTATCAAAGTTTAATGGATGTGAAAGCTGCCGTTTGCTCCAAGCCAGCACTGTGAAGAGGTACAAGTTCATGCGTGACAACTTTGTTGCCCTCCAATCACGTAATGGGCAAAAGAAGGCCATCATTCCATGTTTGATCCTAATTACTTGCCTAAACCTCGTAAACGACACGCTGTGATGTACCAAACACGTTCCCTCACTTGGCCCACAGGCCATGGAATCATGGAAAACTCTCTTAATAAGCTAAACTCCATCTTCATGACTTCATCTAAGCTCATTAGGGTTAAGTGCACGTTTTGGCAGTGAATGCATCAACTCAACCAGCTTTTTTTTTTTCTTCTTTCTTTAGACTATTAATTGATTGAAAAGCTTTTGGTATGTGGGATTCCTCTCAGCTAGTATGGTTACCTACTACCAGTGGATGGTCCAGGTCTGTGGAGTGCTTCACACTCTCAGCAAAGTGAGCTTCCCTCCTGTTTATAAAGTCAAGGGCTACTCCAGTAGTTAGAAGTCGTTGGCAGCTACAGCGTGGCCACTTGCCTTCTGGCTTCTGCCGTTTACTAAGAACTTTATGTGATGGAATTAAATTCACAGATAGTGGTTGACTATTATTGGGTGTGGAGATGGCAACACAATGTATAGTTTGAGTGTCCATTTCGTCATCATGGTTACCATCCTTCTAAGCTTTAAGCTTTCGTGGAATGGCTGGCTTCTGATAACCTTTGGGTTTAGACTAACAGCCTCCCGTGAGTGAGTGCCACTCGACCATTTCTACAGGAATTATCTTTCAATATAGCATTTTAGTAGCAGCCATGTTGCATGTTTAAAAATCTGACAAGAATTAAAAATGAATGAATGCTCTTCTTTTCACTTATTATTTTTAATTAATTAACATTACAGCGTACCATCAACGAAGTGTCCTAACTGTGTAAGTACGCTAGATAAATTAAATAAATAAATGGATCTACTGACACATATACACTAAATAAATTAAACAAATAGATATCAGCTCAATACTCTCTGTATATCATCAACACATGACATGCAGACATTAAAATTTTTTTGTGACTTAAGTGAAAGAAAAAAAAAAGTTTATTTAATACAGAGGATTATATCCGTACAAAGCAAAGATTAATCTAGTAGTCAAATGATAAAATCTGAAATAATGATCACAAAAAAGCTTGAAATATTAAAAACGAGTGGCAAAAATTTCTATTACATCAACATATTTAATTTATGGTAAAAATAGTGGAGGAGATTAGATTCCATCAGACATGTTGATGAATGCTACTAATTCAAGTGTCATCTGCTATATATGTCAAACATCAAAGCGTAAGTATAATAGGACAAGCAAGAATTAATTGAAAAAAGAAATCTTAAACCATACGTCATGGCAAGGGCTAGATTGATGGGTCCTCGTGGTGATGATTGCACCTTTAATTTGTAAGTCATCAATTATATACGTGCCAAAATAGAAGAAACAAATCTATTTTGGTGGTGATTTGGGAGTTGGATTATATGGATAACAGCAGAATGATGAAAGCTATCTCATGAATGGCGAAATGAACCCTGTGAGCTGTGCTGAGATCACCAGGAAAGCAAAAGTTATGTGAGTTTAAAGGAGATAGCCGACTGCAGTTAGAGATGGAAGAGAGTTATTTGGAGTTTGGGGTTGGGGTGGGATTAGACTTGACCTGAATGGTTGTTCTCCTTGTGATGCATGAGTGATTTATAATTCAATTGTTTGATCTCTCTTGACGAGTATAAAAACGGTTCTACGATGGGAATCAGAGGTATCACCCGGCCTCGGCGCATGGCGACAGGCCCATTGGATGCTCAGGCCCTTATCAGTTTATACGTTTCTGGGGCTCAGCATCTGGACTCCAAATTCTTGGGCCAGATAACAAGCAGGTATCGGCAATGGCTTCAGTGACGAGGACATCCAAATATATCTTGGCTTACCTCCATACCAGCCTCCCACCGAGCAAGCTGGCACATAGTTTTATAAATCTAGTGGTAGGATCATTTGACTTGGGTTATCAAATTCCTATTGCCCTCATTGTAACAATCTTGGAAATGATTTTTTGATGATGTAGTTGGTTTCGATTTGTTTGGCATCAACTTTTGTTTTTTTTTTTGTGTTTTTAACTTTTAAAAATAAAAATATGAAATCTGGTATTAAAAAATATGCTTGGTTACCTTATTTTTATTTTTTTATTTTTTAATGTAACTTTCATCATTCAAGGAAAAAATGGAATAGGATTTGGTTGATTGGATCTAACCAAACTTTGCACCTTATATATAGAGGCATATATGATATTTGTTACTCACTTTGTGTGAAAGTAGATGATTAAATAAATACTAGTCATTCAAATTTTTCAAGAATCTACCTTCTAAAATTCTATTTTCTAGACATATACTTTCTAAAAATTTATTTCTCAAAAATTATCTTTCCATTTGTTTACCTTGGGATTTAGGATTGCTTTTTTGTTTCTTTTGACCATAGAAAGGGTTAATTTCTAAGGAACCCCAGATGCTCCAACTCTCTTCTTTTATATCTGCCAATCACATGCTAGGGAGTCTCCTATGATGCTAATTGGCGTGAAAGGGAAGGTTAACTAGATGTGGATGTAGTTGGTTGATCAGTGGTCACTAAAATAATTGGACAATACATAGTTATCAGGATTAGACTAATTGATTCAACTAATGAACTGAAAAATTGGACTTTGGCCAATCCAGTTCTTTAAATGTAGTTGGTTGATCAGTGGTCGCTAAAACAATTGGACATTGCATAGTTATCAGATACGGATTAGGTTAACCGGTTCAACCAATGAACTGATAAATTGGACTTTTGACCCATTCAATTCTTTAATTAAACCAATTGCATAATTGATTTAGTCAAAACTGAACGATTTAGCAAGTTCTTTTTTTATAGATCAGATGACTCGGTGTGAACTGGTATGACTTGGTGTGATCTAATCATATCCTTTAAATTTATTTTTTAACTAATATAATTTAAATATTAATATTATTTTTTAGGAATTCTTTTACCTTTTAAGCCTAAATACCTCTTTTCCTCTTTTTTAACCATGCGGTTCTCTTAATCCCGCCTCTCTTTCTTTAATCAATATAGAGGATTTCAAATATATCATTTTTTTAAGAATTTAAGATTGATTTCAATTATTATTATTATTTAAAAATTTAAGATAACATATTTCATTGGACTTTGAATAACTTAATTTTAATGATTTAAATTTTAAAGCTATCAAATTAATTAAATTTTACATAAAAATTATCTGTATTTATCATTATCAATCATTTTTTAAATTTGATTATATTTTAATTATTCATGCAATTGAATTACTGCTCCACTATTTGAATCATTGATCCAATTCCTCAATCCAGTCTTTGTGTAGCCTAGTTCAATAATCATGGACTACATGTTATTTGTTCATAATATATATATATATATATATATTTTCAGGAATTCCTCATATTATCAGTGATCCCCATTTGTAAATAGGGAGCAGCATGGCAACATCTATTTCTTAATCCATGAACTTCGAGGAAGTTTAAAATATACATCAGAATGTACAATGCCAACATATGAAAACGTGGCTTGTTTTAAGACTTCGCTTCGTTTATTGGTGGAACCTTTTCCCCTTTTCCCTCTCCAATCTGATGAATAGAATTTGGTAAAATATTTCTGATGCAGCTTATTACATACGTTATATTCTGGAGGAGTCTTTTTTCAGCAGTAACTCAAAAAAATGAATTTGTTCTTTGCGTTGGACTGTTAGCAACCTCATCTCTTTCAACATCATCAAGCTGGATTACTATTGAAACATTATGGTCCCCTGTCCAAAAGAGTGGCTCTTATCTAAAGCTATAGTCATCAGACAGGCCTAGTGACATGGTGGTCGGCAATAAGGCTGTTATGGATAACAGCAAGCAGATAAATTTTCAATGAAAATGTAGCCAAATCTCTGTTATTTTCTACATTCATGATAATGATCCAGTCTCTCTCTCTCTCTATATATATACACACACACATACATATACACTAATATAAATACATACGTACGCACGCACACACACGTACATATACCTCATCAACATGATGAACCTCGTCCTCTTTATATAAACACTCTGCTTAACTCCAAAGAAAAAAAGAAAAAACAGTGCCAGCAACTACTCAATTGCCTCCAAGACAAATAAACCACATATTTGGAGTCAACCCAACAACACCTGCACATACACCACAGTAATGGTGATGAGAAGATGAGAAAAGAAAGAAAAAAAATATGAATAGCCGAACCAGTAGAAAAGGAACAGTAATTATAAACAGAGAAGAGATAATGATTGCTGCTTGATCATGAGATCTATGTGAAATCTTTAATGCCTCCTCTTAAATGATGAAGCCCCTCATATATATGTTCAGAAGTCCTGCATTCTAGAATCAGTAAGGTTTAAAGTTCTGGAATTTGCAAAAAATGTGGAGAATTTGCCAACAGCTTGGAAAGAATTCAAATCATTGAAATAAGAAATTAACAAACTATAAGATTTAGCATTTTCAGTACATCTATATTTTTTAAATAATTGCAAAGCATCACCAAAAGCAATGATAGACAGTGCAATTAGTTTGTAATTAAAACGCATCGTACTGTCTGTGTTCGTCTTCAATGCTCCCTACTGATTGTCAGTGCACTTGTTTTATGTAACTGGGCTGAGTTAATGATCACAAACTGATAATTACAACCATCATCTGCAATAAATCAATTATTAGGTATATTGGGGCCTGCACCTCTCTCTATTCTTGTTTTACTATTGTCTTGAATATGCAATGCGCATGAAGAGATTTATTGTCATTCATGTAACTTGATACATAGGCTCCTAAATTTAGGTAGTTCAATTCTTTTCTCTTCCTCAGAATTGGAATTGAACTATGTGATATATTTATTTATGACAGATTGGTTATAGTAATGTGGAGACACAAAGAGCAGAGGTGCATTAGTGCATGATCAAAGTGACAGTCTAGATTAAAGAGTTTAATGGTAGAATAACTCTCCACCACATACCTACCTCAAAGATAGTTTCCCTATCCTCAAGTTTCAATACAAATTCATTTACATCTTAACCTCAAATCTCAAGTCATCAAATAAATGCTCAATTGGCTTAATCAATCTATCTATCAGCATTTGCTTTATTGATGCTAGTCAAATTCATAGTGAAAAATATATAATGTAAAAACACATGGCATCGTATTTTAAAAAATTTTAAATTGCATAAGCAAAACTTTCAGAAGAATTTTATGATTCTCCATTTCTTCTTCAGCAATACAAATGAACTAAAATTAGAAGCATACTCAAAATTTCCCTCTTCACAAGAGGATTACAATTGATGAGCATATAAGTCGATTTTGATATTCAGTCTGAAGTATTGTTCCATGCAAACTGCATGCAACAAGACCTTCTCTATAGTCTTAACCTCCATGAAGTACTTGGGATTTATAGCTTCTGATTTTTTTTTTTTAAAAAAAAAATTATAAAGAAAGAATGGCAAAACTAAAAATTAGCAGAAGAGATAAAATGTCAAAATAATTCGTATACCACTTGCCAATCTCCCTCCTGCATTTCCAGTGGTAAGACTAACTTCATGCCCTCCTGCAAACAAACAATGAGAGATACTATTTACAGAAACAAGGAGAACAGAAAAATAGCAGATTAAATAATTTGATAAATTCTTTAATAGAAAATTCATAAGAAACCATTTGAGACCAAAATGTTCTAAATGAAAATAAAAATCCAAATGACAAGATTACCCTTTCCTAGATCTTCCTCAAGTTCATGAACCACAAATGCTCTTCCAAAAATCGCATTAGGTCCATCCACTCAGTGGAATCTATACATGCAATGGAAACAAACACTCATGATGCAGAATGATCAAGGGTGGAAAGTGTAAGAAAAAGTTCAAGAAATAGAAAAAAGTGGAGTATGAGTAGGAACTAAGCAAGCACTATTATTATGTTATTCAAATAAAAGAACTAAAGATCAAATTCGATATTTTAAGCATACCTGGTTATCTACAATTGTTGCCTCAGCCACCCCTATATTTATTTAAAGCAAAAACAACAAACATACCCATCAATTCTCATGTTAGATCAAGAAGCAGTTTTATGAAGCAAGCCACTGTCATGAGATCACCATCAGAGTTTGCAGTTATGTTTCCCAGGTCACCCTCATGATGGATTTCGTCTTCTGGAGCACTGGTGTCATGTTTCTAGGGTTGAAATGTGCCCCTGTGAGGAAGGCCAAAGTTTAATGAACATCAGAAAACATGGTGAATGGTCAGAAGAAAAAAAAAAAGAATTAGTCCTCTCAGTAGGTTGGTTTGACACCAAGACTCCAAGATGCAAGTTTCCATTTTAATCGCGCAAGTTGCATCTATCTGGATCTCATCAGGATTGGCTTTACCAGTGGTGCTTCTAGTTCTATATGTTTAAGTTTTTTAAAAGAAGTGGGAAAATGTTTTAAATTTACCCATCGAAATGCAGCCATTGGTAGTGCCACCATACTCATGCTGCAGGAGGTGAAAAAAGACAATATTGTTACATCATCTCAAGGAGATGAAAACAAAGTAACATATCTAAAGCACTCACAAGATGGAAACCACGAGGTCCAGGGTAAGTCCAGTAACATGAACTTTTACAGTTGTAGGACCTGTCAACCAAAAAAAAAACAACTCATTTCTGGCTGTCATGTCATATTTCATGACATTTTTACAATGGAAGTACATGACAATAGCCCAGATTTGGTTCAACATATATGCACATTCAAATTAGCAACTAGTATTTGATGTCCAAACATAACTGCTGCACCAAAGACTACTAATGCAATTTGTAACTTCCAAAAATCCTCCCTTTTTTATAATTAGATGACTCTGAACAGGGCAAAGGAAGTTGAGGAGGATGCCTTTATGACAAGCTCTCATTCCTACTGGGTTTTATTCCCATAGTCACTGAAAACATATAACAAGTCAAGGATTTTTAACCTTCAAGTCAGTTAGAATACATCTTACTTAAAGGAAATCATATCCATTTGTTAAAACAAAATAAAATTTAAAGTCATTGCTGTAACAGGGTTAGCATGGCTATAGAATTCCAAATCCTGATTCTATTGACTCTTTGATTATAAAATTAAAGAATTTGATATTTTCCTCAAAGTTCTTCTCCAAGTAGAACTCATGATTAAGATTCAAGAATGACAAATATCACGATAAAAAGTCCTCTTCTAATACACCAAAACAAGCAGCATCACAGAAAATTAGCCAAAAATTTGTCAAAAAAAAAAAAAAAAAGGTTAATTCCCTTAAAGGAACAAAGAAAAGTGAGCAAGAAGTAAGCAGACTGTCGTCTTCTTGGAGGAGGGTGACGAGGCCCTCAACCTGGGAACCGCCCTTGAGGACGGTGAACATTGAGAAGGAGAGACGGCGGGGAGAGTGTCCAAAGAGCATCGAGCGCAATGGTCGGGCAGTAGAGGTCATAATAGTTATGCGGATAAAAACACACACAAAAATAAAAAATAAAAAATTCTACGTCACCGTCAATAACATTTTTATAATTTCTTAATATTATGAAAGCACTGGTTTATTTCCATAAAAATTACCTTCTCAATGATTTAATCAAAAATTTTAATTATCTTATTTTTCATAATTCTTTTACTCAACCAAGCCAAATCACATTGTAATTTAAGATGAGCTGACCTAAAAAGGACTAAATCACACGTTATTTATATCGAACTGTGCACTGTGAACTTCACTTGTATTGGACACGCCTTTCAAATGATGATTATTTTATATCTACTTTGTGGTATGAAATTTAGTTTTTTTTTTTTTTTTTTTGTATATACTGAAGTACTCTATGAGGGTTTCATCTTTTTCAACTGTGCTCCAGAAATACTCAACAGACGCACAAGAGCGTATAGCTATGGATTTAGCGGAGTGAATAGCCTAGGTTACTTTCACCTAAATTTCATGCAAATAAAGCAAAATCAGCATTTTTTTATTGATTTAAGCTTGTGATATCTTCAATTATTCAGGTCGCTCTCTCACATTGTTAAGATACCCTCAATTTGCTGCTGAGCGAAGGGCTACTCATCCAAGAATGAATGCATGCTCAAATTGATCTCATCACAAAATATATTTCCAAATACTTAAGGCTGCACTGGTCTGAAAAATGGGATGGTGATTTCTTATCATATTCTAATTTTCTACTAAGAGTTGCAACAATAATATTTGATTTATTCTGTAATGTCCTTAGACTCATATCAGATAAAAAAGAATGGTTTGAAAAGCTTATAATTTAAGTTCATCTGTTATCAATTAATTTAATTTTAAGTTTTTAAGATTACGTAAACCCAACTCGCTACTATGTTAATTGTGCCAACAAATGGACTTCGAACATTTTAATGGTATCAAAGCTGATTTGAATATATGAAGGTTAGTGGATCATGAGGAACAGGATAAATTCAGATTTTAATACTAACTTATAGTGCGTGGCAAGAATGTCACTCAATAAATGAAAGAAAAATTATAATATCCTTTATGAATAGTTCTATATCGAATGGAAAGTGAGGAGGATTATAATGCTCCCATGAAAAATCTTACATTGAATGGAAAAGAATGATTCGAAAAGTTTATAACTCAAGTTCATTTACTATCAATTAATTTGGACTTAAATTTTTAAAGCCATATAAACCGTACTGGTAACATGTTAATTAAGTCAGTAAATTAACTTCGAATGTTACATGTCCCGTGATTAATTTCATTGTATCTTCTTTAAATTCTAATTTTCAAATATCATTAGTTAGGACTTTTCTCCATCTACTCACTGGAGCTTTTTTTTTATTTTTTAAAATGACATGTAGTTAACCGTATAAAAATCATCAATGCTTGCATTTGTATTATGCTCTTTCACACACATATCCTTTCATTCCACAATTTGTTCATGCAAACTGTCACATGTATATGTACTTTTTTTTTTTTTTTCTTTCTTTTCACTCTAGTCTCATGCATCATTTTCACAACCACAATTCAATGGAGTGGCCTATGCGGTTGGAAGAATCCAGAACTACATATGCATGCATGCTGAACATGCAACTGTTAAAGAGTTCAACTTTATAGTTGGATATAATAGGCTTTATCAAGAAAAATGATCGAGTTCATCTATCACGCTTTTTAACGTTTTTGTTAGAAACCAAGCTTTAATCTTATATATTTAATGTCATTATTTAATGTCCTTAATTCTTATTCAATGTTCTTGTGTTTTTGATAGTTGAAAGTATGGTAGAAATTGTAAAAATTACATGAAACACTTTTTCTATATAGTGCATGTCTCAGTCTTGTCACCTCACGATAGACTAGATGGAAGTCATTCAAAGTAGTGCACAACCTTGATCTTGAATGAGAAAGTGGAGAACTCTTGCTGGATGGTCATCATCTAATCAACTCAAATATTAAATAATACGAGGCTTCCAAGTAACAAAGTTCCAAGATAGGAGGTTCCACCAACCAATGATTCATGCACCCCAACGAGGGAAGAACGCATAAAATTTTGAGACAACAAGCAATGCTGATAATGTTGCATCAACCTTTGCATATGAATTGGAAGCCACACCAAGACAAGGCTATGATTAGAAACCAGAGACAACCATCCCTGAGATCCTTAACACCAATACAGAGATGCGTACAAACCAGCCCCAGCCTTCTCAGCTGGGACAAAGACAGTCCCTGTGGGCTCCCGTTTTTCCTTTAGACCAACCTTAGTAAGGGGTAAGCTAACCGAGGATGACCCGGTCGCGCTCTAAATGGGACGGAGATTCCAGCCTTTTGCCAGGACGGAGACTGTCTTGGTCTCCGCTAACGAAATAAAGATAGAACTAAGTATAACTTTATTCTGCTCTATTTATAAAATTATTATTATTATTATTTTTATTAAAAGTTGGTATATACTACCATTAAGAGAGGAGAAGGATGGTGCGGAGATTTGGTTTATCTTTCTTCGTAGGAAGAGATGAGGATGTAAATTAATTTCGTTTATGAAGGTGGAATGGGGATGAAATTCTTTTTAAAAAAGAAAACGAAGATGAAAATTGGACCCGCTTCCACCAACCAAGAACCAAGAAGAGAAGAAGGCGAACAGCAAGACACAGTGCCATGGAGCTTCAGGAGGGTGTTTTAAAAGTCGCTTTTCTGAGATTCCCAAGTGGAGGCCAGCCTTTCCAATAATTTGTCTTCGCTCGAGAACTCTCGAGCTCAAGATCAAATCCAACGTGCGGACCCTCTTGCCTCCATGAGCATGGAAGAAGTGCCAAAGTTCCTGACTTCAAGAGCAGGATTGAGTGTGCTTACGAAGGGCCGATGGTTCCAATTCCGTCGTCTAACGGGACAAAATGTGAGGTGGTTTTACGCGATAATCACGCGTAAATTTGAGTAGCAAAGCCAGCTCTCCGGCTGACCGGCCCGGCTGCGGGTCAACCACGCCCTCATCATTTGTCAAGCGGTTCAAATTCTGACCCTCCGGACACAACAATTCTGAAGCACCATTTGGATGCCAAGTTGTCAACACCCTTGAATGACTTTAATTATTCATATTCATCCTCTCACTAGCTGCTCACTGGATAACTTTAACTAGTGTTTAATTGATGCTCCTCTGTCGGTGAAATTAACACATTAAGAATACTTACAATTAGAAGTACATGAATTTATCTAAAATTTTTAATGAAAATTTTATATATATTTTTTTCAACTGAATATACTAATTTATAATATTTATTTAATTAAATATATTTTTAATGATCATTAGTGGTGACCTGATAGACAATCCTAGTTGATATAATGAATATGAAAAAAAATATCAAAATAACATCTATATGACATTAAAATTGATAAATGATAGCAAAATAAAGAAATTTGTCTTGCTTTGTTACCTACCTTTCACCTTCAAAGTTTATTTGAATCCTCCTCGACTATTATCTTAACACTATGTAATGCTTTCTCATGCCAAGTAAGGCGGTTCACTAAGTTATTTTTAGTTGCTGTCAAAAATATGTTTGATTAAATCATTTTTACGAGTTAATATTCTTAATATATATATGTTAATTTTTTATAAATTCATATACTTTGAGTATAATTATTAAAAAAATATAAAAAAATAGGGGAGAATAGAGGGTTTAGGATGATTAAAACTATTTTACCCTCTCTTCTCCAATAAATTTTTAACCAAGTGTATTTCTTTTATTCATTGACTAATTAATTGTGTCCAGAACTTTTTGGATATTGATTGACTAATTGGTCAGATAATTTTATAATCCATCCATTCAAACATGGTCTAAATTTAATCTATCCTTGCAGAGGAATAAAATAATATGCTGAGGCTCGTGAGCTATGGAGTAGTGCTTGCAAGTACACCTCCCCTCGCATGACATTGGCTCGCGAGCTATGAGCGTCGCCTGCTTAAAAGCGGCAAACGTTCTATGAAAAATTCCACAGAAATTTCCTAGCAACCACCAACCACTACTTTTTCCAAGTTTGATCTCACCTCTTAGGATGTATCATGCGGATCACTTGAACTGAAAAGCTATCACACATGGCATCCTTCAGGTGGCAGTCCATCCGAGGCTTTTAGAAAGGCTAATCCTGTAGGACTTACTTTCTAAATGAAGCTTGTTTGGAGATTAAATTATTAGGCTAACCAACACTGTCGCACTCCAAGCACTTTGAGATGCCATGTGTTTCAATGCCATAATACTAAAGTGTTCGGCTAAGATTTTTTTATAATTTTTTTGAAAAAAATTAAACTTTAATTTCATTTATTTAAAGCTCCATTCAAAGGTCTTTCACTTCTTGTAGCACACTTTTATGCTTTGGAATTTCTTTTTTATTCATGATACCATCCTCATATAGTTAGAAGTAAGTTAGAATTTGCTTATTTTGATAACATAAACACTAGGCCTCGTTTCAAGTAATTAAGTTATTGTATTTGTATAACTAAAAGTTGTGCAAGTAAAACCTCTAGTTGATTTAAAAAACAAAGCGTCCAGATGGCAAAATACCTTTTTTAAAAAAAAACAATTCATAAATTTCATGCCCACAAATTTGTGTTGACTAGGGGAGTTAGGTCCACTCCATGTTTTCTAAAGGACATCTTGACATTAAATCATGTTTCAACACTGGCCACCGTAATTTACTTCAAAACAAATATTATTGAGTTATAAATTTTTTTATATGGATGTTTAATCTCACAAAGATTTCATATTATGAAACTTTGAAATAAAATAATATCGTTCCATCCTTTTTTCCCCTAACATCTGACCTTTTTCCGCTTTGAACTTTTCCTTTGAGTGCTGACATGCCACCCCATAAATTCTCCTAAAACCTACAAAATGTTTATACTCTTTATGTAGGAATCAGAGCTTTAGTTCTCAAAAAGTCAGAATTCCAACATTTGAATAAGAACATAGAAAGAATGGAACTATTCTTTTGAACTTCGGAGGAAAATTAGAACCCTCCAAATTTCAAAAGCGACAAAGTACATTTATACTTCACTTTATTATTATTATTATTATTATTCATCCGTAGCTAATAGTCACAAACTTGTTAGATTCTCAGACTCATCATTTTTCCTATGATTTTTCTCCTTTCATTTTCTAGCATCATTCTATCTCACTCATATAAATATATGAGAATTTTGTTTTAAAACCAAAACTATCAAATCCAGAGACCAGTAAGCCAGTAACAGCACAATAAAATTTTCCAGTTAATTTTTTTTTTTTAAAAGAAACAATAAGGTTTTATACTTCACCGTTTGCATAACCGTTTCTATCAACCTTCTACACCTTGGTTGATCCCCGTTTTCCCATCCTTCCCAGAATCAAAGTTAAAACCAAAATCCAAATAAAATGAAAAAGAATAGAACAGCGGAGTATCTAAATCCACTGAGCTCAAGTCCCAAAAGAAGAACTCCTCCTACTCCTGCTTGCTGTGGACTTACATGGCTCAGTGTGAAAAATCCTTATCTAATAGAGTACCAGCAGCGGCCGCCGCCGCGGCCACCTCCACCGGCATCTCCCCTTCCTTCTTGATCCCCCATCTCATCTTAATGAATCCATACAGCTTTCGAAACTCCCTCCTCGTCGTCGAATCGTTCGCTAACTCCAATCCCCCGCCGCCACAGCATTCATCCATCAGCCGCCCGGACCCGCTCTCTCTCAGCTTCCTTCCGCCGCCGCCGGCTCCGCTTGTCGACAGCTGCAATGCACTGATCACCGTCTTGATCGCCCGGCCCGGCAGGCCCCGGTTGGCTATCATGATCTCGCCGACCTCTGCATGGCTGAGCTGGGCCCCGTTGAGGAACTCCTCCTCCACCTGGGGGAACAGCTTGTGGTCCTTGAGCCCCAGGTAGCCGCTCGCCAGCGCCTTGAACGCCGAGAAGTCGCACATGGGGAAGTGGATGTAAACGTCCAGGCTTCCCGGCCGCAGCACCGCCGGGTCCAACCCTTCCTTCACCCCCTCGACGCCGCTCATCGTGAAGACCATGACCCTCTCCTCCCCGCAGCACGAGAAGACTCCATCCATGAAGCTCAGCATTCCCATCAGCCTCGCTGATGACGACTCCCCTTCTTCCCCGCCGAGATACCGGTCCAGGTCTTCCACGAGGATCACCGACCGGGGGGTCGTCTGGAGGAGGAACGACCGGAGGTCGGCCCCGTCGGCGGCGAGCCGGGAGAGGTCAACGTCGTAGATGTCGTAGCAGAGGAACTTGGCCATGGCAGCAGCGAAGGTGGACTTGCCGGTCCCCGGCTGGCCGTAAAGCAGATAGCTCCGCCGCCACACGCGGCCAAGGCGGTGGTAGTATGCCCGGCCTTTAAGAAACGCCTCCAGATCCGCCCGCACCCGGGTCTTGAGACCCGGGTCCATCACCACCGTGTCCAGCGTCGACGGGTGGGTGAACGGCGCCGACCTCCACCGCGGCCCCTTCCCGCCGTCGCCGTCGCCGGAGTTCATGAACAGCCGGACTGTCCTCCGGCGGAGCTCGATCTCGTCGGCGACGGACTCGACGCGTTGAAGATAGGGGCGGAGGACTCGGGTGCGGTCCTGGCGGCGGACGCGAAGGACGAGGCACCCGCCGGCTGTGGGGCTTTTGGACCAGGAGAGGCGGGTGCCGAGGAAGGAGTCCGTGGCGGACTGGCCGGGGCCGAGGTGGAGGAGGAAGTCGTTGGGCTTGCGGCCGGAAGAAAAGAGCGTGGCGGCGGAGGCGTCCTCGACGGAGGGGAGTGAGGCCACGTAGGCAGCGGCCTTCCGGTAGAGAGGGTTCTCCTGGGATCTCTCGGTGTACCGCGGGATCTCGAAGTACTGGTAGGCCTGCAAGCGCTCGTCCACCCACCGCCACCACTGCCACAGGTGGTAGAGCAGCGCCCTCGCCGACAGGATGGTCCGCAGGATCGCCAAACCGCAGACGGCGGCCAGGACCATGGAGAGGGGATTAGCCAGGACTACCATGGGGATTATTATTAGAATTCTAATCCTCTCGAGCAAATTATGGAATAAAATTGGGATTAGAAGGGAATAAATTTGGAAGAGAGAGAGAGAGAGAGAGAGGGGGATTGGGGAAGGGGTTTGTTTCTTCGGGGCGGAGTTGGGGGAGGAGATGGCAGGCCGGAGACGGCGTTTGCCGGTTCCGGATTAGTCAAGGGAAGAGGTGGGGAATAAGAGAGGGAGGACCAACGCGCGAATTTAAGATTTATCGCAACCAGGAACGAGAGCGGGAATTTCAGCGGGATTGGGATTGCCGAGGGATTTAAGAAAGAGGGACTTCAAGGGCCGCGAGAGGCGACCGTGCCTTGCCGGCAGGATATTGGTCGGGGATATCGGGGGTGGGAATTGCTCTCGTGCGACAGGCAGGGCGGCGCCACGTGCCTTGAGGTGATGATCTACTCTGATCACAACACAAATCGTACGGTGACCAATAGTTCTTTAGATTTTCTAGGGATAAAACTTAAAAAGCGGCGGAAACGAACCTTACGCCCTGTTTGCAGGCACCTTTGAGAGGCCAAAAATATTTTTTTAACTCAAAAAAAAATATGCTTCTGAAATATAAAAAGTGTTGGAAAACTCTTCCAAAACACCACATGCGGAAGGCGTTTCTATCTCAAATTTTTTTTTAAAAAATAAATTTGACAAAAGTTATTTCTTGTGCCCGTAGAAGGCTAGGTCACACATTTAAATTATGACACAATTAAATTTAATATTATGTCATAATAATCTCATATTATTATAATAATATAAGATAATAACTATATTTATTATATTATAATAATTATTGTATGAAAATATTATTATAACTATAACATAATTATATAGTGTAAAATAAGATGATTTAATAATAATATTATATAACACTATAATATAATATATTAAGATAATATTATTATATTATATAATGTTATAATTTTATAATATTACTATAATATATTATAATATTATGTAATATTACAATTGAAATAGTCTTATTACAACAACAGCAGAGTTTTAATCCTAAATTAGTTGGGATCAGTTACATGAATCCTTTTTCTTCATTCAGCTCTTTTTTAAGTCATATTTTTTGTAAGATATAAAAATTCTAAGTCTTTCTTTATCACTTCTTTTCATATGATTTTCGGTCTATCTCTTCCTCTTTTTTCTTCTACATATATCAAGTCACTCTTCCGATGCATCTCTAGATATACGTTGCATATGTCCAAACCATATAAATCGTTATTTTCTTAACTTATCCTCGATTAGAGCTACCTCTATTTTTTTACGAATAGTTTCATTTCTTATTCTATCTTTTCTTGTATTACCACACCTTCATCTTAACATTCTCATTTTTGCCACATTCATTTTATATACGTATATTTTTTAATTGCCCAATATTCTGTGCCATAAAACATAAATGATCTTATGGCTATCCCATAAAACTTTCTCTTCAACTTAGCAGGTATGCTTCTCTATTTTATCCAACCTACTTTAATCCTATAAACAACATCATTCTTAATTTCTTCTTTCTTATGAATAGTTGATACTAAATATCAAAAATAATTATTTTTAGTAACTTAATAACCCCCAATTTGTACTCTGTATTCATCTTTATTTCTAATTATACCAAAATTATATTCTATATGTTCTGTCTTTATCCTACTCAACCTAAAACCTTTAGATTCTAATGCATTTCATCATAGTTCTAACTTAACTTACGATTAACTCTAGCCTTAGTTTTATCTATTAGTACTATATTATCTACAAATAATATGCACCATGTAATATCATCTTGAATATGTCTAGTAAGCTCATTTATAACTAAAGCAAAAGATTCGGGATTAAAAGTAGATCCCTAATGTAAGCCTATTATAATAGAAAATTTACTAGTATTACCACTAATAGTTCTTACACCAGTAACTGCCACATCATACATATCTTTTATCATGTTAATATACCTAACAAGTATTCCTTTCTTTTCTAGCATCCACCATAAGATTTTTCTAGGGATCTTATCATATACTTTCTCTAAATTAATAAAAACTATAGAAAAATCTTATTTCTTTTCTCTATACATCTCTATTAACCTCCTAAAGAGGAAAGAAGCATTTTTAAAAAAAAAAAAATCAAAGACTATTTTGATATATAATTATGGTGTATTTGGATATGAATTTGTACCTTTTTTATAATAATCTTTTTATTTACAATTAAAATCTTGTAGAGCTTTTCTTGAGACATTTCTATGGAAAAATAGAACTTTTATAGTAGCGTATTGCAATTATTTTTTCAAGACCCTATGGTTCTTCAAAGATTTCTTCATCATTATGCTTGATGTGAAGGAGAAACAATTTTGGTCTCAAAGGGGCTCACTTTCTAGAAGAAATAAAAATGTTACTTTGTCAATTTCTTTTTCTTTCAGTCATGCATGATTTATATCAATCAATTATCAAACTATTCTTTTCATTTTCTAAGCCATCTTTCAAATCTGATCAATCCTTCCAAGGTAAGGAATCAAATGCTAAAGAATTTGCATCCATTGCAATTTTGGTTTTAAAGGAGGCTTATCATCTAATGAAGAAATAGAAACATCACCTTATCAATTTCTTTCAACTAAACATGATCCATATGGACCAATTATCAAATCATTCCTTTTATTTTCTAGATTATCTTTCAAGTGAATTAATAAATCCTTCGGTAGTAACGAATTAAATGTTGGAGAATTTATTTCTAATGGATTTTGTTACTTAAAAAATTTGATGCTTGAGTCTCAATTATTTCTCTTTTCAGATTATTATCTAAAACTAAATTTTGTACCTTTTTGAGGCACTCTATTAGCAAGCCAATTTGGATTGATTCATCATATTATGATATTATTGATCATTTTAGTTGGATATATAGAAATCTTTCTTATTATCATAGTGGATCCTTAAAAAAAAAGTTCATATAAGTATATAATATAGTCATTATTATATTATAGTAATCATAATATAATAATGTAATATCATTTTATAATATAATTTATATTTTCATATACTATATTATAACACTATATATGATATTATTATATTATAATACTTTTATAATAATTTATAAATTAATATTAATTTATAATAATAGTTTTTGATAATATAAATAGCTAGTTGAAAGTACTATGCGATATCATTAAAAATTCCACATGTTGTTTTAAGATTCTTCCTTCATGCTAGTGCGATTATAGTTATAAATTTAAAACTTTATAATAATTAAAAATTTTAGTAGTTTTATTTAGGGAACAATAATGTGAGCAAAGAAAGATCATTCTTTTCTATCATCCCTCATCATTTCCTATAACAATTGCAAGAGTATTTGATTTAGTGGTAATAGTTTTGAATAATTTTTCATTTTACTTTCATTATATACATATACACTTTACAAAAATAAGCATAAAGAATTTTCATCCATGTTCAGATACAATGGTTACACAAGATATGGTCAAAGGGGAGATTTGAGTGATTGCAATATCATGAGATTTAGATTTAAATTTAAATTTATTTTTGAATTTGAACAATACTGAGCAATTAATCTTGTTTACAATTTCCTTTTATGTCAAGATACAATAGCTATGCAAGATACGGTCAAATGAGAGAATTGAGGAACTGTGATATTATGTGATCTGAATTCAAATTTAAAATTTAAATTTAAATTAGAATAAATTGACAAATCAATCTTGTTTATATGCCTTTTCAAGTGAATTAAGAGAGATCATTGAAAGCTTGTCACATAAGAGGGTAAATCGCCTTGAAGATAGTCCCTTGGTCATAATACCTAGCACTTGATCGATGGTAGAGATGTAATGAACTTCAAGAGCTATGTGAGCTACTTTCTTTTGTGGGAAATGGAAGTCGATTTCTATATGTCTTGTCCTAGCATAGAAAACCAGATTTGTAAGCAAATATATTGCACCAATATTGTCATACCATACAATTTTTTCAAAATAAATATAATAAATTATATTTAAAAGAATATGCATGCAGAACTCCCACCCACCATCTTTGACTAGGCAGTACATAGCCTCTCATAGGTTAATATTGATTTCAAAGGATCTTCCCATGAAAAATTGCCAAAAGGACATTTCTTGCGATGAGTAAGCGAGCACCACACAAACCCATCTCCTTCAAGCCACGGTGCTATAAATCGATCAATAGGACCCTACGATTCACCCAAAACAATCCACTAAAAGAAAAGTAAGCATCAGAGAGAGAGAAAGAGATAAGAATCGCTGATAGCACCACTGCTCTTTAATACGAGAAATATCATTATAAAAATTAGATGTGCATATTTAATTTTTTAAAATAAATATAATAAATCATATTTATAAGAATACGCACACAGAACTTCCATCGTTTTCAACAAGGCAGAGCAGAGCCTCTCATCAATTAATGTCAGTTTCAAGGAACCTTCCCTTAAAAAATTTGCCAAAAGGGAATTCTTTGCGGTGGGTAAGCAAGCACCATACAAACCCTATCTCCTTCAAGCCGTCATGCTATAAATCAACAATAGGACCCTGCTCTTCACCCAAAACAATCCGCTAAGAGAGAAGTAGAGCATTGGAGAGAGAGAAAGAGAGATGGAAATTGTTGACAACACTACTGCATCTTTAATACGAGAAATATCATTATAAAAATAAAAATGCATATATAATTTTTTAAAATAAATATAATAAATTATATTTATAAGAATACGCAATCAGAACTTTCGTCCGCTATCTTTAACTAGGCAGTGCAGAGCCTCTCATTAGTTAATGTTGGTTTCAAGGGACCTTCTCATAGAAAATTGTCAAAAGGGCATTCTCGACAGTGAGCAAGCTAATACTATACAAATCCTATCTCCTTCAAGCCACAATGGTATAAATTGATCGATAGGGCCCTGCTATTCATCCAAAACAATCCGCTAAGAGGGAAGTAGAGCACCAAAGAGAGAAAAAGAGAGATGAAAATCGTTGATAACACCACTAGATCTTTAATATGAGAAATATTATTATAAAAATAAGATGTGCATATATAATTTTTTAAAATGAATATAATAAATTATATTTATAAGAATACAAAATTAGAACTCATGCCGGTGGTTTTTAGGAAGCTTCATATATAATTTTCAAAATAAATATTGAAGCCAATAAATCACAACAATGGCGTTGATTAAGGCACAACACTCAGCTTCTGTACTTAGCACTCTATGAGATAAAATTAAGGCCAATAAATATGTAATATCCATTAGTTGAGCAATGATCATCAGTAGATCCAGCCCAATCCGCATCAGAATAGGCATAGAGAGATATATGAGAACCTTTCTTTAAATAAAACTCATGATTGTATGCTTCAATAGCAAAGTATTCATTTGATCGCAATCCAATGAGCTTTGGTCAATTAGTGTATGAATTCATAGATATTGTTGATTGTAAAAGCAATTTCTAGCTTAATGATGGTCGTATGTTATAGGGCTTCAACTATGCTTCGACAATGATGAACATCTAAATATGAATCACCTATATTTTGGAATAATTAAAGACTAGTAGTTGCAAGTGCATCTATTTATTTTGCTCTGTCCATTTTGGCTCATACAAGTAAGTCTATAATATATTTCTTTTTGACAACAAGAGACCTTGTGATTAGAGAGATACTTCAATCCTAAGAATATAGTGTAGGGATCCAAATCTTTGGGGGAGAACATTTTCTTCAATAGCTGAAAAGGAGAATCCATGGTAGTAGAACTCCTCCCTGTGATTAGGATGTCATTAACACATATTGACAAGAGAGTAGCATCTTGTACCATGGTCCATAGGAATAATGAGGTATCAAACTTAGATCCAATGAAGTCTAGTTCGATGAGCCAATAAATGAGCCTTCGAAACCAAGCTTGTGGTGCTTGCTTTAGTTCACAGAGAGTCTAGGTGAGTTTGCATATATATATATATATATATATATATATGTTGGGTAATGCCAGCCCACAAATCTAGAGGGTTGAGCCATGCACATATCTTCTTCAAGATACCCATGTAATAATGCATTATTTACATTCAATTGATAGATAGGTTATCCATTAGATAAAGTAAGAGTTTGAAAGCTTAACCACTAAATTAAAGGTCTAAAAATAGTTAATGCCTTCTTCTTAATTGTACCCTTTTGCCATCAAGCAATCCACTATCCCATCATGTTTTCATTTGATATAAAAAATGTCGGGCCCCTTCCTGATGGCATGATTTCTTATGAAAATTGGGTAGAGATCTACTAGTCTTTATGCTAAGTTCCATAAAGCCCAAGCAATCTCTATCCAATTGTCATAAGTTACATGCACAAAATGCTAAATCTGCTAAAAACTTTTAACCTACTCAATTCATTCATACTATTCATAAGATTACATCACAATTTATTTTATCCTGCTCAGATAACATAAGATTTTCTCATCCATTCATCACATGATTCTAGGCAATATAACTTTCATCACTATGTTGTTATAAAGACTATATACACAAATTCATTTTACAACAAAGTCATTTTTCATAACCGCCCAAGTCCAAAATATATCATAGGGTTACAGTCATACACATCCATCCATATCCATATCAAATACATATACAATTCAAGTAACATAAGTCCATGACATCAATCAATTTATCCACCTCTAGCAGCCCATATCAAAATCAGGCATCCAAGGGCTAACCTGCTATCTCTGATCTAAAATCCAAAAATTTCAATAGTAGAGGGGTGAGACCTAAGTCCTAGTGACTGAATAGCCATCTAACAATGGAGAAAAACTGAGAACCATATTTTAAAAATCAATTTATATATTGATACAACATATCACAATTGATACAAAAATCTTTCCAATGAGATAAGAAAACTCATAAGTTAGCTTATGCTTTCAATAATGCAACTTAAATAAGATAATGCCACTTTTACAAAACTTCATGATGATGGGCTGGGTGTGCTACCACTAAAGTACATCCCTACAGTCGCATTCCTGCAGGTGTACTCTTAGTGGGTGAGTGTACTGAGCGCCGAGGATCCCCGCACCACATGGCACCCCTCACATATGCGGTTCACCCCAGGTGTGAGCTTGCCCCTTTTCCTTGGGCCTCCTGCTTGCCCCCTCCATGGGCCTATATCTCTGTGCCCCCTTGGGCTATATAGTAACCTAGCTCTTAACCGAGCTGTGATTCTTACTCCACTGGGCTACTTGCAATCTGCCCCACTGAACTCTAGCTTATACTCTCCCTGGCCTCGGGATCATAGTACGATTGAGTCACAAGGAGGTGCCGGCTATAATAGTGTGTGTAATGCTCATACTATGGCACAGTCTACAGGATGATCAGCCCCATAGATAGCCCCATGCTCTTTATGCTTATGCTGTAAAAATACTCCAATATAAATTTATAATCCAATATACAATCAGCTATACTTTCTTTGAAACATTGACTTTCATGCATGCCCATGCGTCTCTTTGAAACATAAATCTGAAAAGTAAATTCCATGCTTTACTGAAACATGTATTTTTATCCAAACAATGCTTTTTATGAAACTCTATGCTTTGCTTTGAAACATGCTCTAGCCCATGTTTCCTTCTCTTTTCTTAAATTCATGCTTTACTGAAACTCATACTTTTTTAGAAACTAATGCTTTATTGAAACTCACTTTGCTTCGAAACATGCTCTATCCCATGTTTCTTTTTCTTTCTTAAACTCATGCTTTGCTGAAACTCTTGCTTTGCTTTAAAACATACTTTAAACTCATGCTTTGCTTTTAAATTCATGCTTTGCTTTAAAATATGCTTTAAATCCATGCTTTACTTTAAAACATGCTTTAAACCCATGCTTTGCTTTAGAACATGCTTTAAACTCATGCTTTGCTTTAGAACATGCTTTAAGAATAAGATACATCATAACTGGGTTCTCATTTCACATATTTAACTACTTGAAATACTATACTTAGCATAACATACTCAGATTTATAGCAAAATATCACTATGCTATCATAAAACATTTCTCAAGGCTAGATGAGAAACTCACTCACTTTAGCTGCTAGCACACTGCTATAGCTGCTATTTCTCCAGATCTGGCTCCCTTAAACCAATCTCTTAGCCTAAGTCATCATACATGCATTATTAGGGCCACAAGCACCAAGGGTTTCATGAAACTATGCATACATGCTCTATGCCTTCATATCTTAGCATAATATTCTTCAATCCCTAACATACTCAAAGATTTACAATATATTCATGCTATCACCTCATTTACCTCTAAATCATGAGCTTTTAACATCATTATCTAGCTTAGAAAAGTTTGGACTTATCTTAGCAAAGATAGCTAAACCACCAAGCCTTTTTCCTTTCCTTCCCTTCCTCTTCTTCTCTTCTTCCTCTCTTCTTCTTCTCTTCTTCTTCTCCACGGCTGGCAGAACCTCTCCTCTTTTCTTTCTCTTTCCTCCTCCTTTTCTCTCTTTTTCTCTTTTTTCACTCGGCTGCTTAAGGGTTAAGGGAGGGATGGGTGGCTTTAAATGCTCTTGAAATTTTCTATTTTGCCCCTCTTCACTCTTAAGTCACGCTTTTCAAAGCCCACATGGCTTCCTTCTCTATCAAGTATTTTTATCCCTTCAATTTTCTTTCCTACCTTTCCCTTGATCAAATCCTCAAATGACTTTTTTATCAAATTCCACTTTTGCTCATGGTCAAATTTTTGTTAATGCCCCTGGCCAAATTTTTGTTATCAGATAAATAACATGGGTTACTCACCTATTAGACAGCATGGATGCTAGCTAATGAGAGTGAAATTATCCTCAAATCACTTCCACAGAAGATTTTTGTCCACATAAAGCGTGCTTGGGTGAGAGCAATGGGTGACCCACTGGGAAGTCCTTAATTAAGAGTGAAATTGGTCTCAAATCAACTCCACAGATAAAATTCACATAGTAGTCGACTAATTAGTCAGCTACTGTAGCCAAAATCCCTTCCAAATCACTTTTACAGAGACATTTTTTAAAGTAGTCGACTACTTTGGCCAAAAATCCTCCCAGGTAAGTTTTACATAAAACTTTTTCACAGTAGTCGACTCGACTAGTCGACTACTGTGGCAACAAAAATTCTCCCAGCCTCCAAACAGTGAGCTTCAAGGAGTTAGCTGACTCTAGAGTCAGCTAACTTCACCTGTTAGCTCACAGAAACCAACAGTCAACCAAAAATGTCAAAGTTAGTTGACTCTAAAGCCAGCTAACTTTCAAATTTGGCTGGCTAACAACTCAAAAATTTCAACCATCATTCCAATTAGCTGATAAATGAGTTACAAACATCATAAAACATTTTCAAAAGCCATTCTAATGCATTTCAAACTTCCAAATCTTCGTTCTAACTTCTCCCAAGGATCAAAAACAACTAGCAAACATTGAAATCATCACAAAAACTTCAATCAAAAGCCCAAATAAGTGACTTTATTAAACTTTTGGAAGGATCATGAGAGAAAACTCAAGATAACCTTTAAAATTTTAGCTTTCACATTTTCTTAAGATTTCCACTCAATCATTCACACTAGAAGACTAAAGTAACAATAAAAATATGCTTAAAATAAAATTACAAGACCTCCAAGTTCAAGATATTACAAAAAACCTATTTGTATCCAATTGTGTTATTATTAGCAGGAGAAATAAGAATCCAATAGCAATTATGAATTAGTAGTATTCATCTTGCATTGTAACATGCCAGCAAGAATATTTATTTGCTTTAATGAAGCATGTGGATTGCACCTCAGATTGATTATGATTCAATAGAGACAAATTCTATGAAAAGTTACGTGGCAAAGAAAGATTTTGATTTTACAGGTGTGGTTAGAAGATCGAGTGATCATTTTATGGAATCAAGTAGTAGTAGAGGATAGGAGATGTTAAGGTTGATTTGGTTCTTTAGGTATTGGAAGGAAACTAGGTAATTCTAAATTTGATGAAGAGATGGCAACATGCTAAGGTGGTATAAGGACTAAGTGATTAATGGGCCTAGTTGTAGAGGGTCAGTCAGTGGGCTCAATGTTACGTTACAGTAAATGATATAGCAAGTATAGATGATAAGTACGATGTGCTTAGAATGTCTAGGTTTAGGATTAATTGATTTGAGCCATTGAAATATAGCACCAAATCATTTGGTATAGTCAAATAAGTGGCAATAGTGAAAATAAGTGATGATAAGAAAGAGATAGCTAGAAATAGTGACAAATGAGCGACTAGATGACTCGATTTATAGAATAGAAGGGGTTATAAAAGAAAAAGAATTCTTATCAAAGTGTACAGAAGTGTAAATCCTCACCACCGCTGCCCTCTTACTCATTGCCATAGCAACTTCTCCAATCTTAAAGTGGCTTTGATCCAAGCCTCAAGCATGCTTCACTTGGTCTACTAGCATCAAGATAGATCATGAAGAAAGGAGAGTAGGGAGTAGAGAGGAAGAGAGAGGGGTGACATAAGAGGGCTTTTACATAGGGCTTGAACTAGGTAGAGAGATAAAGAGAGATAGCATTGAAAGGTTGAAGCCTTAAAGAGACTAGGGATTGAGAATTTAAGCCTTCATCCTAAATTGATCCTACTTCTTAAGCCATTGACTTCTCTGGCCATAGAAAGCAAACCTTTATCAATGATATTCAAGCTAATTGCCAAAATTGCTATGCCATCAAAATACCTAATTATCTTTTTAGTATAATAGTCCCTCCCATGCCCTAAGTTCCTTCTTACACACCAATGCTAAGGGCCATTAACCATGCGCCATAGATAAATCATACTTCTTCATAATCAACATCCAAATGCCATCACCAGGGATATAGATCTTGCTATTAATCATGGCAATGATAAACTTTTAGGGAGGGACGAGGGTCAAGGCATAGGAGGCCATCCAATTATGCCCATTATATTAAAGGGTCATATAGTAGTCGATGTCATAAGTCCAATGGCCGTAATAGTAAAGAGTGTAAGAGAACTAAAGAAGTATTCCTCAAGAGAAAGAAAAATTGAAGGGTTCGCAAACAATGACTATATTGGGATCATTGGTAGGAAGGTAGTGGAGAGGTGGAGGTCGAGGTGAAAGAAAGGGTATGAAAAGTGTGGTGAAAATGTGCATGAGGGTGATGGAGGTTGAGGATGGCTAGGAGAATCAAAGAGTGAGAAAAAAGTGAAACCCTAAATAAACATCTCAAGAGGAGATCAACAAAAAGGGATGAAAGATGGAGATACCATAATGATGGTATTGGTGAACGGTTGAAAGTGGTGGTGGAAAAGCTTCTCATCTTATACATAGTTGATGTTGTCATTGAAGGTAACTTAAAAATGATAATAGAAGAGAAGAGAAGAGGATAAGGCCGAACTTGATAGGCAAAGATGGAGGCTTGTTAGCTATGGCCAAAGAGATTGATGGCTTGAGAAATGAGAAGGAAGGTAGAGGTGAAGGTTAGTTACTACCTTAAGGCCTTAGCCTAAAGAGATGCAAGGTTGGCTCAATTCTCAAGCGAGATATGAGCTTGATTTCGAGCTCGATTTTTATGTTTGATCTGGCCTTGAGCTTCAAGCTAGGCCAAGCATCAATTCGAGCTCAATCTAAAATTTCTTCAAACCTCACTTTTAGGTCTAAATTCTAATCTGAATTATTTTTGGCATAGCCCATGACTTGATGCGTATCAGTTAGCCAAGACTCGCTTTCACTCATAATCAACTCAACTTGGCAACTTGGCTTATATACATCTGGCCAAACTACTTAGAACACTCCAATCAAAGAAATTTACCTTGCTTCAACTGATCTAGACTTCAAAATTTTAGTCCTATCAAAAGTTGGAATCATGCTTGGACTCAGGTTACTGTCCTCAAATTTACCGTTTCAAAAAGCATCGTTTCATGGATAGTAGAAAATGAGATGACTAATAGGTAAATAAAAAAAGATGACTAATTTAATCCCTACGATGCAGAGGTAGCTAAAAGCTAGGCCGAGCCTAACTCGAACTAACTCGAGGATAAAAAGGGTAACTTTAGGCATTAGGCTAAATTGGACCTAACCCGAGCTTAAGCTAAGCATTGCTAAACCAAGCCTGGCCTGATCTATGCATTTTACAAACAAATATAATCAAATATGTTAGCCTATGATTTATGCTTTGATTTTTTTTTTTAAATTATCATAATAGAAAGAGTGATCCTAAAGGTTGGTACTAAGCTAAGCTTATTTCTCTAGCATTAAGACCTTTAAATTTTGATCCAAATCTAATATTATTATATTACAATTATATAAATATATATAATTATACATATATTTAAATTTTAGAGTCGAACTAAATCAAACCAGCTCTATTTTTGGGTCAAAATCTGAGCAATATCAGCTCCGGTCGGGTCGTATAGGCCCCTCCAATAAAAAAAAAAAAACCCTCGGTCCCCCTTTCTGCGGTGAGAAACTCAGAAAAGCCGTTAACGAGAGCACCTCTTCAAGCCATGACCCACGATCACCAAACGGCAGCGTATGGACGTGGATAATGTCCAAACCGCATCGGTAGGACAAGTTTCCTCGCATGATGCACGAAACTGACCAATGTTCCAACGGAGCCAAGGTGGCCTCCGTTGGACTTGACCTGCCTCCGGCTTGGACGTCTGGCACGCTACCAATTCCTCATCCTCTTATATATATCCTATGTTTGGAGGATATGGTTTGCGTGTTTTATGATCCTATAAAGAAATTGTAGAGAATTTTATCGGGTCAAGTACGGATTTTTAAAAGCTTTCCTGCTGACGTTGTTGATTTAGGAAGCGCGGGTTCAATAATCCACTCCAACACGCTGGTATATACTAAGAGAGATCCAGTTACGACGACCGACATCAGCGACAGTGAATGGTAGGTAGGTTGCCCAGTCCACCCATGCCCATAATTTCTTTTGTTATTTCTATTGCTATCAGTTCTGCTGCCACAATCTTTTCGGTAAAATAGCATTTATTCCAAATTTTAACCATTTCTAAAATTCTTTTTGTCCAGCTATATTCCAGCTAGAGATTGAATTTTCTGATCAAAGTTTTAAATTCTTCTGAACTGATTGTCTCGATTCCAAACCATATCTCAAGATGTTTTAAGATGGTTAGGATGACCAGAATTCCTCCCAACATCTTGCTAGGATCCAAAAGCATCTCAAAAATACAACCCCTTGTGTTATTCATGGGACAAAAGTCAGAAAAAAATGCAAATAAAAAATAAAAAAGAAAGAAAACTTAACCAACGCGCTTACAAATTGACAGACAGGGAACCGAAAAGGAAAGTTTGTTTAGGAATGAAGACAAATATCACTCAAACAAGTTAAAGAAAACAAGTTTATCGGTGAATAAGATAACAGAGCTAAAGAAAGAAACAGAGAGTGCACAAAAAGGAATCGAGCAGGAATATCCCGACGGCCAGAAGCGTTCCAGCAACCAATTCAAACTCCTGGACCGGCGAGCAGACTAAACTATTCCAATTATTTAGATACAAGTAAAGGCATATATAAAAAGAAAGAGTAATAGGAAGATTGCAACATAACACTAAAAGAGAACCATCAGAGCATTGCTAGATATATTTTAATTACTAAACTTAAATATTCACATTAGTTTTCAGTAAATGCCCTTCATATATACATTGCAGCGCGAGCCTTCTATCTTATACGGTTACAGTTTCCAATGTTCTCTTCTTCCCATTGTTTCAGATGAGTCATTACTTACTAAGATGCCACTGGCTTCAATGGTGTCAGATGAAACATAAAATTCTGCAATAAATTTTACAGCAAAGAACTGAGATTGTGAGCAAGACTAGTTTTGGCAGCAGAAGATGCCTATGACAGAGCACACCAAATCAAAGTCAGCATTACTTTCTCTTAGCCCTCCTAATTCCCTCTTTCCCTTGCTCATGAGGGTAAAGAACTGCAAACAAAATTTGTACCGGCATACCTGAAAGAATTCTCATATGCTTGATAATGATAAAACAAAGTAAGAAAGCAGGTTGCTACCGGTGTATAAAATTGTTATCTTGAACTCTCCCTTTGAGAAATTTCTATGCTGCAAAAGTGCAGCTAAAAACTTTTTATCATAGCTAGTAAAGGCTAATTCTACTTAATGTCGTCAGATATCCAACCGAGAAACATAGCAGATAAGAAACCCTGTCATAGAAATTTCTGAAGAATGCCCCTGGAAAAGCAGCATCACTAACAATCCAGAGTACCATGTTGGACCTCACAACTCTCAAAATTGAGAAGCAATTTCCATTCAACTGCCAGAAATTAGAGGGTGTAAAAAATTGTCCTCATTTCTCGGCCCAAAGTTACAATTTTTGCGTAGAAGAAAATTGTCATCATAAATAAATGCAGCTAAATCCAATAGCTGAGCCACATGTGTGTCTAAAGAAAGTTGTCAAGTCCAAACTTTAGAAGCCAGAATTGTTGGCCAAAATGGCCACGAAACCCAAATATCATGGGATGGAAAGACACGGTGAAGAGATGCATTTTTTCCAACCATCTATTCAAGATTAGATCGACATGACTTTTCTCTCCAGTATGATATCTAAACGTTGAAAGAAATATATATATATACATATATAGAAGGATTCTTTGGATGATTTAAATTTAATCAAATTCTTCTAAAGAATCCATGTTCAGGCTAAGTGCACTGCAAAGATCCCCCGTCTCACAATGTCTCTGCGTATGGTCTAGTTTCTCAAAACCCTTAGAGGGATCACTAAATTAGGGTGTGCCAAGTCCATCTAATCTTTACCTATCATCTAATTCCTTGTACCACTTCAAGATTTGGCACCTATTCCTAACTTTCCAAAGTGTGGAGCAACCAACTAGTGGAAAGGAGTCATGAAGTGCTTTGAAATAATAATGATAATAATAAAACAGTATAATTCAACATAGCAGAGAATGATTACTATAGGGCCTCTAAAAGTTTTGGAGCAAATAAACTTTTAGAGGTAGGTAGGCTATAATCTTTCATATCTGGGAGGATTCTGAAGCAATGAAAAAGATTTACATAAGCATAATAGTGACATCAGCAGAGTATCAAAATTTATTTGGCTTTTAACCACCAATTGTCTACAGCTATGCATTTCATAAAAACACATGCCTAAGATAATAAACAAAGAATTCTACAACATCTTGAAGCGAGATCCTTGAGGTAGTTAATACAAGACAAAATTTTACAAATGAGCCTGCCAGTCTTGTTCACCATAACCATAACCATGAAAATCAACCCATGATCTGACTACCTGGGTCCAAACCTGGCTTTGCCCTAAACAAAAATTTATCTGTAATATTTCTTGGAAAAAAAAAGCATCACAACCTAAGCATAGCAGAAGTAGAGCCAGGAAATTAAACTGTCTTGAAATGGTTGAGCAACTTGTGATAAACAAAGAACAACTGAACTGGACTAACACATAGAGCAGGCAACTGATCCACAATTTTTTTTTTTTAAAAAAAAGTCACTCGATGGAAGCAGTATCAACTATGAAAAGAATGTTCACATTCAGTCTTTGGTTGAAGCATTAGCATTTCTGCTAGCTAACCTCCTAAAAAACGAACAAAAGCCCCAGATAGAAACAAGCCACCAAATCCAAATGGTTTGAACTCTCAGTACAGGTGACCACAAAATAATATATGAACTCAGCTGTTTACTTGCTTAGTTTCCATTTACAACCACTGAAAAGTGTCTGCCTAAGCGACTTGTTTTTCCTGTTTACTCTACTGAATTAACTTGTAATGAACAAATAATCCCTGCCTGTAAGAAACTTTTACAAGATATGATAATGTAGAATGATTAACTTAATTCTAAGATTTTCACAAGGTCAATACCTAGCATTGTGCTGTATAGAAATTTGATAACCATCATCAGTTAAAAAGACAATAAATAAACACAACAGAAATAAGCCAATATAATTGCTGTGCTTGTGATTTTTGTCAATATTTAGCCGTATAAATAGGTATCTCCAAATACCATGTCAAATATCTTGTTCAAGGTATAATTATACACCATACTAGCAGATAATACATACCACGTTAAGGCGTCATCACGCATATAAAACCTACCCACTGTAATATTGGTCTAGTTATGGTCAATATTTTTCAGTGTCATTTCGAATTGTCTCACATGTTAAGGCACAACCATGCACATCAATATCTCACAAAAGAATTGATAATAAGAAATGCTTTCACAGATCCTTTTTTTGACTTCATGTTCTCAATGAAGTAGGTGCAGTTCTACTCTCACTCTTCTCCCAAAAAAGAAAAGAAATACTATCTTAAAATTTATTCTCTTTGAAAGATTTGTTTTCCTTAGAAATCTATGTTCATAGGTTGAATTTGCTCATGCCATGTGAAATGAAGTCTCCGGTAGGTGGTCGTCAGAAGTATAGTTCCAAAGTTCAAACATGCCTATAGATTATTAATTAAAGCTATACAAAATGGTTAGATTTAGGAAAATATTGAGTTTTGCCAGCATGTGTTTATGTTCCTTGGAATTTCTGCTAAATAATTGCGAATCTATTCCTGATGTGTACAGGTGTCAGCATCAAACACGTATCATGCTATTATTCAACAAAACATACACCATGAGAAAATAAAGATTCAGGCCAACTCATATTGTCCAATTCATTCTAATCTAGATCATTGCAGTTGTTGCCTAATTGTGAATTGTTTTATTTAATAACAACAATAAATTGAATACCTTGAAGGAGAAGTGTCTGCGGAAATATCAAAGATTTAGTCCTTAATTTAACATATGCCGGACTTGAATGTTTTCTGCAACCAGTCAAATACCCTGCGAGGAGAAGACGTAACAAAGCATCAAACTACAAAATTTAAAGAAAAGAGGACCATGGTGGAGAGACCGAAACCGGCTGAAATAAGTCCTTGTCGAATTAATCGAAATCTACAAAAAAGAATAAACAAAAATCCAAATTTTTAGAATGTTAGAGTCGTAAACCTAGAAAAAGGGAAACCTATAATAATCGGGGAAGACCAGAATAGAGATGGAGAAATGTATACGCCAAGGGTTCACCGCCAGCTGTCGCCCATTTGAGCGTATCTACTATATTCTGGAGCCGCCCGAAGCTCTTCCTATAGGACACCTGACCTTTCCCTCGACGGCAAGGCCTCGTAGCTCGCTTGGCGATGGAGCCATCCATCGCTCGCCGCCCTCCTCCTCGGGGGTTTCGAAACTCCGGACTAGGGGAGAGTGGAACAATACCGGCGGCGGCGCCGTGGAAGACGGCGGACGGCGACGTTGACTGATGTCGGACGATGACGAGCTCGTCGAGGGAAGGCACTGTGGTATTAAAAAAAAGGCTCAGTTACAAATTTTTACTGAAACGGGACCTCGGGTTAACTTTCGGACACGGCACGCCGAGAGTTCACCAGGAGTGCTTACGCGAAAGTCGAGGGACCGCATGAGAAATAGTCTGCTCGTTAAAATCAAGGGCTGTTGATTAATTTTTTATAAACCAGGCCTTTGGCATCGGTGGGGTAAATTAAATTGGGCTCCCTGTGTTTTGGAAGCATTTGGTCTAGGCCCATTCTATTTTCGCAGAGAAGTGCGTTGCAAGTACAGATCACATCACTACATCGGTTTAATTAATAAGGAAGTCTATTATATATTCATAATATTTTTAAAAAAATTTATCCAAATAATTAGCTAAGTAAACAAAGATGATATAGTTTTGCAGCAAGCAATGACTTGAAAAATAAAAGTTCAGCTTATATTCAACTCTAACAAATTTATATAATAAGGATTTTATGGTCAAAGATATCTTTTATTTTGCTACAAATGAAAAAAATAAAAACAAACACCTTCCCATGCAATCGATAAAAATATATAAATATGAAGGACAAAGTATCTTTTGCCGTATCAAATGTTGAAGTCATCCCGTCTCAAACTTTAAATTTGGTTCATAAGAAAATCAAATTAAGTTTTCTCTCTTTGATCCTTCATTTTTGGAAATATTTTTTTTTAATAAAAATACAGATTATTATCATATAAATTACATCTATATGATTTGAAATAATATATTTACTTATCATATATTTTAAGTACTATTAAATTGTATCTATAAATTTGACCTATTATACTTAACTTCATGCACTTTAAGCATTATCTAATTGCATACATGTGAAAGTTTGAGCATATTAAATAAAGTTTAACTAGATTTAAAATGCATGCATGATTAAGTATAATATTTCAAAGTTTTGAGAATAATTTTATATTATTTAAATCACATGATAATTGAGTGTAATATATCAAATCATATGGATATAATTTAATAGTGCTTAAAATACATGATAGTTAGGTGTAATATTTCAACCACATAAATGTAATTTGACAGCCCTTAAATCACAGGATAGTAATTCATATTTTATCCTTATTTTTTATTAAACTATGCCTAACTTATAATTGCTTTTATGTCACCAAATCCTAAATCAAAATGAATAAATTCTAATATATTATAATTATATATTGAAACATTGAATGTAATATATTAAAGAAGCATTTGAAGTAAGAAGTATGCATCAAAATTCTTTAATTTATTATAAAGCTTGAAGACATATGGTCTTTCCCAACATCATCTTTTTATTATAATTAATGTACAAAGCTTCAAAGTCATATATATATATATATATATATATAATTTAAAAAAGAACGAAACTTACCTATAGTTTTTTAAGTATGAAAGATGAAGTTAGAGTCTATCTCTCTTCAACTTTTTTACTATATAAAGATAAGGTAACACTTAAATACAAAAAGAAAAGTTTAAAAGATATGGAGTCCTATTACACCTCCTGTACTTAAGAAATTATGAATAAATTCCATTCTTTAGAAAATGTAGCTATATTAAATGCTTCCTTGAAGTAAGCATGGATGGTTGTTTAAGGTTAAATCTTATCACCTAAAAGGTTGATTAGCTTATGATCAAGCCTATTCTCCTTTTTTGAATATATTAACAAACACTAATGAGCCAATAGAAAATTCAAATCATGAAATGTGAAAACCAACAATGATTGCCTATAAAACACATGTTTCACTTTATTTTATGAAAACAAGAATATCATATAGGGAGATCTGGTATATATTTAGCAGCTTGAGCACATGTCTTCTAAGTCTAGTGGTCATATTTTATGTGCATTTTTATTTCGAGATAAGGGATGGAGACCAACCTATACTATAATTATCCAAATCTCATTACTCAACGAAGCACGATGTAAGATTTAAATCCAAAAACTTAGTTGGCAGGCATAGGAGTATGGTCACCAGGACAAGCTCTAATTTATGTGTAGATTTTGTTGTGCAAGAATAAAGTGACGGTGATTATTCAATTTGCACACACAATCAAGCAAGATAAAAAGAGTGTTAATTAATTAATTATAGACAATTGCTTGAACAGAGGGGGATGCAAATCTAAAGCTGTTCAAGAACCAGACAAAGCAATGTGGCCTTGTTGAAAAGAAATTCATAGAGTAAATCAAGAGAAATGAGTGAATGAAGGAATGAAAATTGTAATAAAAACACAGCCTTGGAAGCTTAATAATGATGTCTCACAAAGCTCAATCCAAATAAGCTCTTTATTTGAGAGCAGTTCCCATGTCCATCTCTAAGATACTCTTCTACGCATGGTTATGTCTTTTGCTTGTGTAAACCCCCCTCCCATTAGGCAATTTTTTAAAATTTAAGCGGCGTGGGTGCGCGACACGCGCGCCGCGCGCATGCGCGCGCTCGCGCGCGCGCCCACGCGCGCGCACATGGAGGGGTGCGTGTGAGGGCTCGGCCCTCCCCTCGTTAAAGAAGGAGTGCGGAGGAAGGAGGCCCGAAGCCCCCTCCCCCGGCCTTCTTCCTCCTCCTTCTTCCCGCTCGTTGCGAGCTCACATCCGTCACCGTGTCGCCCTCCGCCTGGGTCCCCGCCACCTCGGCCCCGTCCAGGTGGCCCCCCTTCACCCGGCCAAGGAGGAGAGGGAGAGAGAAAGAGAGAGCGTGGGAGAGTGAGGGAGAGGGCCGCAGAGGAGCCCTCCCCTGACGACCCGGGAGCCAAGCGGGCTCCCACGCTTGGTTCGGGCCCGGCGCGCGGCCCGCCGCCGACTCTCGCCCGGGGCCCCCGGTCAGCAGGTGGTAGCCCCCACCGCGCGCGGGCGGCGTCCGGGTGAGGGCTCCGGCCCGCCGGGGTGGCCCACGGCCGTGCCGCTAGCAAGGAAGAAGGGGGAGGGGCGGGTTCCACGGCCCACTCCTTCACCGTGCATGGGTTCGAGCCGGCGGCGCGTGCCCGCCGGCCAGCCGCCGGGCCCCGAGCTTGCTTGGTCGGCGACTCCCGCCGGCGCCAGGGCGGCGGCCCGGGCGCGGGGCCACCGGCCGGCCGGCGGTGGCCCGGGCCGGAGTCGGCCGGCGTGGCTCGAAGCAACGGAGAGGGCCGAATAGCCCTCCTTCCCCGCGCGGGGCTCAAGCCGGCTCCCGCGTTGGCTCCCGGCGGTGTCGTGCCGACAGACAGTTCACGGCCGTCGGCCCGAGGTTTTGGCTCGTGGCCCTCACGGCCGGGCGGCCGGGCGGCATCCGGTGGTATGGTCCGGCCGGCCAACGTGGCCGGCCGTGCCGCCGGCACGGTGTCGAAAGAGGAGAAGAAAAAGGAAGAAGAAGAAAAGAAAGAAGAGAAAAGGGAAGAGGAAGGGAAGTAGGTCGTCGAAGCGGCCGGCCCGGGCGCTCCCGGGAGGGCCGGGCGCATGCGGCCTAGGCGGCCGCCGGCCACCAACCCTACCCCTCGGTTCGGGTGAACCGAGAGGTGAAGCAGAGGAAGAAAAAAAAAAAAAAAAAAATCGGGGCGGGCGGGTTCGGCCCGATCCCGCTTTTAGGGGCCCTCGGGGCTGAATTTTCGGGCCCCAATTTGGGCTCGGCCCCGATAATAAAAGAAAAAAATACGGTTTCGGGATCGAAGCGTTGATCCTAGTTGGTCGGAGAAATTTTTATCTCCCCATTTGGGCTTCTATATTTGGAGATATTCAAGCCCCAAGTTGGGCCCGTGATTAGATTAAGTTAAGTATAGAGTCACTTTGACATCCAAAAATTGAAATTTAAAAATTCCGAAAAATTATGTTGTAGGCGGTACCCGTAGATCCCTATAACTGATTTACGCTTTTGGATTAGCGTTGTGAGGTAAGTAAGCCAGCGTTTATAATGATTTTTATTAAATCATTATTAAATTATGCCATTATTGAAATAATGAAATTGATTTATAGTATTATTTTGAAAAAATGATAAATTGTGGTACCACATTTTCGTAAATGAATATTTGAATTATTTATTGTTAATTTTGATGAATTAAATTGACATTTGATACATGCATCTAAATATTACATGATTATGAAAAATTACCAAATTTTGGTAAAACATGAAAAGTAAATTGATACATGTTTGCTATTATGCGAATAAATGCTATTTGTGATTGTGATATTATATGTCGTCATGGTTCACGCTACATGTTACATGACTCCGGGACCCACCTCCACAATGGGGAAGATGTGAGGAACACACATCCTAGGGATATGTGACAGGATATAGCATTAGATGCTAATCGACTTCGGCACCCTTCCTCCACCGGGGGCGCACAGGGAGGTTACATCCTTGGGATGTTATTACGTGGACGTGGGACATTAGTATGAAATGAGATTTACAAAGTGATTTGAAATTGAAATGGTATTTTGAAATATTATTTCATATTAATTGCTTCCAATTTATTCGAATATGAGTTTTGTACAATTCTATAATATGACGAAATGTTTTTAAATTGGAAGCATGACATGTATTTGACTTGATAAAAAATTCTTATTTGGCTATAATATGTAATAGTAGGCTTACTTACCGAGTGTAAACTCATTAAATCTTACGATGTTTTTCCGTAGCCAATGTATCAGCAACAACAAAGGTGATTGGGGGTTTCTTGATGTAAATTGATTTTATTTTGTTATATGTAACCCCATTTGGAATAATTTTGGAACTTTGGTTTGTTGCCCAACATTACATAATTTGTATATGAAGGATTAAACTTTGTATATTATATAGTATGACTCTCCTTGTTTATAATTGATATCGTATTGGATGCCTTGCATGCTCGGTATGCGCGTCGTCGTCTCGGGCCACCACCAAACTGGTCCGGCGCATGATGCAAATTGTAGTAGAGCCGCAGCAAGGTTTGACATTAGGGCCAAACACATGATTAACTTTAGGCCAAATATTGACATGACATTCGAGGGTAATAACATTAGGAAAAATTCAAGTGACTTGTTTAAATAAATACTTGAGAATTGATGATTTATTATGATATTGATTGGAATTTAACCATGGCAGTATTTCATAATGCATCGTCTACTGCTGATCGCCGATACGAGGGGGACTCTCGTCGGGTGACCCCGACTGAAGAAAGGGGCGGCCCGGAAGTTTCACCGTATGCGGGTTCCGTTGCCCCATTGGCAACGACCCACAACAAATGGCAGTCGAGTTACTCCGGGCATTCTTGGGGGTGACTCAGCGTGCTTTGCAGCCACGTGCGCACAGCATTCAAAGATATACCGCCCCCGGCTATGTCCGGCTCCTCGTTATCCGTACTCCGTCCGCCCCTCCTACTCCTCGACCCGGGCCCGGCCCGCCCGATTGGCCACCCGCCCGTCGACCCCATCGGGGCCTGGCAGGAGGGGGTCGTAGCTTCTCCGAGTTTAAGAGCTTGGCCCCTCCTCCCTTCTCTCGGGATCCGACCGACCCACTTGATGCGGAGAGGTGGATAAGAGAGATCGAGAAGGCCTTTGCCGCCCTCGGGTAGCCCTGAGGAGGAGCGGATCAGATTTGCCGCCTACCTCCTCCAAGGGGAGGCATACGATTGGTGGCCGATGTTGGAGCACACTGGGAGGGCGGGCCATCTCTCTGGGAACATTTTAAGGAGGCCTTTTATCGCCGCATTTTCCGTGAGTGTTCGGTAGAGAGCCGTATGGAGTCCGAGCTTGGTGAGGTTAGAGCGCAGGAACCTTCGCGGCCCGCATGAAGCCGGAAGCTTAGACGATTGGCCGCATTTGCCCTGCATTTTGTTATGACCGAGAGAGCCAAGAACACCAAATTCACCGAGGGACCGCACCCAAGGCTGAGGCAAAAGTAAATAATGCATTTGAGCTCCCCACTCTACAAGGAAGTGGTGAGCAAGGCTCGGGTCACCGAGAGGGACATGACCGCCATTCAGCAGATGAGAGAGCAAATAGCACATGAAGAGGAGAGGACCTCCTTCGGCCAGCCTTCGGGAAGTGTGCTAAGAAGAAGAAGGGTTTCCCTTCGTGCCCCCTCGTGATGTAGAAGGATAAGGAGACCCGCTGTCCTCATTGCGGGAAGGCTCATCAGTAAGGCGCAGCGTCGCAGCCGGGATCGGTGCCTCGCTTTATTTGTGGGAAGATGGGACCACAAAAATGGCCACCTCGTCCCCTCCGAAAGGATTAGCGGTGCCTTCCGTATCAGGGGAAGAGCCGCACAGCCCCCAGACCCAAGGGAGCGTCTTTACCCTCACTCGGCCAGACGCCGTCGCTCTAACACCGTATGACAGTATGTCTCGTTAAATTAAATTATTTCTTTAAAAATACGTATCTATACCTGGTATAATGCATGGATTATGGTAGTAGATAGAGGAAAAACATATGATGTGCCGCATGACATCTAAGTTAAGTTAATCTTTATGACAAAAGTGTGTTTAAGGTAGGCAACACTTACGCTCAAACTTTAATTGATCCGGTGCCACACATTCATTTATACCGATAGTTTTCTTGCCAAGAATGCATCATTGACACCCGTTCCTCTAGAGCAAGAGTTGCATATTGGGTATTTCCTAAATGGAGATGTCATAATGGTAGACCTGTGTAAATCTTGCCCGATTGACTTGGAAGATAGGAGGTTGAACGCTGATCCGATAGTCCTCCCACCGAAATTCTTTGATGTAATCCTATGGACGTGATTGGTCGTCTCCTATCATGCTTCTATTGACTCAGCCTGTGAAAAGGGTAATCTTTTAAAATTCCTAATCTTCCCGAATCTCGGTTTTTAGTGGGAGTCAGAATATCCGGCTTCGATATTAGTGTCACTTCCGTAAGCCGGGAAATACTTGAGAAAAAATGGTCGTGCTCTTTTTTGCTGCGGTTAGGGACCTTCAAATAGATGAACATCAGCTTGGAAGATATTCTAAAGGGTTCCGTAGTTTCCCGATGTTCTTCCTGAGGAATTGACGCGACTACCCCGTGACCGTGGAAGTCGAGTTCATCGTTGATTTAGCCCTCGGCACCGGACCTATATCCAAAGCTCCTTACCGTATGGCTTCACTCGAGTTAAAAAGAGCAAAATGCCGCTGCAGGAGCTTTTGGATCGAAGATTTATTAGACCTAGTGTCTCTCCTTGGGGTGCTCCGCATTATTTGTTAAAAAGAAGGATGCATAGCCTTCTTCGACTTCCGCATTGATTACCGAGAAATTAATAAGGTAACAAGTATGAACAAGTACCCTTTGCCGAGGATTGATGTGGATCTATATTTGGATCACTTTCCAAGGAGCTCGTATTCTCAAAAATTGATCTTTCGATCGTGTACCATCACCAAGATAAAGGCCTAAGATGTTTCTAACATCGCATTCAAATCCGGTGTAATGCCATTAAGAGTTCTTGGTGATGTCGTTTGGGTTGACTAATGCCCCCCGCAAAGATTCATGGACTTGATGCACAATCTTCAAACCATACCGGATCAGCTTATAGTGGTCTTTATCGATGATATCTTGATTTATTCTAAAAGTCATATGGAGCATGAAAACCACTTAAGGATTGCTCTCGTACTCTTCGTGAAAAGAAACTTTATGCCAAGTCGCGTAAATGTGACTTCTCGTCGAGCCAAATATCCTTCTTGGGTCATATCGTATCCAAAGATCGTATATCAAGAGGACCCTAAGAAGATTGAGGCCGTCAGAATCGGTGCTCGGCCTTCCAATGTATCGTGTCGAAGCTTTCTTGGGCCGTCGAAGCATCGTGTATTCGTGGAAGGCTTCTCTCGTATTGCTTTGCCTTCCGACTCGCTTAACTCAAAAAGCGAGCAAAGTTTGTTTGGTCGAGGAGTGTGAGGAAAGCTTCCAGGAACTCGGCGCCGCCCGTTACGTACCTATCCTTACTCTTCCATCTATATCCGGAGGATATACTTTATTCACCGACGCCTCTCGAAAGGGATTGGGAGGTGTTTCGATGCAGAAGGGGAAGGTGATAGAAATATGCCTGCTGCCTGAAGCCTCATGGAGCGTAACTATCCTACTCATGACTCCGGGAGCAGCCGCCGTAATCTTTGCACCGAAAATTTGGCTAAACATTATTCGTATGGGGAGACTTGTGATGTGTATACGTACTCCATCAAAGTCTAAAATACATTTTCACCCGTAAAAGAGCTAAACTTGGAGGCAAGAGAGGTGGCCGGAGCTATTAAAGGATTATGACCTCGAACTCCGTATTATCATCCAGTGAAGGCCAATGTGGTAGTCGATGCCTCCAAGGTGAAGTCCTCCTCGCAATTAGCTTTCCATAATTACTTCTCACCTCACATTCGTAGAGACCTTGAAAAATTGGAGGTTGGTTTGCGAGTACAACGATCTGATGGGCTTCTTGCAACGCTTTGTACTTCAACCCAACCCCCGATTGATGTGATTAAGTCTTCCCAGAAGAAGACTTGGAACTACAAAAGATAAAGGCAGCTCAGTAATCGTGGTTCTTAATAAATTCGAATAAAATGAGGATGGATCCTCGAGATTTAATACTAGGCTCGTGTGCCAAATGTGGAAGATCCGAAGGGCTGAAATTTTGAGGGAGGCTCATTATTCTCCCCATACCGTTCACCCAGGTGTGCACCAAAATGTACTGCAGACCTATGAGAAAATTTCGGGTGGAAAGGAATGAAAAGAGAAATTGCTCAATATGTGGCCAAGTGCTTAGTGTGCCAACAAGTGAAGGCCGAACATCAAAGGCCTTCATGGGACCTCTTCTGGCCTCTAATGATCCCTCATGGAAATGGGAGAAGATCACCAT